>NW_004624894.1:1150495-1179076 GCF_000247695.1 Heterocephalus glaber | reverse complement strand
TGAAATTCTGTCCTCACATTGGCTCATTCTGCTGTGTAGACTTTCAATGGAGTTTTTAATCTCCTAGAAATCTGTTTGCATCTGTTTTATGGATTCCATTTGTTTACTATGTTGGGATTCCATCATGTTCGTTAGCTCCTCTATTTTTTTATCTATGTCCTCTCTAGATTTATTAATCATGTCATGCACTATGGGCACAATCTTTGCTATTACCTGAGAAATTATTTCTGATTTCATTTTTCCCAGATCCTCTTTTGTTGCCAGTTCAGGGAGTTGAGGTGGTTGAATATCAGATAGTTCCATCTCGTTTCCCTTTTTGGGATTGCTGTAGGTGATTTGGAAGTCTGTTTTTGAGGCTTGTTTATGTGTCTTTTCATTTCCACAGGTGGGGGGGGGGTTGTGCTGCTGGTGCCCGCACTGCTCACCTCCTCTGCCCTAGGAGCGGTGGAATGGTGGCGAGGAGCCTCCTCCTGGGTGCTGGGATTGTGTGCCTTTCCATTTTTAAGTCATCATCTCCTACACACCCAGTCATATAACAACTGTTCAAAATTCCACAGATCATTTGATGCTCCAGTGAAATGTCAACTCCCCTGTGAAATTTACATCTTCCTTTTAGAATTAATTGCTCCATAGCCAGGCACAGTGATACATTTGAATAATGCCAGTACTCTGAAGGCCGAGGCAGGAGAGTTTGAGGGCAGCCTGGGCTACACAGTGAGTTTAAAACCAGCATAAACTAGTGAGACCCTGTTTAAAAAAAAAAAATTAACTGCTCCTTTTCCCAAATTCCTATCACATGGCATTAATGGTTATTTGTATACTCCTGTCCCTCACCAGTCTTAGCTCCTCAAAGACAGGAAACATTTCTCATTCAGTTTCAGCACTGTATGCCTCCTGAGCAAATGAATAAATGATGCTTTGCTATCTGGTTTCACGGGCCAAAATAACTTAGAAAGAGATAGAGGCCTTCAAATAAGTGGCAAGTGACAAGTAACTACGTGACAGCAAAAGGGAAGAAAGAAAAATACAAAAACCAAACTTAAGCACTCAAAGAGCATTTCAGTGTGGAGCAAACAGCCCTATATTCTTAAGGGCATCGTCACTGCATTTGATGTTGACATTAATAAGCAAGATATCAAGAAAATGTTACATTATGTCCAGTATCTTATGTTTAACAAGAGACAAAAACAACAGAAATGTGAAATGTAGTTTTACAAGATTTTCATAAAATTAGTTTTATTATTTAAAATTTTACTTAATTATAAAATAAATACTCATGAGTGCAAGTTTAGAAACTAAAAAGAGAAGGAGAAAAACATATCCCAAACCTTACATTTCATTAAAAAATAAATCAGGTCATATAAACCCAAATAATTTTTTTATATAAAAAAATGTTAATGTTCAAGATTTCAAATCTAGTCTGGAACTTAATCTGTCAATGGACACAGAAAGCTAAGATTTTACTGAATTATCACATAAAGTTATCAACCCAACTCTCCTGTCTTAATGTACACATGACTGGGTAAAAATGGTGAGCTGAGGAGACAGGAAGGGGGGGACAAAAACAAAGAAGATAAAAATGCAGAATAAGAGATAAAGAAAGGGAACCCAGGATAAACAAATGGTAGGAGGACAATCAAGACAAGTAACAAGAAAAACAAAACACCAAAAAGAGAAAGCCTAGTACCCTGCAAACACATTCAGAAAAAGGACAGCTCTTCCTTCATTTTCCCCTCTCTTGACTTCCTTTGTTCTAATTGACTCTGGGCTGATGTGTGCACCCTTAGATGCGTGCTGAATTCCAATGAAGTCCTCCTACGTGGATACTTTATACCAATAAGATCCAGTTAAAAGGATTTTAATTGGTGTGCACCATTCCCTGCAATTTCAACATTTAAAAAATGAATAGTCTCACTAAGTACCAGATGGTGACATGTACTAATTAATCAGGACTATTCATGAATGAGCATATGAAAATGAATGCACCTATTAGACATGTGTTGCTGATGCTTGATCCTGAGGAAGCCTCCCCTGAAACGTGTGTGCATAGAAGGTGCAGATTTACTGTGCAGCACTCACAAGTGTCTACTGCAATTATCTGCAGCAGCAATATCATCACTCTTGTGTCTCCCTCTGGATCACTCGATATTTCATGCTAAGCAGCCGTGAGCTTGGCTGTCTCTCTATGATCTGGTTAACCTTCAGAAGCACGTGCCAGCTAAATACTGGGTTTACAGTTTCTGTACCAAAGAGATCTTACAAATTCATCGAGGATATCTGTTAAAGGGACAGTGGGTGAGGGACAAATCAAATGGGGCTTTTGATCTAACTCCCTTCCTCCCCAATTTGTTTGCCAGGTGGTGAAAGCTTGAGCTCAGCTTGCTGAAGGAATAAAATATGGAATCCTGCATGCCAGCTGCCATGCTCTGACTTTACTCAAATATTGCTAGCATTGGAGAGAAAGGTATAACCTATTGGCGAGTCTCAAAATAGAACTAGGCACTCTGTGAAAGGAAGAGAAATCCTAGATGTCATTTTTTTTAAACTTCTCACACTCATCACTCTCTATATTATCTTGCATCTCCAAAATCTCAAACATATTTTAGTGAAAGAAAATTACCCAAATTTCTCTGGACTTATTGGGAAACAATGGCTTCTGGTTTGCTGAAGGCACTTAAAATGGAGCATAGGCTTGGGTAAGGAGGCAGCAAGGCAGAGACAACACAGAAGAGTGGAGAAAGAAGAGTGCAGGGAGATAAGCACGGTCCTGGGCTGCTGTACAGTGAACACGGACAAACCTAACACATCGCCCCAGAAAACAACAAATGGCAGTGAAAATTTTTTGCACAATATACATTCAATTTGAAGGTAAAACTACTTGAAAAAAACTAAATACGATTATCTTTGGAGAATTTAGATTATGGTAGAAAATGTGCTTTTGGGGGGGTTATACCTTCAAAGTGTAAGACAATATATTTTACCTTCTAAATAAGCCTAGAGGACAAGATTTTGAGAAATCTGTGCTTGTTTATGATTAATGCTCATGATTAATGTTTATGATTTATGAGTAATGGTTAGTGCTTAAAATTAGAATATTACCCAAAAGAATCCTTAGAGGAGGGTAAACCGATAACAGAAACAACAAAATTTGTAGTTACAGATCAGAAAAGTGTTCCTAGTGGCAAGGCCATTTTTATTTTATTACTTTCCCTGGGCTCTTGCTTAAAAATGAGAGTGAGAATTTACACATTACTCAAGCAGAATTTAATTAATTTGGACATAATTAAAAGTTGAAAATAATGAACATTTTTCATCAAGAGGTTTCTGTGCAACGATTGAATAATCTTTTGAAAATTTCTATTACAATGGCTTAATAATTTTTTAAAGCATTGCTAAAGATCAAACCCAAGGCCTCATGTATTCTAGGCAAGTGCTCTACCACTGAGCTATATTCCCAGCCCCAATATTTTTGGTAGAACCCTGACTAACTGAAGAGAAAATAATGATTTATAACAATCCAAGTAGATTAAGACAACTTTCAGACCACTCTATTATAATCTATTGCTTAATTGCAAAAAGCACAACTGATCAATAATACTCTGTAAGTCTAGGGAAAAAAAAATCCAGAAGACAGGATGCTTCTTAAGAAGATGTGAAGGCTGGGGATTTAGCTCAGTGGTTCTGGCGCCTGTCGCTCAAGTGCAAGGTCCTGAGTTTGATCCCCGGTACCAAAAAAAAAAAAAGAATATGTGAATAGCTTCCTGTGAACAGCTACATGATAAAGAACACAGCATCCACTCATAGCAGCTCTAACCAGAAGTTTGCATTAATTTTAAAACCTAGCTTGATCTGCAACAGTATTAGAGTCAAGAACAAATACCAAGTTTGACAAAAAACAGATGGATAAGATGCACAAAGAAGGAAAGCCGGGGTGGTCCAAGTATGACATCTAACAGTGATGGCTGAAGATTCTACTTTTGCTTCTGTGTTTAAGATCCAACTGTGAATTAGTCATTTATGCCTTTGGCTAAATGTCAGGCTACTTCCAAGGTGCCTGAAATTCCTTGGAAAGGGGCCATGAATATATGAATATGAAATCAGACTCTGAATTAGTTTTTCCCCAGTGATATATCAAAAACGATGAAAAGACAATATTTAGAATATGCTATATTCCATGCAGTATTTTCAACACTTGAAAGAGCCTTGATTGATCAAAGGGAGGTGGAATTGATCATGACTTCCTGGGAAAAAAGGATGATGTCTGTAAATGGGGAAGTAGTAGTATTAAAATACAAAGGCTTATTGGTTTATGTGATAAAATCTGGGTTAATATATAGACCTTAAAGTTTGAAAGACAATAGTGAAATCTCTTTTTAAGAATTTGTTCCCTCGGCTGGGGATTTAGCTAAGTGGTTCCGCCGACTGCTTTGCAAACGCAAGGTCCCGAGTTCGATCCTCAGTCCAAAAAAAAAAAGAATCTGTTCCCTGAAGTCAGTAACAATAATCCTGAGTTGCTTAAATTGAACTTGATACATTTACTCTTATACATGTAAATCTGAGGAAAAATGCTAAACATTTGTTCTCATCTACATAATTTGTAATAACAAAGATGCCAGATTTGGAAAAACAAAGATGGCTATGTGAAGAAATCTAATTTGATTTTTGGGGGTAGGGGTAAAAGAAAGAAACTAACATTTATTGAGATAGTACAGTCACTGTGTTGAAAATTATATCACCTCATCTAATCCTACTAACAACCCTACAACATAGATACCATTTCTTTAATTTACAGATAAGAAAAATTAAGGTCCAAAGAGATAAAAAAACCAGGAAAGTAGTAGAGTTAATATGAGAACTCAGGTCTCTCTTACTCTAAACCCTGTGATGACATTTGTCAAGTGTTACTCCAGAGGTAAACTATATGATTCTGCTTGTACAATAGCTGAATGTTATTCAAAAGGAAAAACATAAAAAGAAACAAGAAATCAAACCATTTCAATACGAGACAAAATGATATGAAAGACACTTGACCCTATTGAACATCTTTCAAGCATGAAACGATCGATCACCTGTTAACATTCGGTTTCTATTGACTATGTGCTTTATTCAGTTTTATCACCTGTCCTCTAATTTTCTAACCAGCAGTTTGGAAATGAGCAGGTTCTCATAATAAATGGAGAAAGAAAAGTCTTTCAGAATCTAAATGTAAAAGTAAAGCTACAATGCCATATTCATAGTTAGACAAAACTTGCTGTTTTTTAGGGGAGGGCTTCCTAAATTTTAATATGCTTACAGAGTACTGGTTATCTTGCAGATTCTGCTTCAGTGGGTCTGGGTTCATAGACTAAACTTTGAGTAACACCTTTTGGCATGTATACATTACATGGGGATGGAGATCTGGGAAACAGTCACTGTAAAAATTAAGAAATCACTTATACTTAGGCTTGGGATATAACTCGTGGTAGAGCACTTGCTTGCTTGGCATGTGTGAGGCCCTGGGTTGGATTTCCAGCAACTTGTTTCTTGGATATGTAATTAAAGCAGAATGATGGAAGATTAATCATAGCATAATCTGAAAAAGTATAATTAAAAAATATAACAGAAGAACAAACACAATACTGAAGATTAAAGTTGTTAGACTGACATTATTAGACATCAACACTTACTGTACAAATGTTAACAGGCTTTGAGGTGCTGGAGTCTCCTTCTAGGGGTGGTTTCTAGGTTCTTTCTGAACTGAGCAAAGAACTATTCAAGACAAATGTAAAAAGTAATGAGGTTTATATTTATTAAAGGTAGGAAAAGAAACATCCTCTGCAGAGTGAGTTTGGGACAAGTAAAGCAGGAAATCAAGGATAGTCTACAGGGTTAGAGTAAGCCACTGTGCAAGACAGAACACAGTGGCTGAGGTTCAATGGCAGCGACTGTCCTTTTGTAACTCCTATTCCCTGGGGTGAAGACAGGACTAGGCCGTCCTATGGAAACCTGCTGTATTCTACTGAAAGGAACTGAGGATGGCACTCTCTGGGTCCACATATAGGGCTTTTGGAACTGTTCTGTGCAGGTGTCCTGTGATTTTGTAATTAACAGGTCACACTTACTTCCCCAGCCAGTCTCCCATGCTCTAATCTCTTGCCTCACAGGTACAGTAATTAGAATAGTGTAGTATTGGTAAAAAAAAAAAAAAGAGAGACAGGTCAATGGAAGAAGACAGAGCCCAGAAATAGACCCATATGAGTATAGTCAATCTTGACAAAGGCAACAGAATGGGAAATATATACTCTTTTCAACAACTGGTGCTGGAATAACTGTACAGTCACATGTAAAAAAAAAAAACAAACCACTAGGTACAGTGGCTACTAGGAAGGCTGAGGCAGGAGACTGTGAGTTTGAGGCAATTTAGGCAAATTAGCAAGACCCTGTCTCAAAATGAAGAATTTTTAAAAGGGCTGGGGATATAGTTCAACAGTAGAGTTCTTGCATAGCATGGTTCAAATCTTAGTACTGCAAATATCAGATTCCTCCCTATCAAAGAAAAAGAATTTTAGATACAGACCTTAAAACCATCACAAAAATTAACTCAAAATAAGTCACAGACCTAAAGTAAAATGCAAAACTATTAAAACATCTAGAGGGTAACAGGAGAAAATCAAGTTAACCTTAAGTTTAGTGATGACTTATTAAATATGAAATCAGAGGCATAAGCCATGAAAGAATCAATAAGCTAGACTTTATTAAAATTAAAAACTCCTGCCTTGCAAGCGAAGTTTCCGAGTTCGATCCCCGGTACCAAAAAAACCCCCCAAACTCCTGCTCACTGAATGATACTGTGATGTGAATTAGAACATAAGCCATATAATGGTAGAAAATATTTGCAAAAGACATATGTGATAAAGGACATGTAAAATTTACAAAGAACTCTTTACACTGAGTGATAAGAAAACAATCAATCCAATGTAAAGTGGGTGAAAGATCTGAGGAGTTAGACAAAGAAGAGACCTAGATGGATAGCATTTGGAAGATGCTACCCTCGTGTTACTGACAAAGTCAAATGCTGACCAAGGATATGGAGATTGGAAACTCATTCACTGCTTTTGGGAATGCAAAATGGTACTGTCACTTTGAAAGGCAGTTTGAAAGTTTATTAAAAAAAAAAACAACAACAAAGAAAAGAAACATACTCACTATACAACCCATTAATCCATGGCATTTGCCCAAAGGAGGAAAAAACGTACAGTGGTACCTCGGTTCACAAACTTAATTCTTTCAATGATTCTGTCACAAACTGAACTGGACAAGAACTGAATCAGATTTCCCCTAAGGTCAACGTTGAACCTAACCATTGAATTTGATTCAGTCCCCTTTGAATTCAGCTTGCAACTAAAATCATTGAAAGAATTAAGTTTGTGAACCGAGGTACCACTGTATCTCTAAACTAAACCCACACACAAATGATCACATTAGCTTTATTTGTAATTGCCAAAGCAACCAAGCCATTCTTCAATAGGTACATGGATAAACAAACTGTGCAGTACTGTCCTTAGTCCATTTTCCACTGCTGTCACAGAATACCTGAGTGTGCATGATTTACAATGGAAAGAGGTTTATTCAGCTCCCAGTTCTGGGGACACGGAAATTCAAGACTGGGTGACTGTATACAAAGAGCGCCTCATGCTTCTTCAGAGCATGGCACATATAACACATGGAAAAGGTGCATGGGAGGGTACCAAGCATATGCATAGAGAAAACAAGGAGGGCACAAGGAACTAGCCTGGTTTATAATAACTTACAATCATGGAACTAACCTGTTCCCTGGAAAACTGGATCTGTATCAGGAAAATGGCACCAATCCCTCTTAAAAACTTACTCATTACTTCAGCGCCCACCAAATTCCAACATAAGATTTGATGGTGACAAATCACATTCAAGCCACAGCACCCAGTTGATGGAATGGTAAAAATAATTACATAATCAAGACAAGAAAAGAATGGAAGAAACTTTGCAATTATTAAATGAAAGAAGCCAATCTGAAACAGCAACATCCTGCATAATTCCAACTATAAGTTAATGTGAACTCTGCTACCATTGGGCCTATCAACTTCAATCTATTGCTTTTATCCTTATAACTACTATTTTCTATTTCTAACACCACTATGTGTGTCACATCTCTAATTCATACAATAGCCTTGAGGGACAAGAATTATAGCCAATTTAATAAATGATGAAATAAGGGAGTGAAGATATGAAATTCCTTTTCCAACGGCTTTTAAGTAGTAGGCTGAGATTTGAACCCAGGTCTGAGCCACTAAAAAGTCCCACTCGACTCTCACGTCATGCTGTCTCTGAACTCTTCAGCAGCCCCACAAACCTTCTCTGGCTCTGATCTCGGAACATCCCATTCAACTCTGGATTTGACTACTCTACTGGCTCAACCACCAGTAGCTTTGGGGAAAGGACATCTCTATTCTCAGGATTATTTTCCAAGCTCTTCAGTCAGGCAAGCAACTTCCTTGCAGGATGAAGATTATTTGTTACTGTTAACTAATACATTCACCTTCTTTCCCTCTCCTCTCCCGCCTTTTTCTTTCAGTTCTGGGGATTAAACCCAGGGCCTTCACTCTGAGCTACATCCTCAGCCCTTTTTATATGTTATTTTGAGACAGAGTCTCCTCTAAATAAATTGTCCATGTAGGACTGAAACTTGTGATCCTCTTGACTCAGCCTCTCTCAGTCTTGGGATTACAGGCATGACTCACTGCACTCAACTTTATTATTACCATTTTTTAAAAATTAAGAAAGTGGGGCCGGGGAGTCAGCTCAGTAGTTTCGTCGACTGCTGTGCAAGTACAAGGACACGAGTTCGATCCCCAGTACCAAAAAACCAAAACAAAACAAAAATAAGGAAAGTGTTGTGTTTACAGATTAGCAGGTAAATTTACAGTACAGATTCAACTACTTATTGGCATAAATGTCTAAAAAGATTGATAAAAGGAAAACAAATTAAAACCAGAAATTAAAAAGAAGAAAAGGTCTAGCTGGGTGTGGTTGGCACTGCAATCCCAGCATTCCAGAGGCTGAGGCAGGAGGATTTCAAGTTGATGACCAATGTGGGTTATATTACTAAGTATAGGGTCAGCCTATACCCCCCCAAGTCAAGTCTAAGATAACCTTTTCACTATTTTCATATAAACACTTATGACATATAAGGCATAGGAAAGTCTGAGACTTCTATACTTTCAGTATAAATACTGAAGTCTAAATACTGGCAAAAAGAGGTTTTCAAAGTACCGAGAGAAGTCAAGACTCTTCCTCTATTTTATCCTGATCTTACTTTTTTACCCTTCAGGAGAAGATGCCTTTCACAGGAGAAACTATCAAACAAGCTAACAGATGGCAAGGACATTGAATCAAGCGTAATTTGGGTTGGATTCAAGTTTGATTATCTAGAGACAGGAAGGCAATATACCTATATTAACATCAAATGCTTAATACTGATAAAAATGTTATGAAAGTATGATCAGGTAAAAAGCTTTCTGGGACTTAAAAGAGCTCCTAAGGCTAGTTACTTACCAGACTCTGGCAAAGTCAAACATTCCTTCTGAATCAGAATCTTTTATCTGCACAATGGGATGATAATGACAACTCCGCCTTTTTATTAGATGCTGAGAGGAAAAGATGGAATATTTTATAATTTTTTCCTCCAATGAGTGTGGTAGACAGTGAAATGGTCTCCAAAGATGTCCTTATTATCTTTGGAACTTGTGAATTATTATCATATATGGATTCTCCCTTAGGGCCTTCGAAAAGAATGTAGTCTTATCAAAATCTGAATTCTGACTTTCAGATTTCTGACCTCTAGAACTATAAGATAAAAAAAATCAATGCTGTTTTAAACCACTAAGTCTGGGGAAATTTGTTATAGAAGCAATGAGAAATGAATACACTGGGTTCCATTTCATCTTTGACATTTATCCGACCTATGTGTCCTTGGGTCAGTTATTTATATTTCTGAATGTTAATTTCCTTGTTTGTAAAATAAGGATTAGTAATAGTAGCTATCTCTGTTACAGAGATCAAACAGATAATTGAGTACTTTTGAGTAAATAATAAAAGATGGAAGCTATTCTTACATTTATTTCTTATGTTACACTAAGGCAATATAATGCAATTATTTTTCAAAATCTATAGTGAATTTATAGACTATTTACATATAAAAAATGTTCATTAAAACTTTTATCCTATTAAAGTTCTACTGATGTAGCAGTCAATGGCTTGCTCTCTCACATTATAAGGCTGAAGTTGTTTTAGATGTCAAAGTTCTCAAAGGGAAGAAGCAATATATGTGTAATGTTTAAAACCCAGGCCACATTCAGCATAAAGTCAAGACTCTGCATTAATTTTGTCCTTAGATTATTTCTTTATCTTTCAGAAAAAGTACATTTAAACCAGGGAACTTTTGATGACAAAAGATAATAAAGTTTAAAGCCAGGCATGGTGGTACATAGCTGTAATCCCAGCACTCTGGGAGGCTGAGATAGGAAGATCACAAGTTCAAGAGACAGCTTGGGCTACCTAGTGGGACCTTAACTCAAAAAATAAAAAATAAAAAAAGGCTGCAGACGTAGCTTAGTGTGAAAGTCCTGGGTTTAACCGGGGGTGGTGGGGGGATAAAGTATAAAATAGGAAGACAGATCATTATAGTCTCACTTTTTTGTTTTACTAATAAGAAAGAAAAATTCACAAGGAAGTTAAGTAAAAGTAATGAACATTCAGACAATTCATGGGGTGGATCACATTTTAGGTCTCTACCTCCAGATCTGTGCCACTTTATTACAGTAGAGATAAGCAAACTGTGGCCTACAGGTCATATCTGGCTTGGCACCTGTTTTTGTAAACAAAGTTTTATTGGAACATAGGCATGCTCACTCACCGATATATGCCTACAGCTGTTTTCATGATACAGAGGCAGAACTGAGTAGTTGCAACAGATTGTGTGGTCTACAAAGCCTAACATGTTTTTGATCGGCCCTTAAACAGGAAATTTACTGACTCTAGTGTTATAGCATGTTGTTTCTCAAGGCAGGGAAGCTTATTTTATCTTATAAAATGTTTCAAAACAACAGATTTTCAAAATAAACTTTCAGGAAAATTTTAAGGTTGTCATATGAAGGAAAAGATGGCTTAATGTCCTATATTAAATATGGATGCAATTCTGTGCACTGCAGGTTCTGTGGCCCCACTAATACACCAAGGAAGTGAGTTCGATTCTGACTA
The DNA here is from genome assembly GCF_000247695.1 of Heterocephalus glaber. Next base: position 1,167,802 of record NW_004624894.1, on the reverse strand, counting down.
AATAATGTTGATTTAATAATAGCAAAATTATTCATTTCAGCACAAAAATGTGAAGCAAAATAATAACTTACTATTGGTATAACCATTATTCAACAAAAAATATTGTAAACATGTTTGATCACAATTTATCCTGAGAATGGATCATTAAAAACAATGTAAAACATGGTTGCTTCTCTAGTTTCATATAACATTTATTAATATTTATTTGAGTTCTTCATCCTAGGAGGATTATATACTTTTATAAGACTTACGCTTATGATTAAGTATGGGGAAGAACTAATAATTATTGGGTCTGAAACTATTTTTTTGGACAAAGGAAGTTCTGAGAGATCACAATGCCCTATGCTGAATGTATTTCTAAAGCAGGAAAGACTGAAATACGACTAACTGGAAGTCTTCATTAACTAGGATGACATTCTACCCAGTGCTCTTGAGAAAAAGAAATTAACAAGACATGTAAAAACCTGGCTTTGGTGGAATGGGGTAAAATGAGAAATGGTCCCTGTTCTCAAAAAAGTTAGACTGGTAGAGGAGCAGAAATATGCAAAAATACAGAAGATAGAAAATAATCAGCAGTAGCCTAAGATTTAAAGTCCTACGAGTTTACAGAAATGAAACTTTGCTTCCAGCAGAGAGAATAAAGGAAGGTTTTATAAATAGATGGTATAAGCCTGGGCTTAAAGGATGGACCAGATTTATTTATATTCCTTCATGCATTATTTACACACAATAAAATCCACCAATTTGAAGTGTACAGTTTGATAATTTTTGCTATTTGTACATAGTTGTGTAACCAATACAACAATGAAGACATACAACAGTCTTCTTACTCAGATAAGTGCTCTGTGCCCCTCTGTACTCAATCAGTTACCCAGCATCATGAGTATTAAACTGAATATCACTAGCTTGAGAAAAGACCAAAGTCTAGAATATAGTTTCTACTGAACAATGTATCACTTTCTCATGATCACAAAATTGAAAAATCACAAGTTACACTATTATGAGTCAGGGGCTACATTCCTTTATTATCATTTTGAAGACAGAAGGACCTGCGATGATGTCCTTGTTTTCATTCTTAATACTGGTAACTCCTATCTTAGTAATTTTTCTCCTCAAAGAACCAGCTTTCGGTTTCACTGGTTTTTTTGTACTTCTCAACTTAAGTGATTTGTTATTATTTCCTTCTTTCTGCTTGCTTTGGGTTAAATTTACTTTGGCTTTTTTAGTTTTTTTTTTTAAACAAGTTTACATTAGAGTCTGGCAAATATTTTCTGTTAAAGGCTATAGTAAATACAGGCTTTGCAGGCCAAATGGTTTCTGCCATTAAAAGTATGAAAGTGGCCATAGACAGCATGTAAACAAATGAGCATGGTAGTATACCCTGCCCCTTCAAACTCCTCTCCTCTCCCCCAGCCATTGTTTATACAAACAATCAGTTGGCTGGGTTTGGGACACAGTACATGGTTTGTTGATCTCTGCCTCAGAAAACTGATTTGATGAGATAGTTTTTTTTTTTAATTTTAAAAAAGATTTTTGTGGTTTTTAAAGTCTGATTTAGAAATCTTCAGTAAACTCAAGGACACAAACACCCTTCTATATTCTGTACGTTTTGTGGCTTTAACTCTTACATTGATCCACTTTATGTTAATTTTTGTTTTGGTGAAAGGTGAGAAGAGAGATCGACTCCCCTTCTCTCTCTACATTAGCTAACTGTTCTGGAACTTGTTATAAAGATTATCCTCTGCCCACTGAATTGTCCTATCATATTTGTTTTAAATTAAAAAAATAAAAAACAAACCAGATAAGAATGCATCTATTTCTGGACCCCTTTTTTTCCCTAATGATGTCTGTGTGTCTCCTTCATTGTAGGACACTGTCTTGAGTACCACAGATATCCTTATAATTACAACTTAAAATCAGGTAGTTTAAATCCTTCAACTTTGTTCTTTTTAAATGCTGTTTTGGCTTTTTAGCCCTTTTGCATTTCAACGTCAACTGTACAACTGGCTTATCTATTACATCATTAATATGACTTTCTTCTGCAAGTACTTCTTTCCAGGTGGAGCTGCAAATTTTGGTATGTTGCTTTTTTCATTTTCAGCCTAAAAAATTTCTGAATTCTCTTATAATTTCTTCTGATCCAACAATAACTTATAAGTGTGTTTATTATGTTGTTACTGGTTTTCAATTTAATTTCATTGTAGTTAGAAATAAACTTTGTGTGGTTCCAATTTTTTTAAATCTGAGATTTGTTTTATGGCTCAGACTATAGTACAGTATATTCTGGTAAATGTAGCACGTGCACTTGAAAAGAATGTATATTATTCTATTATTTGGTGTGCTGTTCTATGAATATCAAATAGGGCAAGGTGGTTGAAAGTGTTGTTCAGATCACCTATGTGCTTGCTGGACTGATAAGAGAATAGGGTTAAAATCAATTATGATTGTGAAACTGTTTTGCCCTTTTTATTGTCCAATTTTGAAGCACTATTATGGGGCACATAAACATTATGCTTGTTGTATGTTCTTGTTGAATTCCAGTTCAATTTTCTTGTTGTATTTTTATCATACTTTATGTTATTTATTTATTTATTTATTTATTTATTTATTTATGGTGCCAAGTATCAAACTCAGGACCTTGTAAGGCAGGCACAGTATCACTGAGCTAAATCCCTGGCCTTTTTTATGTATTTTTATAATAGTTATCACTGGAGATAATATATACTTTTAAAATTTGATAGTCTACTTATAGTTAATATTAGACTATTTCACAATCTTACAGGCCTATATGTTTCTCTCCTCAAACACACTGCATGAACCCCACAAAATAATGTAATTTTAGTTACACAGTATATCAAGAAATTAAGAGGTAAAAAGTTTGAAAAATATTTTCTCCAGATATTTAATATTTCTGATGTTCTTCATTGTTTCTACAGATTCAAGTTTTCACCCAGAATTATTTATCTTCAGCCTGTAAAGCTTCCTTTAGCATTTTCTGTGGTGAAGGTCTGGTAGCAAATTCTCCTGTTTTCTTTTATCTAAAAATGCCTTTATTTTGGCATCTTTTTTTTTTTTTTTTTTTGGTGATACTGGAGATCAAGCCCAGGACCCCGTGCTTGCGAGGCAGGCATGGCACCAGTGAACTAAATCCCCGGCCCCCATCATTCTTGATAATAATTTTAGTAAGTATAGAAATTTAGGTTGACTATTTTCTTTCAGCCCCTTAAAGATGCTGTTCCACTCTTTCAGTTCTCACTGGCTTCAATTAATCAGATTGCTGTTCCTTTCCATGTAACATGTCATTTTTCTCTTGTTACTATTTTTGTTTTCAACATTTTGACTATGATATGGTTTGGCAAGTGTTTCCTAGTGTTTATTTGGCTTGGTTTAGTTTATCATTTTATATTTGCATCAGATTTGGGGAAATTTTTCTGGTGCATTATTTGCTCCACTCTTTCTGGTCTCCAATTACATGGATATTTGACTGTTAAATACCACCTAACAGATCTTTGGGGGTTTGTTCATTTCCGCTCACTTCCAATCTTTCCTTCATCTTAGATAATTAACAGTGATCAACTCAAAATCATTTACTCTTCTATTGCACCACTCATCTGCTAAGTCCATCCTACAAATTTCTCATTTCAGAAATACACTGGTAACTCAATACTTGTTGATTAGTTCTGGGAGGTGCGATGAGTATCAAAAATGTCTTATTTTGGTTGGAAAGAGTAGTGAGTCATGAGGCAATTGATATTGACAAGTTCTCATTTGTGCATCAAGTACCAAACAAATGATGAGTACTGGGACAAAATTTTTTTTTTTTGGTACTGGGAAGCGAACTCGGGACCTTGCGTTTGAGAGTCAGGCAGCAGAACCACTGAGCTAAATCCCCGGCCCCTGGGACAAAATTTTTGAGTCAAAATGCACAAGTACCATATTTGACCTTCAAAGCAGTGGAGTACCAAGTATTTTTCTGTAGACTGAGACTGTAGTATTTTTCAATTCTAGAATCTCCATTTGGTTCTTTATCATTGTTTCTATTTCCCTGTTAAGTCTTAATTATTCTGCTGAGATTTTCATGCACTGAAACACGTTTGCTTGTTTTTTTGTTTTTTTGTTTTTTTCCCTTCACTGATAACACCTATAACAGTTATATGGCATGAGGATCACAAGTTTCAGGCCAATCTGGCAACTTAGCAACTCAATGAGACTCTGTTTCAAAATAAAAAATGAAGGAAGGGCTGCGGATCTAGCCTGGTGCAAATGCCCTAGTTCACTCCTCAGTACTATACCTAATACGTCTAGTGTGGGATATATGAAGAGAGAAGTGTAGGACATACTAGGCTATCCTAGGAAATGTATGATAGTAAGAAATCATATAATCAGTGAGGTGGTGCCGCCGCCTGCCCTGCAAGTGCAAGGTCCCTAGTTCAATCCCTGGTACCAAAAAAAAAAAAACAACAACAACAAACACATAATCAGTGAGGTGATGTGAGATGGAAAATGATGCTGGCTTAGGTAAATTATGTAAATTGCTAAATATCAGCTAGATCTAGAAATATACTCTATTAAATATATATTTTAGGCAGAAGGATAATATAATCATAACTATATTTTAGATTAATATTGATCTATGTGTAACATATAGAATGAACTGCAATATGAAGAATGACTGGAAGTAGGGAGACTAATAAGGAAGCAGTTCCAGAAGTGCAGGTTGGAGGTAATGAGATCATAACTCGGTACTAGCAGAGGAAATAGAAAAGAAGGAATAGAAATGAGGTGATTCAGCAAGTGATTGATTGACGATCCTGAAATTCTTCAATAATCTGAATTACCAGAATGGATTATATTTTACTATTGTTGTATTAGTCAGGGAGTATACCATTGTTTATTTAATACTGAGAGTTATTATAAAAGTAAATCAACACAAAATTACTTGTTTATATGTATGAGCATGATTCATTAGGTGAGCAACAATTATTGATTGTGGTTATAAAGGCTCTGGAATCTGATACAGAAGATATGTGCTATTTAGTCAGGACACACCTGACTAGGTAGGAAATTAAAACCAATCTTATTTCCCAAACCTAGTTCCCAACACTGTATAAAGGAGCCATTAATGCAAACCTAGTTATAGAGCTGTCTATGCTACAGTCCCATCAGTGTCCTTATATACCAAAGGGTCTAAGACCAGAAAAGAACTGAAATTTTTCTGTTTGAGATACTAAAAGTAAAAATTACTTTCACGCTATCATTACCACAAAGAATAAAATCCCATCAAAAACAATAATAGCACTTAATGCTCATTCTCTTCAAAGCACTTTACCCTCATTAACTAATTAAGATTCTCTTAGTTCAGTGGTTCTACTCTAATTTTAAACTCCCCTAATTATATAATAAAATTCATTTATTAACAGGCAATACTTTTAACAACTGTTAAGTAACATTCTGACTCATGCAAATATTATTCTTATATATTGAAAAGAAGCAAATAGCAATATTCCTTCCCTCCTCCACAAAAATAAGCAAATTCACAAAGGTCAGCAATTTAAGACAAAAGTAAAATATAACTGTATTTTTGTTTTTCAAAAAATGAAGACCTTGTTTAATTGCCAGCATTACCAGGAAAAAAGAAAAGGCAGGAGTTGGGAGGTGGGGATGGAAGATGGCCATGATTAACTAGTAGGCACACAGGTCAGAGTGTGCTCCCAATGAAAAGATCGGCACTTGAAATTTTTCAAGAGAAATCTGTAAAAGATGATGGAGATCTTGGTAAAATTGTATGGTTTTAAAAAAATGATATAAAAATGTACTAAACATTAAAATTTGATTAGTTTAAAATTGCAACTCTTAATCCAAAGCTTCAAGGTAGAAGTACAAGTTTAATGTCTATAAATAAAGCTGCAATGCTGTTGCTATCCTCACCTTGAATGTGTTACTAGTTTAGGGAATATATCCCTTTCATTAACGCATAAATAGACTGATAGGTAGGTATATTAGGAATTCATGCAAAATACCTTAAAAATAATTAAGGTATTGCCAGTACACTACCTATATTCCTAGATATTAAAATTGAAAACAATAGTGAGGAACTAGTCTACATCTATCAAACAGTTCTAAAATGAAAAATAAGTCCATGCTTAACTGTTGGTTAGGCAGTGGTGTATTCTACACATTTCTAAAAAGAAAAAGAGTACAAAAAAAGTGTAAGTTTTTCCCAAGAGTAATAAGGAAGTATGTATGAAAACATCCCCAAACCACAAAGAAACAAAAAGCAAAGCAAAGCACATTAAAAATGTATGTCTTGGGGCTGGGGATTTAGCTCAGTGGTTTCCCCGCCTGCTGGGCAAGTGCAAGGACCTGAGTTCGATCCCTGGTACCAAAAACAAAACAAAACAAAAATGTATGTCTTTTGATCTTGCAGTTAAGTTTGAGGAATTTATCTTACAGATGACAATGATATACTAAAGATGGAATGAATTAAGATGTACTATGTGAAAAAAAAAAAAAAGATGTACTATGTGCATGTATCAATCCCCTGTAAGAAATGTAAACATTACATATTACCAATATGTACTAACAAAAATAAAACAAAACAAAAAATGTGTATGCCTTTTGATTCTACAGCTCATTTCTAGGAATTTATCTTAAAAGAAGGCAATGATATACTGAATTATATATATATACATATATATGTAAGTTACAATGTTACTTATGATAAGGAAATGAGAAGCAGCCTTAATGTTCCATAATAGGAAATTGGTAGATTAAAATAGTATATCACATGACAAAATGTTATATAGTTATTGATGCGGAAATGATTACCTAATTGAAAATGTTATTAAAATATTCCTATATTTTAAATTATTACAAATTATATATGGGCCAGTTAGAGTGGCCCAAGTCTGTAACTCCAGCTACTCTGGAAGCTGAGGCAGGAGGTCATAGGTCAGCCTGGACACTTTGGTAAGATTCTGTCTCAAAAAATATGTGGCTCGGGCCGGGGATTCAGGTCAGTGGTTCCACCACTTACCTCACAAGTGCAAGGTCCCAAATTCGATCCCAGGTACCAGAAAAAAAAAAAAACCCAACTAAAAAATATGTGGCTCAGTGGTAGAGCACTTGCCTAGCATATGCAAAGTCTTAGGTTCAATCCCCAGTAGAAGAAAGGAGAGGGGCAGGAACTGGAAGGGGAACTATATAGAGAGTAATTCCAAGTTTGCTAAAAATAATATACAATAAACCCAATTTTAAGAAGATTGAAAGACTAATGAATAACAAAATGTTAAATGGAAATGTATACTTTCCATTTTCTACCAAAAGCATATACTTCATTTAATATTTATTGCTTTCATAATCAGAGAAAAATAACATCTAGTCACTAAAAACAGTTGGGCATGCCCTTTACCTACATGCAAAATGCTCGAGGTGGTCTAGATCTGCCAGTCACACAGACCTTCTTCTCTGTCACTGCAGTTCTGAACAAGCCTAGCCAAGATCACTCTGACATCTATCACACATTCAGTCACTTGGGAGGGATTACATTAAATTGTTATGAGTTTGGGGACCCAAATGACTGCCCTGTTGCAGACTGATGCTAAAGTAAAGACTATGTGTGTCCTAGGCAAAATCTGTTCTCTAGAGGTGAGAGGGTAGTGCATTAACCAGGTTGTATATTAAATGTCTTCATCATCTCTGTGAGTAGCCAGATGGTTGGTAATATGTGTAGATATTTTGAAACATAGGCTGGCTGATTTCAATTAGCTTTGAAGTAAGACAAATGATAGTGAGGAGCTGCACTGCTAAGCCCAGAGATACTGAGAGTATTTTCTTACAGATGAATAACCTAATCAACTAGTGCTCTCATTGATATAATCTAGCTAATAGGTTTCCTTGGAACACATATGCTGTTGGAAAGAACCTCTGCTAATGAAGCATCTAACTGGGCAAACATTTTTATGCCCACTGTAAGAAACTTGCTGATGTGAAAGAGAGAAAGAGGAATTTAAAAACCCATTGTAGACCATACGCTTGTATTTCAGAATGCAACTAGGAAGTTTTGTGAAGGGTTCTGGCAGCAAATAAAAATATTTCTATGATAACCTGCAGTAGTTTGAGGCCAAATCAAAGGCACTGCCTAAAAGGATTAGTAACTGAACAAATGTTGGCTTTCCTAGGCTTAACATGTAGTGCCAATTTTTTGTCATGTTCCTCAAGGCGGTAGCTGTGTTGTTCCTGATGACTTTTCTTTATACCACACTACTCAGAAAAAAAGATACAACAAGAATGACACTATTTGGGGATATGTTAGCCTAAAAAGCTCAGGTTAGGATAGAAAGGAATTAATTCCCTTCTTAAAAATAAAGTTGAGAATGTAAAATTTAATCTCCTTTCCATCACAAGGAATATAATGGACATTCAGAAAGGTGATCTGTCTTCCAAAGTAATCAAATGATTTTTTTAAAAAACATGAAATAAAGCAAAAATGTAGAAGTAAAAATAAAAACTTCAACCTTTATTTTTTTTACAGAAAACAACTCACATTTTTTGTTAGCTACATTACTAAGACAATAAATGCCTAACACAGAGAGATTAATTTTCAATGCTTGCTTCAGTCCACCATGGCCAGGATACCTATTAAGTGTTAAATGTCTGCTAGACTGTTGGCATCCAGTTTACTATGCCAGGTGTCTAATATACACCATTGTAATTATTAATTATTCAAATGATCATAACACTTTACAGACAATGAGAATTTTCCTTTCATTCTGGTTTCAGACACTAAAAAAATTAAAGGTCAAAGAAATCAAGTAACTTGGCCAAGGTCAAAGAGCACAGGTCCTATGAGAACACTCTCTTAAACAGAAAAATCTGTTAGTCAACTGACCTCAGTCATTCAATTTTTCTGGTAAAGAGAAGCTATAAAAGGTTCCGCTGGGGCAGCCACCATAGCCCTGAAACAATCCACAAGGGTCCTCTAATAAAGGGGGCATGTTCTACGGGCAGTTTTCTTTGCCATAGGAAGAAAAAGCATCATGATGTAGTTTGAAGTGGCAAAATAAAGGACACACTGAGATAATCTTACAGAGTAAGATTAGATGCTAAAAATAAAAACTATTTAGACTTTTGGGACTCAAAATATAACCCACTAAATGGCAGCATTGCTAATACCTGTGAGCTTGCTGGATGTGCACTGTTAGGCCCTACTCCAGAGCTACTGAACCAGTCTGTGTCTTAGTATGCACATAGTAGTGCTGGGGACTGAGCTTAGTGCCTTGCACATACTAAGCATTCCACCTTGGAGCTAGATCTTCAGCTAAATAATTTCAGCTAATAGTGACTAGATGATGGTCAAAGGTGGTCTAAAGAGGTAGAAATTAGCCTACAGCCTGCAAAGACTCCCGGACCAATAGGTGTTTTCATGCAGACTGTCTGAGTCAAAAATTTATCTCTTTGGGTACATTTTAAAGGAATTCAACCAATTTTTTTATTTTCTTGCTTTATCATTAACAGTAATTTAAAATATCCAAGTCAAAATCTTAAATGCTTAAATAATATTTATCTTTTTTCCTACTTTAATAACAAGAATTTAACCAAAGAAAAAATTCAGATCAAGAGACAGAGAAACTATCTGGTTTTTAAGGGAGATAAAAGATTGGCTCCCCCAGCTAACATAATGCAGGGAAAGGATTAGTGATACAATTCAATGTTAAAATGATAATAAAACTTTCATAATTGCCTTTCTTTTTTAAACTAGTACATTGTTCTTCTGTCTGACAGAAACATCCTTCTGCAGTTTCTTTTCTACTCCAACCTGACTGCTGACCTTGATTTGTCTCTGACTTATCAGATGGGCAAAGTCTGTCTGATTTGAGTAAGAAATAGAAACATTGTTTGAGGAGGGTCAATTAGTTCTAAACAAAGACACTCACAGTTGAGTAAGCATCTCCTATGGAGACACTTCCTATTGGGATAAGCCAATATCTCCTGTTGTGCTCTGGTGTACAAAGGGGCAAAGGAAGCTGTGAGCAAATGCACACACTACCAGCTGGAGTCCCCAGAGTTTATCGTCTCTGACAGCACTTACAGGAGATTTTCACTGAGCTGCTACATCAGCAATTTCTACATTTTGCTGAATTATGCCATTTGTAGGAAGAGGGCTGTTTTAAAACTCCAATCGATTGTGAAATCTGGATGATTTTTTTTGGTCCTACCCATCTCTTTCCACTTCCACAGTTGCACTTTTCACGTCTGGACTGCTCTGGCACGTCTCCAGCTGGTGTCTTTGCCTCTAGGTCCTCCCACTCTCCCCATTTGCAGTCACTAAAATAATATTCCTTAATTACTTTAATAATTTACTTTAACTTGTCTATTCAAAAATTTACAGAGGTTCTCTATTTTTCAACAAATCAAACTCTCATTTCTTAGCTTTTGGGTTGCAAAATTCTCTCCACCTCAAAGCAATGATTTATTTTTACCTTATAGAGAGCATTTCGAAGTAAACTTCCAGGGTCATAGTTAGAGGAGTTGGAATTTCAGGCCAGGTCATCTGATTTCAGAGTTTAAGCTCTCAGGCATCTCACTACATTACCCTATTAGTATGTGGCTCTTATTCTGCAACTTCATTGCATGTGTACAAATCATTCTCTAAGATAGCTGATTTCACTTGTATGTTCATGTAGCCTGTAGATGGTATATGCGTCATAACATAATTCAATGACTAGTGTTATACTAGAATAGCTTGCAGTTAATCATAATGCCAAGATTCCAACTGCTTAGAGTCAAAGATCTCTTAAGGTACATACAGTTTATTAAAAGTTGTTCTTATTTACTTATATCCTCCTCTACTCTGGTTTCTGCTTAAAAATAGTTGTGGCATTAAGTTGTCCTATAAAGTTTTCTGCTCAGAAATATGTAATGGTGCAATCTAAGCAGGGGTTCACACACACACAAAAATTTTGTGAGTGTATGTGTGCGCAGGTCGAGTATGGCTTATCCGAAATACTCGAGACCATGCTATAGATTTCAGATTGTTTTGGGTTTTGGAATATATACATACTCATAATAAGATAACTTGGGGATGGGTACCAAGCTTAAACACAAAATTCATTTGTTTCATGTACACCTTACATCCACTTGAAAGTATACATCAGCCTGAATGTAATTTTCTTTTTAAATTTTTTTTAGCCTGAATGTAATTTTATATAATATCTTAAGTAATTTTATATATGAAACAAAATTTCAAGGAATAGAATTTTCCACTTGTGGTTATGTCAGTGCTCAAAAAAAATTAAGATTTTAGAATATTTCCGCTTTTAGATTTTTTCACTAGAGATGTATGAGGTGTGTGTGTGTGTGTGTGTAAAATTACATATGTGGCAATCTTAGAAATAGGATGCATCAAGCATGATGTTATATAATTTCCAGCACCATGATGTTTAAATTTAAAACATTCAATACACTTGCTGTAGTGTATGGTGAAATCCAACAAAGTAGATAAAGAGGAAACTTCTCTTCAGTGAGAAAACACTGTGAATATCCATTTCATGAGAAAATGCAGCCAGCCATTGTCTTGATAAATGTGAAAGTTCATGTAAATTAAATATTTATGTTTAGCATTATGCTTTAAGTATGTAATCCTTAACTAAGAACATCAAAACAGCCTTTTAAATTCTGTCAAGTTTATAACAAATGAAAATAAAATGGTATTTGGGTAATGATATACAGATAGGAGAGACCATTACCAGGAAACAGGCTAGCAACTCTTTTTCTCGGTCTTCTTGTAGGTTTTTTCTTCATTACACTGCTAGTTAAACATTCTGAAGACATTTCAAGTAAAACAAAACAAAACTGCCTTGATCTGTGAGGTTTAAAAAGACATCTGAAACACTATCATTTAAAAATCAGCAGATACTGACCTATAAGCATATGATGATGGAGTTGCCACTATAGAGAATTAGGCATTCATATCTTCTTTTATTGACAAAACCTCACTGTCCTATGGGTTTGCAGCTAGCAAGTTTTTGTCCTGATTTCATGATACATTGATATACCTATTCTTAAAATAAGACAAAGGAAAAAAAAGGATGAAGAATAACTTTAAAACTAGCTCCAGAAATAATTAGCTATTCCAGATATTAGGGAACTGAGAACCAAGATGCCACCTCCTTTCTCTGCCACTACTTTCTGAATAGCCCAAATGCAAACTTGGAGGAAAGTTCAAAGTGTATAAACTGGGATAGGGATGTACATAGCTCAGTGGTAAAGCGCTTGCCTAGCATAAGCAAGGCAGTAAGTTTAATTCCTAGTACTGCCTGCTCCCTCCAAAAAAGGAAAAAAGTCTTGAGGAAGTTCTACATAAATATTCTTTTGGATGTGGAAAAGGGTAAAATGGGTTACTGTGAGAAATATTTCACTTTTATAGGTCATGACATGATGAAAACTGAGGATAACTTCATACTACTAAAACAATTACAGCTATACAACCTGTGGTAGGCCAAGCACTGTTCACCTGATATCTCCTCTAATCCCTCCACTATCTTAAAAAATATTACCATTCCTATTTTACAAACAAGGAAACTTAAATTCAGAGAGGTTAAGTAACTTGACCTTGACCCTTAACCTAGATGTAGATCATACACCTAGATTGTGGCAGACCTGAACTCTGGACCCAGATATATCTAACGCCGGCATCTGTATTTCTATTTTACTATGCTGCAGTAGTTCTCAGTGTTTAGTGATTCTCACAGTCATCAGGGATCTTTTTCAAAATGCAGACACATAGATTACACCCTCATGGATTCTAAGCCACCAGTCTGAGATGGAGTCGAAATATTTCTTTTTTTAAGAGGCAGTGTTTGTACACAAAAAGGGGAATGTGTACTTATTACTAGACTGGAAAAAGAAAATAGGACAATATAGAGGTAATTTGTCAATTTTTAATAGAGCCATGCATGGCTTAATGAAAGGGCTGTGTATGAGAAATGTGTGGTTAGGCAATCTTATATAAACTCCAGAGTGTATTTAGATAAACTAAGATGGCAATGGCATCACAAAGTGATACAATCTTATGGGATCATCATGTATATGTGCTCTGTCATTGACACAAACTTTGGTATGCAGCACATGACTATACTTATTTTTCAGCAAATTTCTTTCCGACTGCATATTTTGCAGGCATCCATTAAATCTTCCCATTTTCTACTATTGTGAAATCCCTAAGCATGTAAGAAGGTTGAAATAGAATAAGTGATATGAAGCACACTGATAGAGAAAGAACATCAAAAAGGGATACATGTTTCACCAATAATCTGAAAAGTAGACAATTTACAGGATGATGAAGTAGAAGTCAGAGGAATACTGCTCCAATAGTAATATAGTGCATATTGTGGATTAGATAGAGAAGAGTAAAACCATACAAGTAAATAGAAAACATCTTTAAAAGCTCTAGGATTAATCTTTGGAATCTTATAATTTGTAGAAATGAAATTTAAACACTTTGAGATACAACCATCTCCAAAATGTTTCATGCTATTTTTCTGCAGAGAATGAGAAAAAAAAATTCCATAATGTAATACTTCTTCTAGAAGAAGTATTTTCTCTTGATGAAGAAAATAAACTAATGTTCTCCAAACATCATTATTTTACCCATTTCATAAATATTTATTGGGCACTAACAACACCAGGCACTTTACTACCTCTAATCTCCAGCTGCATTATAAGACCACACTCTTCATGTGGTAATATTTCTAATTTTGTTCTTTTTACTGGGCTCACAAAAAATGTAGAGTTGCTACCGGTTCTGTTCTGTGTCTATACAGATTATCGCTGACCTGAGTTCACAATAAAGTCATGTTAGATAATCTGCTGTGCCTGGAACTTGCCCAGAGCTTCTGATAGGTAACTTCATTTAAGAGGGGTTGATCTACACTAGCCCTGGCCTGGTCCAGTCTCCTCATTATACAGACAAAGACATTGAGGTGCAAAGGGGAGAACAAGTGGATTAAAATTATCACACATTCCCAGAACCTGGTGCTCTTTCACAGTGCAGCACCAACCCTGAGAAGATGGGTAGTTCTCAGGCAGGACCTCTCTAAGAGATTTGTTGGCTTTTTTTGGTCCTTCTTCCACACAAAACTTTTTCTTTAAATTTCATTTTATGATCACTTTGGTATGAAGACAAATATGTTAATATCATATAGCAAACCATCCTGTTCAATATTAAAAGGTAGTTTCTTTTTTATTTTAAAAGACATTAAAGAATTTTTGTAGGCCCTTAAAATTAATGAAAGTTGGGGCCGGGGATTTAGCTCAGTGGTTTCACTGGCTGCCTCTCAAGAGCAAGGTCCTGAGTTTGATCCTCGGTACCAAAAAAAAAAAAAAAATTAACAAAAGTCCTAGATGCTGAAGGATAAACTAGCTCTGGCTTCAGGCTCTTCATCTGATCGTCTAAACCAGCTGTACTTTCTTCTAGGGATTGTACTCTGCTACAGGGGACTGCATGAGGCTTCTCTTGACTCAGCAGGTCCTGGCCCTAGAAAGCTCAGCCTTTTATTATCAGGTTACTCCAGAGACTCATTCCAGCAGCCCTTGAGAACTCACTTCTTCATTCTAAAGCAGACAGTCCCTTAGAAAACCATCCCAAGAGAGACTGGAGTAACCCTATTGTAACCAGAGGGGTTGGGGATGGGTTGGTGTCAAATCTCCTCACGTTTACCTATTTTAAGAAAATCACCATTTAAAAGTGGAGAAGTGGAGTTTATCATTCCCAGCCCCCATTCTGATTGGATTTACTTTAGGGTCCCCATGCATGAGGCTCAGTGCAGTCCTATTCTCTCCAATAACTCAACATTTTCTGACTCCTGACCCTTTTGGCCACACATTCTTTTTATTTAGCTCTTTCTGATCATTCATTCACCACATATCTTCTGACTACAATATGCCAGCATGGCATCGTGCATACAAAGATTACTAAAACAAGACATTCCTGTCAAGGAGCTAATTTCAAGTAAGGGAGAGAATAATATAAAATATAACAATCTTTAAAACAAGGCACAACACAGTATCATTATGAGGTACTTATTAGGTGGATAAGATAATTGAGAAGGTATCATGTAACTGACAGCATTTGAGATGATTCTTACTGAGGAAAAGCTAGTCAGATCTGAAAAGAAAGTAGAAGAGAAAAGAAACAAAGTGTGTAATATAGTTATAAGCCAACATGAAGCACAGTTTGGTTTACAGCATGCAGTACTAGTATGAAATGAAAAGCAAATTAGGAGGATAATATAAACATCTAAAAAGAAGACAAAGATCCAGAATTTCACTTTATACTTTCTTTGTATTCCCTATAAACCCAGCTTATGGCTAGTCATATACAATATTTGGCAATTGAATTAATATCCTAGAAAAAAACATTAACAATGTACACAATAATTCTGAGGTATGCGCCCAAATGTATCTAATAATTACAATAAATCCACAATGATATAAGGTACTTGAAAAATAAAATCCACCACCAAATTCATTACAAAATAGCTGTGGTTAATTAAGAACAGATCTGGGGGAAAACATTCCAACTTTTCTTGTAACATAAACATGATGATCTGAAAAATTATAATAGGCCTTACTAATTTCATGGCATTTCTTTCAATGAAGGTTAGAAATAAACTATATGAAAAGATACATATAAGTTTCAATAAAAAAGAATCTCTAGTGGCTTAGCCTACTCAGTCCACTTTTCATCAAGTCTTCCAAGACACATATAAATTTAATTTAATATAGGAAACTAATGGCTTTTCAAGCAAAAGGAGGCAGCTAAAATACACAGCAGAACTGAGAGTAAGCTATAAGGTGTAAGAGAAGGTGTTAAAGATGACATCTTTCATTTGATAAACTGTCCAAATTAAACCAAAGAATCACATTTTTTCTTGTTGCAAAAGTTTTTCTAAGAAAAGTTTTATTAATATGTTAATATTTCAGATAAGTTATTACAACGGATTTAAAGGCAGACAGATACACTATTACATGTTATAAAGCAACAAAGGAGTTCTATATAATTAAAAGATTACACAGGCCTATGGGGTTTTCTGAATAACTACCAGATCCAGAAAAAAATTAAATCAGAAAGAATAAATCCAGTACTAGCACCTACAGTATCTCTGAAAGTAAAACTTTTAACTGCTTCATTCCTTCTAATATATTTCTTAAATTTCTCTCAAACACACTGTTCTCAAATCCCCAAGACAATGAAGGGCATCAGAAATCCAATACTAAGAACATAGAGACAAAAGAAGAACTAGAAATACGGACTCAGACTTGAGGGTTTAACTTGGAAGTCACTTATCTTTTACTTTAACCAATCATAAGATCTCTGTGCACTGAAAACTGTATATGAGGAATCTATATGAGTCATAAGGTTTGCCAAGAGGGTTAAAAATTAGAAATATACAGTTTTAGTTCTATTAAAATTTCCCACAGAAGTTATATTTATAACAAAATTGTAATTAAAATTTGTATTACAACCAAGAGAGTATGTAAAGGTGCATATCTCTAATGATGAATGGCATTATATTGAACACCTAAAATGTACCCATAAAAGGATATACAAAAAAAAATTTTGTATTACACTTGCTTATTACACATTCAGGGACACAGCAAAGACATTTATGTGTTTGATGGTTTGGCATCCACTTTATTCTGCTTATTGGGTAATGAGCAAGCAACACAGACCATATCTTCCCAAATTAAAAGTAATGCAAGAATGTAAAAGTCTCTGAAGAAAATAACTTGAAATTGTGTTAAATACTGCTTTTTTTCCATTTAGTTTATTGGTAATTTTAGGTATAAAATACAGTTACATTCATTATTGGGATCTTGAATCTTTACATGACGTATCTTGGTTCTTACTTTTTCCCAATTCCCCTGCCCACCCTTCCCTATTTACAAGACTTTGTTTCCATCTTTTTGTTTTTCTCATATTTTTTATTTTCCCTTCTTTCCTTTCCCCTACCCCTCCCACTTCCCTTACTCCTTTAGACCTTTTCTTCCTATTGCACAGTATCAATTATATATTTTTTAGAATTACAATATCAAGATTTAGAGGACATTACCACAGATTTTACAGAATTCAAAAGAATATAGAAAGCATATTACAAAAATCTTTTTTGAAATAAATTTGACAACTTCTATGAAGTACCTTGGGAGACAAATTAATGAAACTGACTCTGGAAGAAATATAAAATTTGAATAGCACCTATTAAAGAAAGTATATTCCTAGCTTGAAAGCTTACCTATATGACAACA
>NW_004624894.1:1096951-1131988 GCF_000247695.1 Heterocephalus glaber | reverse complement strand
CTTTGTTACAATGTGTGTTTTATTCTGACAGTGACTCCTTCTGCATGGCAGCTAGAGTTGGAAAAGGAACAACTACAGCACTTGCCATACTGGAGAGTGATTAACCAGGAGCCATTGTGGGAAGGGGTTAATTGTTTAAGACTGAGCTATAAAAACAGCTACAGAGTAACTACACTTCAAGGTTTCTGGGCTCACCCTGCTTCAGTAACTGAGTGGGAGACAGCCACAAGAGACAGTTGCGAAAAGGGGCCAGGCTGGTCATAGACTCCCTGAGAAGTGTAAGCAGTGGTGCACACAGGCCAGAAAGGAAAAAGAAGCCAGTTGTGTGTGGTTTTCTGAGGGGGCTAGACTGAAAGTGGTGGCATTAAGTCCAGCGAACTGCTGCTACCTAGTGCCTACTGCTACTGCTGAATTGTTTGCGTTCCCCATCTGCCAATGTTATTGGAAATACACATGGACTTAGTTGCCACAGCCTGGTGTGTACTGGTACAGGGGCCTCTGGACCAAGATAATCTCCCAAGTTCACAGCTCGTAAAGCTAGGTGGAGATAGCTGTGACTTGGGGCACACAGAGAGGCAAAAACACTAAGAGCTAGTGGAGTGAACACAGCCCTAAAGACTGACCTTATCCAGTAGGAAAGGTAGGTAGGACTCACGCATACACACACACAAAAAATGAGTGTGAAACAAAAATAGGACCTAGTAGTAACTCACTATTCCTTCCATATATCTATACCTGATAGATTTCAACAGTGAAAGCTCTGGAAAGAAACCACAAATCCATAGATACAGAGGAATTTTTTGACTAATTTCTCTTTCTTTCTTTCTGCCTATTTACTCTTTTTTCCTTTATTTTGCTCATTTTCTTTTTTTTCTTTTTTGGGGTTACTTTTTTTTGGTACCGGGAGATCGAACTAGGGTCTTTGCGCTTGTGAGGCAGGCGGCGGAACCACTGAGCTAAAACCCTGGCCCTGGGATTACTTTTAATCTAATTCAATTAACTTTCTTTTAGTCTTTAACTGTATTATTTATCTCACTTTTCTCTCCTCATCTTACTTTTAAAAATTTTACTTCTTTCACTTTCCCTACTGCCTCCATTATTATTATTACTACAAAGCTTTATTATTTGTTATTTAGTTGACTACAATATTACTGCTTAATTCTTTTCTATCATTAATCATGGCATAGTTGTTGCATTCAGTAAATATCTGTATATACTTATTGTATGTCAGTATTTGGATATTTTTCTATTGTGAAAGGTGGTACAGTGGTAGCTTTGATTGGTTCTTATGGTATGCCAATATCTGGTCTGTTTTTGATTCTATTATTATTGTTGACTTCTTTTTTTTTTTTTTTTTTTTGGTACCAGCGATTGAACTCGGGACCTTATGCTTGCAAGGAAGGTGCCAGAACCACTGATCTAAATCCCCAGCCCCAATTGCTGATTTCTTTGCTATTGGCAGTAGTGACATAGTTATTGCTGTTCATTAGTTTTTACTGTGTGCCACTATATGGTCTGTTTTTGTGTCATCAACATCACTGTGGTTTGTTTTCTCCTTTCTGTCTGTTGCTGGGGATTGAGACCCCAAAAGAAGGTTGGATACTAAGAAGAGCCTCAATGAAAGATTCTTATCCTGAGTAGGAAGAAAAGGAGAGCAAACACCAAAACTTGAGGACATACACAAACACCAAACACAAGGACATATCATAGGGAGATAGATTCTAACCAAAGAGATCTTTATAGTAGTGACAATGTTTCTACCCTAGCTGATCTTCAACCTGCAGAACAAAAACAACACAAATCTGAGAAAACTAAGCAAAAAGATAGCTCCCTAAACCTTTAACTCTCCCAAATTTAATCTCATGGACACTGAAGTGGAGGAAGTTATAGGCAAAGAATTAAAAGACAAAATGGTCAAAATGTTTGAAGAGCTCAAAGGAGGGAGAAACATACAAGCAGATTCCTAAGATACTTAGTAAGCTTAAAGAGGATTCTATTAAACAGATAAAGGACTTTACAGATAAAATGTTCAAGCTTAAAGAAGAAGCAAACAATAAACTAATCAAGTTAAACAAGATAGGGGCTGGGGATTTAGCTCAGTGGTTTCGCTGCCTGCTGAGCAAGCGCAAGGACCAGAGTTCGTTATCCGGTACCAAAAAAAAAAAAAAAAGTTAAACAAGATAATATATGAATTACCAGTTTGTAAAGAATTAGAAATGACAAAAAGAAAGCAAGCAGAAATACAGGATATGAAAAATTCAATAGAAAGCATAGGTAGCAGATTTGACCAATATGAGAACAGAGTATCAGAAATTGAAGACAAGATGGATGTAGCAGATCATAAATTCAATGACACCCTAAAAGTGATTACATCATGCAAGCTGGATCCAATAGCTGCTAAATGATTTTTTTTTAACCTGAAACTATAGGAATAAAAGAAAAATTAGTAAGACAACCCAAAAGGCCTAAACAACTTACTCACTGAAATCATAGCAGAAAATTTTCAAAATCTAAGAAAAATATTTAATTCAAGCACAAGAGGTATATAGAACCAAATGACAATGGAAACACATCATGCCAAAACCCATGGAACACAATGAAAGCAGTTCTGAAGGGAAGTTTGGAGCTATGAATGCACACCTTAAAAGAATTCAACAAACCCAAATAAAAAACCTTAATGATACACCTCATGATCCTAGAAAAATAAGTGCCATCCAAATCTGAAATTAAAAGAAGTAAATTATAAAGATCAGAGTGGAAATTAATAAAATTGAGAGTCAAAAAACAATTCAAAGGACCAATGAATGAAGAGTTAATTCACCCTGGTCAAATTTACCAAAAAGGGAAAGGACCCCCCCCATCAATGCAAATAGAAACAAGAAAGGTAAATTCACAACCACCATTGCTGAAATCCTGATTATATGAACTCACTTCAAAAAATTTATTTTCCAATAAATTAGAGAACCTAAAAGAAATGGAGAAATTCCTAGACACATATGAATTACCAAAACTGAACCAAGAAGTATTAAAAACTCTGACTAGACCAATACTAGGCTATGAATAGAGGCAATAACTCTACCAACAAAGAAAAGCGCAGGACCCAATAGATTCACTGCAGAATTCTATCAGAACTTCAAGGAAGATGTACCACCAATACTCTTCAAACTCTTCAGTGAAAGTGAAAGAGAAGGAGTACCGCCAAACTCAATCCTAGAGGCAAGTATTACCCTGATATCAAAACCAGGAAAGGACCTAACAAAAAAAGAAAACTATATGCCAGTCTTCTTAATGAACACAGATGCAACAAACCTCAATGAGATACATACTGGTAAACAGAATTCAACACATCATTAAAAAGAGCATACATCATCTTGGCTTTATTCCAGAGATGGAAGGGTGGTTCAATATACATAAATAAAAGTAATATATCACATAAACAGAAGCAAGGACAAAAATCACATGACTCTCTCAATAGATGAAGAAAATGCCTGGAAGTGGGAGGGGTAAGGGAAAGGGAAAGAGGGAAAAGAAAAAATATGAGAAAAGAAAAAAATGGAAACAACATCTTTGTAAATAGGGAGGGGATGAGGGGTTGAAGGGAGGGCAGGGGAATGGGGAAAAAATAAAAACCAAGATACATCATGTAAAGGTACAAGTTCCCAATGATGAATGTAACTGTATTGTATACCTAAAATGTACCAATGAACTTAATGAAAAAAAAAAAGGCCTTTGACAAAACCCAATAGCCATTCATGATTAAAATCATGAAAAAACACATTTAAAAGGACTTTACCTCAATCTTATAAAAGGTACTTAGGACAAACCCACTGTCAACATCATACTAAATGGGGAAGAATTGAATGAAAGCTTTTCCCTTGTTACGGTTTACATCTAGATGTCCCTCAAAGCCTCATGTATCATAGGCATTGAAGGAGTGTTATAGCAGACCTGCTGTTAAGAGGTGGGCCCTGGTTAGAAGAGGCAGGTCACTGTGGCCTTGACCTGAAAGGTCTCCTTTCTGGGTTTCTCCCTTCACTTTCTGCTTCCTGTCTACCATGAGGTGAGTAGCTCTCCTCCAGAATGCCCCTGTCCCAGGCCATCCTGACTTGGAGCTGGCCAAGCATGGATTTAAACATAAGCCAAAATTAATCTCTCATCCTTTAAGTTGTGGGTGTCAGGTATTCTGCCTCAGCATCAAATAAAGTAACTATGGCAGAATTTGGTACCAGAGATGTGGGGTTCACTGCTATGAATACCTAACCATGAGGTTTATAAACTTTTGGATGAAAGAACTTAACATATACCTCACCAAAGACAATATACAGATGGCAAGGGAGTATTACTGAAAAATGTTTTACATCATATGTCATTAGGGAAATGAAAATAAAATAGTAAGATATCACTGCTCACTTACTAGAATGGCCAAAGTCCTTAACACGGAGGCCACCAATGCTGGCAAGGATGTGGAGCAAAAGAAACTTGAATTTACTGCTGGTCAGAATGCAAAATGGCTGTCTGTGTAGTTTATACATTTAAGCACTGATTGTTATTTTTATTTGTTTTTCTTTTGTTTATTTTGTGATGCTGGGGATGGAATGCATGCAGAACCTGGTGCATGCTAGGAAAGTGCTCTATCACTAAGTTCCACTCTCAGCTCTGCAGATGCAAAATGGTGTAGCCATGTTGGAAGACAGTGTGGCAGTTTCTTTAAAAATTAAGCAAAGGGCTGGGGATTTAGCTCAGTGGTTTCATCGCCTGCTGCAGAAGCGCAAGGACCCGAGTTCAATCCCTGGTACCAAAAATAAATAAATAAATAAAAATTAAGCAAACTCTTACCATATGATCCAGCAACCATGCTCCCTGGTATTTACCCAAAGGAGGTGAAAACAAATGTCCACACAAAAACTTGAACATAGATATTTTCAGCAGCTTGATTCACAATTGCCAGAACATGGAAGCAGCCATGATGTCTCTCTCAGTAGGTGAATGGATGAACTACAGTACATTCAGACAATGAATACTATTCAGCACTAAAAAGAAATGGGCTGTCAAGTCATGTAAAGATATGGGAAGAATTCACAATCATATTACATTAAGTGAAGGAGGTCAATCTAAAAAGGCCACATATTATATAATTCCAATTATAAGGGATTCTAGAGAAGACAAAACCATAGAGATTGTCAAAAGAGATCCACAGTTGCTAGAGATTAGAGGGGAGAGATGAAAGGGTAGAGAAGAGAGGGCAGTGGAAGCATTCCACATGATACTATAGTGGTAAATATAGGTCATTATACATTTCTCCAAATCCACCAAATGTAAAAAACAAAAAGCAAAATCCTAAACTTTAGACTGTGATGAATTACGATGCATCAAAGTTTATCACCTATAATAAATGTATCAATTTGGTAGAGGATGTTGATAATGGAAGAGGCTATGCATGTGTTGGGGCAGGAATTATATGAGAAATCTCTGTAACTTCCTTTTATTTAGCTTTACAGTGAACTACTCCAAAAAAGGTAAATCTTAACATTAAGCAAATTTAAAAGCCAAACAGACCAAAAAACCGTCTCTCCCTGCCCCACCCACTTCCCTGAATCGCTATGTGTAGATAGTTTCACTGATAAGTTCTACCAAATATTTAAAGAAAAAAATCATACCAGTTCTAGACAATGTGTTCCAGAAAACAGAAAAATACTACCCATGTATTTTATTTATTTTAACTTTCAGATATACCTTTCTTTTCTTTCTCACATACAGAACTCGACACACATTTCTTGTAGCTATAAAGTCATTTAATGATAACTAGGTGTTATGCTACCCTTAAAACTTCAGTGGCATCAAAATATGACAGTTAACTAGTGTTAAATCCAACATAGCACAACACATTAAGCTTTAGACTCTTGGCAATTAAGTCTCATAGGAATGAGGACAAAAGCTCCATTCTATATGGTCAGAAACAGGTGTTCATTGGTCCCTATCTGAGGGCTATACAAGAGGTCAAGAGGACACCGAACACTGTGATCTGGAAACACATTATGTTGTCATATTAATGTCACATATTAGACATCTTTCTCCTAGGTACCTCATAATTCTAGAATGGCAGGTTCAGCTGATACAAAATAAAGACACATAACACATTTATTTTGTGGAGATGATCCTCCTCATTCTATGCATGTACTATGATTCTGAATGCAACTCATCCCCAAAACTGGTCATGATCATCCTTGGCTTTAGATTGGGTGATCCATCAATTTTGCACTCAACTGTTACCTCTTTCCTGCTACTGTTAGCGTTGAAAATGACCTGGACAGCAACTAATATCTGTAGATAACCAACATGGAGTTTTCTTCCATAATATGGAAAACACTTTTACTCTGTAATGTCATTATTAGGATAAGTTGATACAACTGCTATGTTTTCATTTCAGTCTTCTGAGGCATGACCCACAATACAAGCAGGCAATTGAGAAATGATGATGTGCCCCAGAACTCTCATGATCAGGCTATAGGTGAAGAGCACAGTAGATGTGTGGGCAGCATAGTGCACAGAAAAGCATCCCAGCTCATGACAGAGGTAGAGGGCAGCATGGCTCAGGACACCTCCTCTTCACCAAGGAGAGCCCCCTGTACAGTGTTGAGCTGCAGCTTCAGACACATGACCGCGACTTACGAATGTATTTTGTGAGATCTACTTTACCCTACTGCCCAAATTATATTAAGAAACAAAAACAATCAAAACTAGGGCAATACTGGGTTCAATCCCCAGGACTGGGGGGGGGGGCATGCCTATGGGCCAATAGCTCTCAACCTCAAACATAATAAACAAAAATCATCTATGAGATGTTCTAGTAATATGTGAAAAGAATAGCACATCACAACTAAGTACGGTTCATTCTAGGAATACAAATTCAATATTAAGCAATCTAGGTAATCCATTCTATTAACAGCTAGCTCAAAGAAAAATCCATACAATTATATCAATTGATACAGAAAATTTATTTGACAAAATCCAACATACTGAAAAATCTATCATATTGAAAATGCTCAGAAAATCAGGACCAAAGGGAATTTCTTCTACATGATTCAAGGACATCTATGAAACAACCTACAGCTAACATTATATTTAATAAGGAAAAACCTCCTCCACTTCTCCAAAAGAGGGAGTAAGACAAAGATGTCTATACTCTCAGGATTCAGTCTATATATCCTAAAAGTTCTAGATAGTAAGAAAAGGAAATGAAATACACAGATTGAAAAAGATGAAATTATGCCATTTGGATATTTGAAGACTGTAGGATAAAAGGTCAACATGTAAATATCAATTTCATTTCTATATATGAGCAATATACTAACAAACAAAAAATGTAAAAGTACTTTTCAGATCAGCTCCAAAAACAAACAAAAAGGTAAAAAATAAATCCTTGGACATAAATCTAAGAAAATAGGTATCAGAGCTCCAGGCTGACAAGTACAAAACACTAATTTTAAAAGTCAAAGTGCTAAATAAATGTGCCTATTAAGTACTATCCTCATCAATTAGAAAATCCAACATAATATACATGTAAATTTTCCTCAAAATTATCTGTAGATTTAATACAATACCATCAAATTCCTACTTTTCTCACTTAACAATGTATCAGGAATACTCTTCCACATCAATAAAAAATTTTTTTGCAACATCATTTGGAATAGCTATACACCTTCATTTTCTGGATTTATCCTAAATTTACCCATTCCTTTGATGTCTGAGTTATTTCCAATATTTCTATATTTTAAACAGGGTTTAGAAAACATTCTCCTTTTTTTTGGTATTTGGGATCGAACTCGGGACCTTGTGGTTGCGAGGCAGGTGGCAGAATCACTGAGCTAAATCCCCATTTCTAGAAAACATTCTTCTAACTTAATCATTTTACTAAACTTTATTTCCTTAAGACAAATTCCTGGAAGTAAAATTTTTGGTTTAAAGGGTATATAAATTTTTAAAATTTTGATATCATATTGTCAAAATGGTCTCTAGAAAGATCTTTAACTTCTAAATTTTGACTTAAAACCTACCTCCTCTGTAAAGCTTTCTTTGATTAGGCCTTTCCCATTTTAATCTGTACAGCTATTTGGTCTCATTAAATTACTGTTAAATTTACTGGACTAATACTAATTATTGCTTTAATAAGACATCATGCCTCCAGACTATCTGCTCACTAAGTGCATGTCTTTGAGGGAATCTAACAGAAGAGAAAATACACAGGGTGATAAGCGGATGGGCTAGGAAATGGCTAACAAAGTTGACATGCAGGTATTGGAGTTGTATGGATAACACCCAGATTTTATGAAAGGAGCCTATTGTAATTGTTTTCAGGGTTTCCGACTGTTCTTTGTGAGTCTATTAAACAGCAGTGGCTGCAGATCGGGTCTGAATTTTCTGCATTATCTTTGGAATTACTTACTGAAAAAACTTTAAGCTTTGAGTTTTGTCAAATTCTCCAAATCTTCAAAACTTGTGTATGCTTTGTCTAGATGTCTACCATGCCACACTTATGAAGCATGAAATTAAAGGCAACCGATGTTTTCTGCCAGAAAAATCTAAAAATCATTCAGAAACACTTGTGTCTTACTCTACTGAAGAAAAGAAAGCACATATGTTAAATAAGAATAAACTATCAAGCTATGCATTTTCTGCATTTGACACCAACCCACAAAAAATTAGCTTGTACCAACTAGATCCAAAATGTGAGTACATTTCAATAAAGAAAAATTAATTAGCTCTGTTCATTATGAAAGTCAGTTTCAGAAGCCCTGTGGTGGGAACTGATTGTGCTGCCATTTGTTGTTAGGAATTTTTTTTGCTGTAACTGTTTCCTTAATTTTATTTCTGTGCTTTGTGTATATGATTTTAAATCATGGCAGTCCATGTATTGCCAGATTCCTGCAAACATTAAGCAAATACACTAAAGTAGGAGCATATTTTACACAACCACATGTCAGACTAAATTTAGGCCAAGAAAGAGAATAAATGCAACCCATATCTGATTTATATTTGACAAATGTAGAGATATAAGCTCCTGTTTTGAATGCCTACATGTTGTTTCCATGGAAACTGCATAAACATTTTCCTCATAACACTCAGCCATCTTCATTCTTTACATCTCATTTCTTTCTTTCCATTCTCAGGGGAAAACCTAATTTATTCCCCAGGAAAATCAATCAATGATTTTCTTAATCAGTGGCATTTGAAGAGTAAGAGGCACAGTTCTTTTTATGGAAAAGCAATTTCCACCAACGCTCTTGCTATGTGATAGAAGACTCGGGGAGAATAATAGTGCTTGCTTTAAGGAAAGTGAGAGAACAAGTTGCAATGGATAATCCTTCAGAGAGAGATGAGAATGTGCATTAGAAACTCACAGATGGTTGGCAAAGGTGATCACATGCAACTTCTACTTCTCTTTTCCATGTGTGGAGTATAATGGAGACTTCCTTAAAAAACAAACAAACTTCTTTCATTCCTACAATTTTAGCAATCTTGAAGAAACTCCTGATTTCCTTAGGTAATAGAGACTATATAGAATGGCAAGGATCTAGAAGCAAGAGAAGGATCATTCACTTTAAAATAGATCAAATAAAAGCAAACAAGGAAAATGCTCAATCTGCATTCCCGTTACAGTCATAGCCTGGATCTCAACTGGTATGAAACCCACCAAATTTGGTACTTGATGGTTTCTGATGCACAAATTTTGTCCTGGTACTGTTTGGTACTCACACACACAAGCCAAAGCTTTGTTGGTATCAACTGCCTCGTGGTTCGTTACACTCTCTTGCCAAAATAATTTGTTTGGTGCTCATCATTTTTAGTATTTGACACACCTCCAGGTGGCAGTCAACAATAAATACCAAGGTAGCACTGTGCATCTTTTTTCTTGCCTATTGAACAGTCTGTGACATTCTTGGGTTGTTCCTAATCTGAAGAAATACTCAGTTTTTCAACATAAGTGTAATACCTGGAGGATATTTACATTTGCCCCTTACAATTGAGGAGATTCCTTTTCTTCTTAGTTACTGATGTTTATTATCATGAATTGATGCAGTATCTAATTATTGAGATAATCATATGGGGGTTTTTGCCTTTTAGTTTGTTGACAGGAAGACAGGATCACAAGGGCTCTAACTTTTTCAGTAGATTAAGCTATTGATGAGATATAATTTGATGGCATTATTAGTAAATGATGAAAACTTAGGAAGGTAAGGTCTTCCTACGGGACTGGGTCGTGAAGGCGTGACTTCGGGACTACATCTTGTCCTTGGCTCTTCCTCCCCCCGCCCCCCGGGTCTTTCCTTGCTCTCTGATTCCTGGTTGCCATGTGGCAAGCAGCTTCGCACCACCACACCCTTCTCTCATAATGTTCCCTCACTTCAGGCCCACAGCAAAGGAAGGAGCTGACTATGGCTGAAGCCTTGTAAAATGTGACCCAAATAAATCACCCTTTGAGCTTTTCTCAGCTATTTGGTCACAGTGACAAAAAGGTAATTAAAACAAAGGGTTTTAATTTTATTCATTTCTCAAAGAACCAACTTTTAGTTATCCTTGTTTTCTCTACTGATTTTGTTTTCTACTTCAAAGATTTCTGTTCTTAATTAATCCTTTCCATATATTTAATTTGGGATTATTTTGCTCAAATTTTTCTACTTTAATAAAGTGACACTGAGTTCTTAAGTTTCTCTCCTTCTTCTGAATAAGCATTTATTGTCAGTTTCCTACTGCTTCAACAGCATTCTACAAATTTAGATATATTATTTCATTTTCATTAAACTAAAAATATTTTATAACTTCCCTTCTGAGCTCCTCTTTGACCCTTTTGCCATTTAGAAGTGGGTTATTTTCTAAATATTTACAAAATCTTCAGATAGTGTTCTGTTGCTGATTTACCACAACTGGCTTATCCATTTATCTGCTGATGGGCATTTAGGTTGTTCCTATCTTTTGGCTACTATGAATAGTGTTGCTGTGAACATTTCTGCACAATATTTGCTTGAGGTCCTGTTTTCAATACTTTTAAATATATACCTAGAACTGGAACCATATAGTAATTCTTTTTTGTTTTGAGACAGGGTCTCACTATGTAGTTCAGGCTGCCTTGAACTCACTATGTATGTAAACCAGGCTCACAGTGATCCACCTGCCTCAGCCTCCTGAGTGCTAGGTACAGATGTGTGCCACCATGCCCAGCAATAATTCTATGTTTAACTTTTTGAAGAAAGACCAAACCTTTTCACAATGACTAAAATATCTCACATACTTCCGAGCAACACACAGGTTCTTATATCTCTATATCCTTACTAACACAGAATGATGATGCTATTATTTTCCTCTATGATTCTGTTGATAGAACAAAGAAACAGTTACTTCAGAATTAAAGTACTAGTGGGATTGGAAATTACTGTGTTGTCTATCATAAGTACTTTTACAGATTCCCAGGTTTTCAATGTTATAAAAATACAGTGAGTTGGGGCCAGGGATTTAGCTCAGTGGTTTTGCCACCTGCTGCACAAGCGCAAGGACCTGAGTTCAATCTCCAGTACCCAAAAAAAAAAAAAAAAAAAAAATACAGTGAGCAAATTTACCTTCTAGAAAAGGAAACAACAGGGATGTCTGTATTTATTATGCTCTCTAATCACTTGGATATTTAGTGATACTTCATGTGATTATAATACTTAAAACCTTTACTACTAATTATACTTGGCACAATGAATCAAAGGGTAAAATGTGTTCCCAGCATCCCCACTAATCTTCTCCTTTACAACTACTACAGGTCCCAACCTCTTCTTTCATCATCCCTCACCCTGGTCCCTAACCATAAGTGAAGCAACTTCTAAAAAGATAAAAAAAAAAACCAGTCTAGATAAACATGCTCTTTTTGCGTTATCTTGTGTTTTCAAAGGTGAACTCTTAAGAAGCCAGAAGTAGTGGCATATGCCTGTAATCCCACCTTCTCTGGAGGCTGAGACAGAAGAATTGTGAGTTCAAGGCCAGTCTGGGACACTTGGCAAGACCCCGTCTCAAAATAAAATATAAAAATGGTTGGGTATGTAACACAGTGGTAGGATGCTCCTGTGTTTTATACTGCATTCAATACTGCATCCCTAATACTACAACAAGCAAACACCCCCCAAAAAACAAAAACAAACTCCATCAAAATAAAAACAAAAGTGAGCTCTTCCCCACATAGCATGATTGGACTCTTATTCTATAGCACCAGTGGTGAACCTATGGTACACGTGCTGCAGCAGGCACACAGAGTCCTCTCTGTTGGCACATGAGCCAAGTAACCCCAGCATCACACCAGCAGCGGATTATTCAGATTTAATTGTTGGCACTTTGTGATAAATAACTGGGTTTTTGGTTGCCATTTGGGTACTTGGTCTCTAAAACTTTCATGATCACTGCTTTAAAGCATTAATAGCTTGCTGGCAACTCAAGTGTGGAGGAAGAATTTTTACCACATTATACATTCATTTCCTGATCATTTACTCTACCAGAGAGTATGTTTGCTGCAATAATTTTTCTATAAAAATCTAATGCTGGAGTAGATGCAAGCTCACAGAAATAATTTTTTCATTTTCAACAAAGTCTTAAAAATACATTTGAAAAGCTGAAGAATGATGGAATCATATTCTTCTAAAACATAATGCAGATTTAACAAGACAGTAGCACGTTAAGCAGCAAGAATAAAGTTATATAGCACACCAGCATATCTCCATTAGCGACCTGAGAATGTCAGTGACTCTTCTATGGTACATATTTTAAAAAACAAAAATATTATTTTCTGACTTTAAAAATACAAACTTACTGCAAAACATTTAAGAATTAAAAAAAAAAAGAATTCCATAGCATAAAGAATGTAAAACTGACTGGAGATAGTTAAAGCTACTAGTCATTCTAATTATCTCTCTCTCTCTCTCTCTCTCTCTCTCTCTCACACACACACACACACACACACACACAAATATAAATTCTACACAGACTTATTCCCTCAAATTTTTAATAACTGGAGTAAAACACACACAACCTAGTATCTTCCATTTTAACTATTAACTGTATAGTTTCGTGGTAATACATATATTATTTTGTGCAATCATCACTACTATCCCCAAAACATTCTCATCTTGTAAAACTGAAAAGCCATACCCCTTGATAACTCTTATCACTCCTTCCCTCCAACCCTGAGCAACCACCATTCTACTTTCTCTGTCATTTTTACTATTCTATTTCACATAATTAGAATCATACAGTATTTGTCTTTTTGTGACTGGTTATTTCAATGAGAATAATGTCCTCAAGGTTCATCCATGTTGTAGCATATGTTAGATTTCCTTCCTTTTTAGTCTGAATTTTGTATCTATCACATTTTGCTTATTCATTTGTCCATCAACGGACACTTAGGTTGCCTCTCCATTTTAGCTACTGTGAATAATGGTGCTATGAATTTGGGTGTACAAATATTTAAGACCCTTCTTTCAAATCTTTAGAGTATATACCTGCAGGTAGAATTGCTAGGCCATATGATACTTCTATTTTTAATTTTTGCAGGAACTTCCATATTATTTTCTATAGCCACGATTCCATTCTACTTTTCAACGAGCAGTGTACAAGTTTTCCAATTTCTCCACATCCTCACCAACACTAATTATTTTCAGTTTTATTATAAGTAACTATCCTAATGGGAATCAGGTGGTATTCTAATATAATTTTGATTTTCATTTCCCTAATGACATAAGCATTTTTTCATTTTATTAGATATGTACATATCTTCTTTGAAAAATATCTATTCAACTCGCCCATTTTTTAATCAGGTTGTCTGCTTTTTTGTTACTGAGTTTGAAGAGTTCTCTATATAACCTGAATATTAATCACATTATCAGATGTATGAGAAATACAAGTTTTCTCTCACTTCTCTCATTTTTCTCCATTGACAGTGTCTTTTGAACACAAAATTTTAAAACTTTCATGAAGTCCAACTGTCTGTTTTGTTACTTGTGCCTTTGCTGTTGTATCCAAGAAATCACTGCCAGATATGATGTTACAAAACTTTTGTCCAAAATATCTTTTAAAGAGTTTTACAGGTAGGTCTTGATCCACTGTCATTAGTCTTTGTTTGTGGCATTAGGTAAAGGTCCAACTTCATTCTCTGTATGTGGATATCCCATTTCCCAGCACTAATCATTGAAAAGAGTGTCTTTTCCCTCACTGAACAGTGTCAGCATTCTTGTCAAAAATCATTTCACAAGCCAGATGTGGTGATGCATGGCTGTAAACCTAGCACTTGGGAGGCTGAGGTAGGAGAATTGCCATAAGGTCGAGGCCAGTCTGGGCTACATAATGAGTTCAAGGCTAGCCTGAAATACATAGTGAGACCTTGTCTCAAAAAAAATTTTTTTTTTCAAAAAATCATTTTGGCATAAGTGAAGGTTTATTTCTATGCTATTTCATTAATTTGTCTTTGTGCCTGTAACCACTGAGCTAAATCCCTGACCCCTGTAACACTGTTTTGATTCTTTTATCTTTGTAGTCCATTTTGAAATTAGGAGGTGTGACTTTTCAAGTGTTGTCTCTCTTTTTTCAAGATTTTTTGCTTATTCAGGGTCTCTTGAGATTTCATATGAATAGGAGAATGATTTTTTCCTATTTCTGCAAAAAAATCAGTAGAATTTTGAGAACGATTGTATTGAATCTATAGATCACTTTTGGTAGTATTGACATCTTAATTTAAAAGTCTTCTGATCCATGAACATAGAATATGTTTTCATTTACTTATGATCTATGAAATTTCAGCAACATTTTATAGTTTTCATTGTATAAGTCTTTCTCTTTTTGCTTGTTAATTCCTGAAAATTTATACTATCTTAACTTCAATAACATACAAAACTTCTGCTCCTTTACAGTTCAGTCCCCAACTTCCTTGAACATTGATTTTATAAAATTTTATCTTTAGATACTTTGCACCCCAAAACATAAACTACTAATTCTTTTAAATAAATCAGTCTCTTAAATTATGTAGAATAGAAAATATAGTTACAAACTAAAGCTATAATTATAGATGTTAGGTTAAGTAAAAAATTCACTATTCTCTTAAGTCATGCAGAAAAGAGTTATAAACCTCTGTTACAATAATACTAGCTTTTATAATTTTCACTATATTTACTTTTGTCGAGATCTTTGTTTCTTTACAGGTCTTTGACTTATGGCCAAAGGTACAAGCTTATCACCTAGGGTGGCAGTATTGGGAATTTCTGTGAACTTTTAATAGTTGGGGCCTAGTGGGAGGTCCTTAGGTCATTGGGGGTGTATACTCAAAGACAACTGTGGGACCCTAGTCGCACTTTATTTCCTGGCTTGAGATGTGACCACTCCCTCTGATACCCTCTCCTGCTATGATTTGCTACCCTCACCAGAGATCCAAACCAATGAGGCCACCTGATCTTGAACCTGAAACTACAAAACCATAAGCCAAAATAAACCTCTTTTTAGTTGATAAGGAGCTTGTGTCAAATATTTTGTTATAAGAACAGAGAGATCACTAATATGACTATGGAAATCAGATTCCAATCCTTTTCTAAAGTTTGCTGTTTTGTTCTAATTATGGTAGGCTAATTGTGCAAATAGCAGCCTGAAATGTAAATGTCAGGTCTTCCAAGGTCTTTTCTGAGCCTGCACTTTTCCCTGGGCATACATAGCTACTCTCTAATGTTCCCCATAGATGTAGTTGATTTTAAATACCTGTCTGAAATTTTGGAATCACAACAGAGGAAAAAGAGAAAAATGAAAGCGGGGAGGTAAGAGGGCTGTTCTCACTTCAGCTGGAAGGTGAGGGGTTGAAACCATGAGCAGAGGCTACCTGCCCTTTTGCGGGGGGACCTCTGTTTTGAGAAGCACTGATCAGTCAGCTCTTTGAATCTGGAGCTGAGGGTGCTTTGTACCCACCTTGTAACTGTCTGCAAGCTGCTCCAAGAACATCT
This sequence comes from Heterocephalus glaber, assembly GCF_000247695.1. Next base: position 1,115,984 of record NW_004624894.1, on the reverse strand, counting down.
ACCTGGCTGCCTGCCACTGAGCAGGCGTCAGGGTGGTGATGATAGATGGACAGCTGCTATTATGTTAAGAGCTGAAACTAACCAAATTCAATCACACTTTATCTCCCTAGTCTTCCTCTGGATGTTGCAAGGCTTCAAGAGACTTCAGAATTCCAAAACTGTTTTATCAGATAGATTCTTCTAGGACTATCACTGCCTAGAGACTGAGTCAAATTCATAGGAGATTAAGAGCACAGCAAAACTGGCTGGGGGAAGTAGGCATAATCTGTTAATTACAAGATCCCAGAACACATGTGTAGAACAGTGTCAAAGCCCTGCACATGGACTTCTCACTAGAACTCCACCAGGTTTTCAATAGGATAGCCTAGACTTGAAGTCAGCCTGAGGCATGGGATCCAAGCATCATCTTTCAGGACTCCTATATAGAAATTTTCAGTGCTGGGGATTTAGCTCAGTGGTGCCAGCCTGCCTGGCAAGTGCAAGGTCCTGAGTTCAATTTCCGGTAACCTCCCCAAAAGGAGTTCTCGCGGTTTCCTGGAGATTTGTGTAGTATAAAAGGACACAGACACAAAGAAGAGCTTGCTATTGGGGTTTTCCTCATAATAGCCCACCTGCTTTCTCCAGGGTATACTTTTATCTTGCCTTTTCCTCTTTTACTAGGCCCAAGCTTACTCCGGAGAGCCAGTTTCTCTTTCACTCTTCACCTTTACTTTTTCAAATAAACTTGCCACTGCTTTTTGCTTTTTTTTGTTCAATTCCAGTTCTTTGTTCAAGGTGAGAATGTGGACTCTAATTTCAGAAGGAGAGGTGAGCAACCCAAAACCCAGCAACATTTAATTGGCGAGCCACTTTTAGAAGGAGCTACCTAATAACATTCCTATTCTTCTATTTGCAGAAGTTTCAATGCTGATGAAGTTGGGTTTTTTTATTGTACTATAGCTTGGATCTTAACACTCCCCAAAGGCCAGTGTTAAAGGCTCAGTCCTCAGCTTGATGCTGAGGTGTGGGTAACTTTAAGAGGCTGAGCCTAAAGGCAGGTCTACTGTCAATGGGACATTCCTTTGAGGGGATATTGGGACCTCAACCCCTCCCTTTTCCCTTCCCTCCTCTCTTTTGCTTCCTAACCATCATGAACTGGGTGGCTTGCTTACCACCATGTCCTCTCTGATGTGATATGCTGCTGTGACAAGCCAGAGAACAGCACCCATGCAACATGGATTAAAATGTCCAGAAGCAGGAACCAAAAGAAACCTTTCTTTTAAAAAGCTGATTATCTCATGTATTTTGTTACAGTAATAGAAATTTAACACATGAATTGTGCTTTGGTATCATATCTACTTCCTCTTAACAAGCCCCAGGTTATGAATATTTTCTATGTTTACTTCTGAAAGGTCTATACATTTTCTATTTAAGTCTATAATTCATTTTTAATTTTTTATAGTGTGAGACTTATATTGAGGTTATTTTTTTTCCCTATACATATCCAAATGTGCCTGCACTATTTTTTAGATAGACATCCTCCACTGAATTGCCTTTATACTTTTGTAAAATTCAAACAGTTGGCTAATATTAGTGTGGAGCTCTTTTTAGGTTATCTATTCCTATCTATCTATCGATCCATCTACTTAGATTTTTTTTAGATAGGCTCTTGTTCTATAGTTTAGGCTGGCCTTGAACTCACTATGTTGCCCAGGCTGGCTTTGAACTCAGTGTGATCCTCCTGCCTCAGCTTCCCTGTGTACCACCATATCCAGCTATCTGTTGATTTGTATATCTAGTCTACTGTCATTACCAGTCTGGATTACTGTGGCTATATGTCTTCCAAATAAATAGAGTGATTCTTTCTGTTATTCAACTCTTTCAAAATTGTTTTTGGTATTCTAAATCCTTTGCTTGTCCACCTAAATTTTAGAATAATTGTATATATCTTAAACATATTTTTAATGTATTACTATACCGAATCTTGATGGTAGGTTTTACTGTGCTTATTTTCTACAATTAGTACAATAAGAAGTATCTATTTGAAAGTGACTATATATAAATTGAACAGAAAATAGATGACATTAAGATTAACTGGACTCTGAATTCACTACCATTTTAATTTTTAATGGCAGTATCATCTTTAGAAATTGAAAGACACTGAAGAATCTTCTGAGCATAAAGAGATAAGAGACAGGCAACTAAGACTTCTAGGAAAAACAGATTAGAATAAGGCTCAGTTTTTATTTTTCCCCACTCATACTTCTTATCCTTCTTTTCTTCTTTGCCTTCATCTTAACTAAAATGAAGGAATAACCAACATTAACTTCAAGTAATTTAACTTTACAGTGTAGAAGATTAAGTTAACCTTTTTCAAAAGCCAAATTAGTTTAAAGTTTTAGGATAGCATCTTTCCTTTTATATTATATAATAACAAATTAAGAGCATAATCAAAACTCAGAAATTATTGACCAAATAAAATTTTGATGCTACAGAAGAAACATAATGCACACTTCAAGGAAGCATAATTTTACAAAGCTGCAGTAAGAACTCTGCCAATAACAACACTTTCCGATTTTTGTCTTTAAACTGGAATAAAATTCTGGTTAAGAGCTCAGGCTATGGAGTCAGACAGTCCTAGCTCTACTCCTAATTGGCCACTTAATTTGTGCAACTAAATGCTTTGAGAATGAGTTTCCTTATATATATGTAAAATGAAATTTTTTCATAATAGGGCCTATGCCACACACACTGAAGGATCATGCATATAAACAGCCACAAAATGAATGTTTATGAATGTGGACAATTTGGGGTATTTGGAGGTGGGGCCTTTGGTGGGTGATTAGATTGTGAGGGTAGAGTCCTCATGAAAGTTTAGAGCCTTTAAAAAAGAAGCTGGGATTTACCTCAGTGGTTTCGCTGCCTGCTGTGCAAGCGCAAGGACCCAAGTTCGATCCCCTGGTACGAAAAAAAAAAAAAGAAACTCAAGAAAATAGATTTGCCCTTTCTAGCCAATGAAGATACAATGAATGAAATGAATTACTTATAAGCCAGGAAGTAGCCCTCCCCAGACACTAAATGCCAGTAACTTGATTCTGAATTTCCCAGCCTCCAGAACTGTGAGAAATACATTTCTGTCATTTATATGCCACTCAGTTTAACATACTTTTATTAAAATAGACCAAATGGACTAAGGCAACATATTAAAAGTTAACCTCAACGCCTGGCATATGGTAAGCCCTCCATACATATAAATTACTATTATTTTACACTCAGTTTTGTCTGAGAAAATTACACATAGGCTTCCCTATATAAAGGACAGAAATTATAAAGGATGCTTTAAAGGCCTATCAAGCTTTATGAGCTTAAGATTCTAGAGAGATATCAATTGATCAAAGTGATCCTTTTTCCTGCAATACACTGCCCCATCAACATGGGCCATAGTTTTCAACTAATGAAATGAACTTAAATAAAACAGGGTGTCTGATTTAACCTTAGCATTACATACCTAGGATGTCAAGCTTTAAAGTTTAGTTACTACAAAGTGGCTTATGTTAGTACACACAATTGGAAATCTGAATTTCTAGTTATGCAAGTTAGAAATTTTGCAAATTTTACAACTAAAATCTGTACAACTAAAGAGGTAAAGTTGTAATCTATCCATCCACAGCAACCAAACATCACTGATAAATGGATTGAAATGTAATTAGGATAGGGGCCGGGGATTTAGCTCAGTGGTTCTGCTGCCTGCCTCGAAAGCACAAGGTCCTGAGTTCAATCCCCGTACCAAAAAAAAATAAGAAGATAAATGTAATTAGGAGTTTTATAAGTGTCATCAGCACATTATAGTACAAAAGTGGGATGATACTGTTTTTAGTTTGATAATGAAACAGATTATATAAAATTATAGAAGACGTAATTAAATGGGTAAGCAAGTGATTAATGGAAAAGGCAGGGAATTTGGTGATTTTCTATGTATTATTACCCTGAATAAGTGAACCTTAATTTCCTCTGTGTTTCAAAAGTTGCTTTCTTGAACTTTCAAACAGTTTTTTAAAATGGTAGCCACTAGAAAGAAGTTAATTTAGAGAAGAAAGACATTTAAAAAGGGCTGAATGCAGCTACATGACTATCAGTGATAAGATCACAGAAAAGCTTTCATTATGCCACATGTACAGGTTTAACCTGCAACTGGAGAATTTTTTAAAAAATCACTGTTGAGATATTTTTATCATGGTTAATGGTAGTATGGGGAAAAGTAATTAGAATATTCATCCTTTAGAACATGATTTATTCCAGATAACACTCATACCTTTGAATCGTTTCCTTCAAACAGATCCAGTATTCCTTAGACTCATCAGGACTACCACAAGATAATGCAATTTGAGTGATTTTTCACATCTACATTCCACAGCAGGGCACTAGTTTTAGTCAATATCACCCACTCACTACTAATATATAGTGACTCAAGCACAGAAACAATTATCCCTCAAAATCAAATTAATAACATCCTATGAATAGTTGTAATTTCTCACTGGGATACTATTAAGAATTTACAAACTTTCAATCTTTGTAAAACATTCATTGAAATAATTTTAGCCTAAAATTAAGAAGATTTAAGAAGACTGATAATAGTAAGTCTATATAATTGCAGCTCACTTTACTTGAAATCTGTCCTTGCAATTTAATAAGAAAAAAATTTATAGTCATTTCAAATTTCTTTCTCCTGTTCTTTCTCTGGATTTTTTTTTCCTTTTGTGACTCTCAGTTCTGCAAGGTGATTTTTCAAAAGGTATAGAGAGGCAAAGGAGAAAATAAAGGTAAAATAAAAATAACAAGTCAGATATGAAAAGAGAAAGTGCAGCTCTCAAGGAAGAAAACAAAAATCAAAACAAAACAAAAATAATGAAGAAATAAAACTTAGAAAACAAGATCTAAAAACTTTCATACATATGAAAAGAATGAGTACTTATTCTGAGTGGTTTATTTTTGTGAAAGCAAAAAATATTTAGTGAAGGATGGACTTATAAATGTACTAGAATATATCCCATTTTTTCTCAAATAAGGTTATGTTTCTAAATTAAAAAGCTGGGACGAAAAACAACTTTTTGAACAAACATTAAGGGCCAAAATAAAGCCTGACAATGCTAAGATGTAAAATTATAAACTTTAGCTTCAGTCTGGCATTTGTAAACATTTAAATCCTCTCAAGCCACATAAAGTTCTAGATGGAAACAAGATGATAGGAAATTTCTAGTTACCATTTAAATTTGAAGCACGTCATCAATTCCGGTGACAAAGGGGGTGTTAGCAGCTAATGTTACATTCACTGAAAATTTCAAAGTGCTCTGAATCTTTCCAAGATGAATGTCCTTTCTTCCTTGCCTCTCATTTCTTAACTTGTATTCTGAAGATAGTAATGTTTACTGCAAGAGAAAAATAAAATAGAGCTAAACCCGACAGTAAACTAGTTTCAAATATATTGGATATCGCTTTTCGTTTAGATATTCCTAATTTTACTCTCACTCAACAGCTGTAATTCATCTAATTCATTTAAGAAGTAAAATCTTTCCTTAGGCAGAGACACAGAAGCTCACACACTTAAGAACTCCCACATCATACCTGAGAACCAGGTCACTTGCATGAATTGCAAGAGCACTGATAACCTGGGATTCTCTATGACTTCATTTGATTGTGCTTGTAGACTTATTTTGCTAGAAGGATATGGATATTACTTGACTGAGAAATCATTAAGCTTTTCTTCACCTTAGTAAAAATACAATTTTAGATGTCACAAAGGCCAACTTTGGTCCAGTTTCTGGAAATATGAAAGTAGCTCTCTCCATAAGCAAGTATTTCATTAGCCATTTGGCAGTTTTACTTTAGGCTCAAGTATAAAATTTAGAATTTTTCACCCCAAACAAATACTGTAGAGTTTTACTTAATTCTTAGTCTGGGTACTCAATATAAGTGTTCAAAATTGGTTCAACAGCCAATTTGTTTTCTCTATAAAATCAAATACAAGGACCATAACTGCAAGAGTTAGTAAAAAATAAAACACAAATACAATTATTTTAAAATAATTCCTGGTTGTGTTTACATATCATAGAATTAAATCCTTCAAAAAACTTTAAGACAACCGAACAGTACTTTAAAAATTAAAGGTTTTGTAAAGCATACTATCAAACAATATCTAAAATCAAAATGTCCGGGTTGCTCATAATAAAAACACCCACAATTAAGTTGGTTTCATTCCACAGATGCAAGCATGGCTCAACATACACAAATCAACAAGTGCAACACAGGACACAAAATCAAAAATAAAAATCACATTATCATCTCAATAAACACAGAAAAAGCCTTTGATAAAATTCAACATCCCTTCATGATAAAAGATATGAATAAAATAGGTATAGAAGGTTCATACTTCAACATAATAAAGGTTATACATGACAAACTCATAGCTAATATCAAACTAAATGGGGGAAAACTTAAAGCATTTCCTTTAAAATAAGAAGAAAAAACAAATAAACAAAGGTATCTACTCTTACCACACTTGTTCAATACAGTATAGTACTAGAAATTTTAGAAAAGTCCAATTATCCCTGTTTGTTGATAATATGATTATATACTGAGAAAACTCTGAAGATGTCACCAAAAGACTTAGAATTGATAAATTCAGAAAAGTAGCAAGATATAAAATCAACATATAAAAACTGGTAGCTCTCCTATTGACCAATAATAAGTTTGCTAAGAGAGAAATTAGGAAAACTATCCCATTCACAATAGCCTCAAAAAAAAAAATCTAGGAATAAACCTAACTAAGGAAGCAAAGGACTCTACAACAAAACTTATAAAACAGTGAAGAAAAAGAATTTAAAAAGACATAGAATATGCAAAGAGCTCTCAACTCTCAGGTTGAGAGAATTAATATTGTTAAATATGAATATTATTAGTATTACCCTAAGTGCCCACAGAGTCAATGCAATCACCATCAAAATATCAATGCTCCCTGGACACACATCTATAATTCCAGTACTCTGAGAGGCTGAGGCAGAAGGACTGAAAACTCAAGTTCAGTCTGAGAACTTAAGTGACTTAGCCACATCCCACCCAAAATAAAAAATAAAGGGTTGAGGGGCTGGGATTTAGCTCAATGGTGCCGCTGCCTGCCTCACAAGCACAAGGTCCCGAGTTCGATCTCTGGTACCAAAAAAATAAATAAATAAAATAAAGGGCTGAGGACACAGCTCAGTGTAAAGGCCCTGGATTCAATCCCCCATGCTGCAAAAAAACAAAGACAATGTTATTGTTCACAGAACTAGAAAACACAATCTGAAAATTCATATGGAAACATAAAGATCCTGAATAGGCAAAGCAATCCTGAGCAAAACGAGCAATGCTAAAGGCATCATCAATACCTGATTTCAAAATATATTACAGAGTCATGGTAAATAAAAACAGCATGGTTTTGGCATAAAAATAGACACTAACTAGTGGAACAGAATAGAACCCTCAGAAATCCACACATTGACAACTGATTCTTGCCACAGATGCCAAAAACATACTGGAAAAAAGACAGCCTCTTGAACAAATAGTGCTGTGAAGGCTGAGTATCTATAGTAGAAGACTGAAATCAGGCTCCTATCTCTCCCCAGTACAAAAATTAATGGCAAGTGGATCTTATACCTTAAAGGAAGACCAGAAACTGACACTATTTGAAAAAAATATACAGGAGAAACACTTCAAGATAATGGCACAAGCAGCAGCTTCCTGAATAGGACTGCAACAGCTTAAGAAATGAAAGCAAGAGTTGACGTATTATAAAGCTTCTGCACGGCAAAGTAAACAATCAGCAGAGTAGAGACACTCTACAGAATAAGAGAACAACTTTTATCCAATTGCCAGAGAATAAGTATCCAGCCATATAAAGAACTCAAACAGCTCAACAACAAAAGAACAAGTAATCTAATCAAAATGTACAAATAATCCCAACAGACACTTCTCAAAAGAAGTACTAATAGCCAACAAATACATGAAAAAATGTTCAGTATCTTTAGGCATTAGGGAAAACCAAGTCAAAAGTACACTGAGAATCCATCTTACCCTACTCAGAATAGCTATTATCAAAAACAAGCAAAAAAAACCCAAACAAACAAAAAAACAACTGCTGAGGGCCGGGGATTTGGCTCAGTGGTTTCGCCGCCTGCTGCGCAAGTGGAAGGATCTGAGTTCGATCCCTGGGACAAAAAAAAACAACAACAACTGCTGAGAAGGAGGGAAACAAAGGAACCCCCTTATGCACTGTTGCTAGGAACGTATAGTAGTACGCAGTGAAAAACAGTATGGACTTTCCTCAAAAAAACTAAAAATAGTACTACTATATGATCCAGCTCTCCTACTCCTGGGTGTATATCAGAGGGAAATGAAGTTTGCATACCAAAGAAATAGCTGCATGCCCATGTTTGTGCCACTACTCGCAATAGCTAAGAGATGAATGGAATCAGCCTAGGTACCCATTAAATTATGAAAGGATAATGAAAATACAACAGACACACATACACACACACACTCTCAAAGGAGTATTGGTCAACCATAAAGAAGAATGAAATCCTGTCACTTGTTGAAAAATGGATAGAACTGGAACTTATCATGTGAAGCAAAATAGCCAGATACATGATGACAAGTATCACATATTTTCTCTCATATGTGGAAAATTAGAACAAAACACAACAACCTGAAAGTACAAGAGGTAGGGATGTGGGGGTGGGACAGAGAGTAGTGAGAGGAAGAGAAGGCAGAAGGGGAGGTGGGTAAGACCTACTCGTGATACATGCATGTGGTAAATACTGCAGTGAAACCCAATTTGTACAGTTAGTATATGTTATATCATAAGCCATTAGAGAAGAAAAATGGAACTTATTCCGATTTTCTTTGTATTCTGAAAAAATTATCATATGGGTATACAAATATTGTTAACCTAAAAAAGTACACAGTGATGAATAATTTCCCAAGGGCAGGTGTATGGCTACTAGCAAGACTGATGATCCAGATCTTCTTACTATCTCTTAATATGTGTTTGGTTTTGCAGAATACTTTATCCTTGAAGATGTTCCATCATAATACAGCCTTAGAAAGCTCACTCAAAAACATAAGAGGCCCACGGCAATTAGACAAGAGAAAGAAAGATAGAAATTGAAGAAGTCAAATTGTCATTATTTACAGATGACATGATACTCTATATAGAAGACCCCAAGAACTCCACCAAAAGTCTTCTAGACTTAATAACCAAATTCAGTAGAGTAGCTGGATACAAGGTCAACACACAAAAATCAATAGCTTTCCTCTACACAAACAACAGACTCACTGAAACAGAAATAGGGCAAATAATTCCTTTCACAATAGCATCCAAAAAAACTGAAATACCTAGGAATCAACCTAACAAAAGAAATTAAAAACATAAGAGGCAAAGAGATATAAACAATGTTTAATTAAATTTTCATCTTTTAAAAAATTTTTTTTCATCTTTTAAATAGTATGTGATTCGTAGACACGATATTGTTGGATCTTACATTTTTATCCAGTCTGAAAATCTGACTTTTAATTGAAGATTTATTCCATTTATATTATCCATTTATATTTAATGTAACTACTGAAATGACTGTGTTCAAAACTACCATTTTGAAGAGCTGGGGATTTAACTCAGTGGTGCTGTGCCTGCCTTGCAAGCTCAAGGTCCCGAGTTTGATCCCAGGTACTACAAAAACAAAACAAAACAAAAAAACTACCATTTTGATAATTTATATTTCTACTGTTTTTAACTGCTTTTATTTTGTTTTGTGGCTGTTTCTCCCTTCTCTGCCCTAATTTCAGTTAATTTTTGATGTTTTAATTGCTCAATGGATGACATTCTAAGAATTACAATATGCATTCTCAAATGATCGCAGTTTATTTAATATGTAGAGGTTTACTATGTGATCACATTAACAAAAAGGATATTTTTATAAATGGAATTATACTGAACAAGCATAAAACCTACAACAATTCTATGTACCAAAATATCCCTTTTATATTTCATTATATATTAAACCTCTACATGTGTTACAAGTCCCCATAATAAAATGCTTTAATTTTTGCTTTAAAAGCCAGTCCCCACCCATTACTGGGCATTGAACCCAAGGGCCTTGCACTGAACTATGGACCTACCCATTTCTTGAAACTTTTTTTGAGAGAGGGTCTCGCTAAACTGCTAAAGTATGGGCTGGAACTTGTGATCCTCCATCCTTAGCCTCCCAGAGTGCTGGTATTACAGGTGTGTGCCACCAAAAGCAGCTAAAGCAGCTTTCTTTTTAAAGAAAGCATCAGAAGAAAAAAAAAACAAGCACCTTTTGTGCTACCATTCTTGGTGGCTTTTATTTTCATGCTTGACATCACTGTCCTTTGGTTTAAAAGTGCTTGGTATTTTTATTTATTCTTTGTTGATAATTAAATACACACCTAATTTTTTGTTTGTTTGAAATTATCTTTATTTTACCTTCAATTTTAAATGATATTTTCGAGTTACAGAGTTCCAAGATGAAAACTGTTTTAGAATTTTTCTTTTGAGACAGGGTCTTGCTATGTAATTCAGGCTGGCCTTGAACTCACTATATAGCCCAAGCTGGCCTCGAACTCATGCCAATCCTCCTGCTTCAGCCTCCCTTGGGCTGGCATTACAGGTGTGCACCACCATCCCTGGCTAGAATTCTATTGAACAACTCCTTAAAGACATCATTCTATGGGTTTTTTGGTTTCCATTATACTAAGCAGCTAGCACTATTTTTACCTAGTGTTTCATTTTTTAACTGTTTTCAAATTTTCTTTTTCTTTTTGGTTTTCAGGAGTATGGCTATTATATATCTAGATTTGATTTTCTTTTTATATATTTTGCTTGGAGTTCACTGAACTTCTTGTTCCTATAAATTATTTTTTTGTCAAACAAGAAATTTTCAGCCTTTACTTCTTTGAAAGCCTTTTTTTCTGTCCCATTTTCTTTCTTCTCCTACTGAGTTTCAATTATAAGTATGTTTGATCATGTTATCCCACAAGCCATATCTCGATGATCCAGTCTTTTTTAAACCTTGTTTCTCTTTGTTCTTTAGATAGAATTCCTATTGATTTGTCATCAAGTTCACTATCTAATTTCCTGTTAAGTGTATCTACTTTTCAAGTAATATACGTCCACTTTCATATTTTCCCTTTTTAGGATATTTTTTTTTGGTACCGGGGATTGAACTCGGGTCCTTGTGCTTGCAAGGCAGGCGGCAGAACCACTGAGCTAAATTCCTAGCCCTATTTTCCCTTTTTAAAAAACAGATTTTACTTCTCTGTACAGGGAAATTATATACTTTTATTATGTCCACTTTTCCCTTTAAGTTTAAGGATATTTATAATAGCTGATTTTTTAAATAATATTGTCTGATGATTCCAATATCTGGACTGATTCCTTTTTCCCTTATCTATGGGTAATTCTTGTTTCTTTGCATGCACAGTAATTTATTGTATACTTGACAATACGAATGATATACCTGTATACACTCCAGATTTTATCTTTGCTTGAAGAATTGATTTCTAAAAGACAGTTAAAATGTTGGCAGACACTCTGAACTTCTAGATACTTAGTTTCATATTTGTTAGGGAGTATATGTTTCAGTCTTATCCTTAGTCCTGAAAAAAATCCCTTACTTAGGCCGTGAACATAGTCTTTACTCCAAAGGCATAATCTTTCTGAAACTTCTGTGAAAACCCTGATGTGTTTAAAAAACTCTAACTCCAAACTTGGTCAGAAATATCAGCTCAACAGTTGATGAAATATTCTTCCCATTGCAAATTTTATTTTTCTACTAGACTTCATGGAGTTTTCTCTAATACATGTGAAGTTAGGAATTAAAAGAAATATATATGCAGATTTTGAGGCTCCCTTCTTTCTTGGGCTTTATAGCACTGAATTCTAGAACAACTGGCTTAAGTGGTGTGGGGGTTGTGCATTTGACAGTGAACTCCTGATTTTTATTAGATTATCTTGGTTATATGCGAGAATGCCTTTGGAGAAAATATATTCTAAAGTATTCAGATATAATAGGATATAATGAGAGCAAATTTTGAAATAATTCAGGGAAAAATATCTGTAAAACTTGTTTATAAGTTTAAAATTGTTACAAAATAAAAGAAAAATTAAATTTATAATATACCTAGTCATTTCTAAAATGACATTCGTGGAATGGTAATATGGCTAAATACCTGAAGAAAAAAAGATCTGTGATAAAATGAACACAGATAGTTACTCTCACTGTATTCCTTTTTGACTATTCACAATATGTGTTAGCCTGCCATGTATTTCTACAAATCTTATAGAAGACATACATTCACTTATATCCCTTTTCAATGAACCAGCTATAAATTATATGCTTAGGACCTGCAGTGAAAGCCAATGTTCTAAATACCAGAGCTAGGGAGAGAACAAAGAAGTCAAGATCTCTCTTCTCAGGGAAGCTAAGAAAACTAACTTCAGATAATAAGTGCTCTGAAAACAAACTAGGTGTTTAAGGAAGATTGGGAAGATGGAGATGGTGTTTCAGGTAGTGCATCAGGAAAAGTACTTTGAGCAGATGATGTTCAAGTTGAAACCTAAGAAAATGAGCCATATTTAGCAGAAGAAACTTCCAGACATGGGGCACACAAGTTGTAGGGAAGAGCTTATAACAGTCATTGAAAAAAAGTTTCTAAACTATTAAAATGATGAAAAAGAGAATTTATGAGAAAAGTCTCTTAAGCACCAATACCACCCCTAATCCCAATTTGGCCTAATTATAAACCTATTTATTGATTATTCCCATTCATGACAACACTGAAATAACAATTACATTCTTAATTACTTACTAACATTGCCAATTCTTTTTTGGTGCTGACTTTCCATTCTCTTATAGCCAGAACAAACCCTTATTGTTTTTATTCTCTATCTGAAAACAAAGGCTCTTCTCTCACCACACAGAAAAAGAAATAAATCAACAGTTTTCTTTCTGGACTGTGCCCCAATGTTTTGGGAAAACAATGATGAACAGTGATGAAGATACACAAGCAGAAAACGATTCTGAGTTTATGACTATATGGAACCTTGTACCACTCACTCACAGATGCAACAGCAGATTTAAAGGCACCAGAACTTTCATGGCATTAGATTTTGGATACTGTCTAAGAACAACTTCAATTAATACCTTCAACTAGGAAGGAAGGGAGGAAGAGAGGAAGGGAGGGAGGGATAGAGGGAAGGAGGAAAGGAAAGAAAGCAAATACACTTAAGGTTATGGAATAAGGACTGCACAATCATTCTTATACAATGTGGTTTGAATTAACAATATGGATGCAGCACCTAACAAATCAGTTGTCTGTCGATATCACTCCTGCTGCACATGGATATTAGAAAATAAACTCTAAGTCCTCTAAGCCACATAGGTGAATACATTCTCTGGAATGTATTTTGTGTTTTAACTACACTATGAGAAAGATATTGTACAAGTGCAGGAATGAAGTTAAAAATGATGCAAAGCGGCAGAACTCTCTTTCTTTAAAACTAGGCAAATTTCATCATAAAATAACTAAATTTAGGATAGAGAAATATGTGCTAATTTTGGATTACTGATGATAGGAATACTGAGACAAAGAAACAAGGAAGGAATTTAACCTTATATGATTAAAAAGAAATGGTACAAGTTGGGAGTAAGATACAGCAGATGAGTCCCAATGCTCCATTTGGCTGAGGACCTCTGATATAACCCTGCATTTGTTTGAGATGGGGTCTTACTGTGTTGCCTAGACCGATCTTTTTTTTTTTTTTTTGTACCAGGGATCGAACTCGGGTCCTTGCACTTGCGCAGCAGGTGGAGAAACCACTGAGCTAAATCCCCCGCCCGCCTAGACCGATCTTGAACTCCTGGACTCAAGTAAGCCTCTTCCCAAAGCCTCCCAAGTAACTGAGACTACTGTACAGGCATGTGCTGCCATGCCTGGCTTCTGATAGAACCTTCAACACTACATAATTTCTCTCAGTCCTGTAGGCTACAACTTGTATGATCTTTGCTTAATAGTAGAGAATAGTCTCAGGTTCAAGTATCACTTAAAATTGAAATATCCTGGTGTACGATGAATCCTACCACTTACTAGGAAATTTTTAATCATGTAGAGCACAGGTTATCAAGCCATGACCCAAGGGCCATATTCAACCAGCCATCGGTTTATGAATAGTCTGCAAGTTAAAAATAGGTTTTATATTTTTAAATAGTTGGGAAAAAATCAAAAGAATATATATTTTGGGCGGGGGGGAGGGGGTACTGGAGATCGAACTTGGGACCTTGCACTTGCGAGGCAGGCAGCAGAACCACTGAGCTAAGTCCCCAGCCCAAAAGAATATTTTGAGACATAAAAATTATATGAAATTAGGCTGAACATGATGGTACATGTTTATAATCCTAGTACTCAGGAAGCTGAGGTAAGAAGAAAGCCACAAGTTCAAGCCCAACCTGAACTATGTAAGCAAGACTCTATCTCAAACAAAAGTATGAAATTTCAATTTCGTTCTCTATAAATAAATTTTCATGAGGATACAGCTAGCTCATTTATGTATTCTCCATGGCTACTTCTGTACCACAAAGGCTGAGTTGAATAGTTGTGACAAGAACTGTATATCTATAAGGTCTAAAAAAATACACTAACTGGCCCTCTAAAGTTATAGGATACATATTTTAAAACATTAAATTAAATGGTTCATTTTATTACTAACCACTGGTATTTTATTCCTTTATGTTTCTAATGAGATATTAAGCAGTATTTTTATATTGAAATTATCCCATAATGTTGAGGCAATTTTCATATTCAAGAAATTCATTTTCCTGCTTTGTGAAATATACTAGATATGATGTATCATTTTCTTCTGATCCATTTCTGCTTTAAATTTTGTAATGAGTTCTTGGAATTAACACTTAAACATTGTTCCTGCAGTAGACACAACTTCATTTATAACAATATTGGGAAAATAAAGGAATCATGGGTAATTATTAGAAAAAAATTTCTTGAGTGCTTTCACACAATGCAAAGGTGTCAGCATTAAAGCTCACTCTAGGATGGTGTCTGACCATGGGGTAGTAAGCATGTCCAGAATGATCTTCCCACTGTAAACAAAAAGAACACAACATACAATATAGGAAAGGACTATTTTCAGAAAAAAGGAAGGGCAGGGTTGGGATCCTGGAGAAAAAGGAAATAAACACAGCAAGCCCTACCATCACGGAGGCTCTCAGCCAGGAAGTAATTTCCACTCTAGTACAAGAAGAACCCAAACAGAGCCTGGCAACCTTGTTGACTTCAAGACATAGAGAAAAAAGTGCAAGGAGACCAAGGTGGCTGGTATTTATGGTGCAGAGCTCCAGAGAAGAGGGGAAGAGTTCCAGGAATCTCAATAAGGGTTCTCTTGAGGGTTTTAGATACATACAAACCTGGAAATCAGAGGGGAAAATTTCTTGAGACCAAGAAAGAACTTCTAAGGAAAGAAAGTTACCAGAGTTATAACATGAACAATTCCCAGAGCTGACATTAGGACAAGAATTCAATAAGTTCCCTCTAGTAAGAAGGGAGAAACATCCTAGAAGGGCCACATCATAAAAACAATGGGAATGTAGCCCTAGAATGAACACCACTATCAATATGCCTGAAAGTGGTTTTAAAGTCTAGAAAGGAATGAACAAATATGCAATTAACAAAAATACCTCTAAGGAAAAAATTCAGTACTCTTTAAAGGGATATGACAACATTAAGAACTCAAGAATGTAAAATTTATAAATATTTGTGATTTTGTAAAAAAATTACTAGGCATTCTACAAAGCAGGAAAATGTGACTCATAACCCGAAAAATATCAGTGAGTAGAGAGAAACCAAGAAATGACAAAAATGATGGAAATAACAGGCAAAGACATTAAAAGGGCTACGATAATTATCCTCTATCCTCAAGGATATAAATGAAAACAAATACAGTAAATGGTGAAATGGAAGATTTGCAAAACAGACCTTCTAGAGATAAAAAAAATTATAACATTTAAAATGCAATTCACTGGATGGACCGGCAGCAGTATATATACCAAAGAAAAAAGATACTAGTGAACATGAAGGTAGAGAAATATAATTTATGCAAAATGAATCTCAGAGAGAAAAATACAGTGATTATGAGACAGTGAAAGAACACTCTTGTAAAGGTCTTAACTTGAATGAGAAGTGGCATAATTTAACAATGCATTACAAGTTACAGAGATTGATTATAATCATACAGCCAGCATTAAAATGGGGAGCAAGTGAGCCAAGACAGGAAAGTAAATGAAATCCAAAAGCATAATTAATTTAAAAGAAAACAAAATAGCAAAATAGATTTTGGGGGGTTTTTTGGCACCAGGGATTGAACTCAGGACCTTGCGCTTATAATGCAGGTGGGTGAACCACTAAGCTAAATCCCCGGCCCACAAAATAATAGATTTAAACCTGACCTTATTAATAATACAATAAATGCAAATCATCTAAACATTCTATTTAAAAGAAATAAAAGGGCCGGGGATTTAGTTCAGTGGTTCTGCCACGTGCCTCGCAAGTGCAAGGACCTGAATTCGATCTCCAGTACCAAAAAAAAAAAAAAACGCTGTTTGAGCCAGGGATTTAGCTCAGTGGTTCCGCCGCCTGCCTCCTGCCTCGCAAGCACAAGGACTCGAGTTCGATCCTCAGTACCAAAAAAAAAAAAAAAGAAAGAAAGAAAGAAAGAAAAGTCCAGACCTGCAATCCCTGCACTCAGGAGGCAAAGGCAGAAGAATTATCACAAGTTCAAGGCCAGCTTGGGCTACATAATGAGTTCAAGACCAGCCTTGAACATAGTGAGATTCTGTCTCAAAAATTAAAAAACAAAAAGAAATAAAGACTCAAATACATGCTGTACAAATCCCACACTAAAAAAAAAAGAAAATGAAAATAGGTTAAATGTAGGATAGAAAATTGAAGTTTTAAAAAAGTTAGAAAAGCCATATTTGTATCAGACAAGGTAGAAGACAAAAGAGAGATTATCTGAGATAGTGAAATTTCATAGTGAATAAGGAGTTAATGCCCATTCAAGACAGAAGAATCCTAAATATATATGTAAACAGCACCGGATGTACAAAATGTATGAAGCAAAACCTTACAGAAATAATGGGAGAAAAGACAATACAATGGGAGACAATCATTATTCCTTCCTCACTAAATGCAAGGCCAGGTATACTACAGCACACATAAAGAAGGCTTGATTAACTCAATTGAAAGTTAAAGACACCAATCTACAGCAGCAAAATATAAATGTTACAATGCCTATGAAGCATTGATCAAGACAGGCAATCTGCTGAACCACAGGTAAGTCTTTACAAATTAAAAGAACTGAAACTATACACAGAGTATTCTCCTATCACAAGGAAATTGAATTAGAAAGCAGTAACAGAAAACTACTGTAAAGTTCCCAAATATTTGGAAATCAAGCAATATACTTCTAAAATAACCCATGAGCCAAATCAGAAACCACAAAAGCAATTTTAAAATATTTGAACTGAATGAAAGTGAAAACACAGTATATCAAAATATGTGAGGTTTCAAAAATGATGCTTCTTTGAAGATGCTTTGCAAACATTTACAATTTCCTATGCTTTTATTAGGAGTAAATGCCTAAAAGCAATTATCGAACCTTCTACAATAAAAAGCTAGAAAAATGGAGCAAGTTAAGCCAAAGTGGACAGTAACAAAATAACAAAAAACAGAAGTCAATAAAATACACACCTGAAAAATAGAGAAAAATCAATGAAACAAAACATTAGTTCTTCGAAAGAACATTACTGAAACTGACAAACTTCTAAAATGACTGAACAAGAGAAGACAGAAATCGTCAATGTGACTAAACACTAGTGATGCTGGCCATCCAGATATGCCAAAGACAAGCTATAAAGTGCTTTCTTTAAGCAAAAAGCTAAAAGGTCTCAATAAACAAAGAAAAACGTTGCATGCTGAGGTTGCTAAAATCTACAGTCAGAATATAACATGGGGTCCTTCCTGCCGCTCCCAGACCAGAGGAAGGGGCTTCCCGGCCGCCGTCCCACTGCTCCCAGCTCAGAGGTGAGCCGGGAGGGTGCCAACAGCACCCCCCACACACACCCGGGTGGAAATGAGAAGACACAGAAACAAGTCACAAAACCAGACTTCCAGATGACCTACAGCAACCCCAATGGTAAATGTGATGGAACACTCTGATACTCAACCATGTGGACTCCTTGAACTGGCAACAAAAGAGGATCTGGAAAAAATGACAGCAGAAATAATTTCTCAGATAACAGCAGAGATTGTGCCCATACTGCAAGACATGATTAATAAATCTAGAGAGGAGCTGAGGAACATGAAGAAATCCCAACATAGGAAACAAACGGAATCCATAAACCAGATGCAAATAGATTTCCAGGAGATCAAAAACTCCACTGAAAGTCTATACAGCAGAATGAGCGAATGTGAGGACAGAATCTCAGGTATAGAAGATAAGATTGCAATTAGTGACCAGGAAAACAAAAATTGCTTCAAAATTGTAAGGGACCATGAGAAATCAATCCAGCAGCTGCTAGATGATGCAAAGAAGAATAACATAAGACTGACTGGACTCAAAGAAGAAACAGGAGAGAGTGCAGATGACATAAAAAAAACTCTTCACAGCAGTCATGGCA
This sequence comes from Heterocephalus glaber, assembly GCF_000247695.1. Next base: position 1,097,208 of record NW_004624894.1, on the reverse strand, counting down.
GAAAACTTCCCAAGCAGGGGAAAAGAACTTGACATACATATAAGTGAGCATATAGGACTCCCAAATAGCCTTGATGAAAAAAAAAAATCTACACATAGGCATATAATTGTTAAGATTCCAGAAACTCAACAGAAAAACGAAGTTCTACATGCAGTTAGAGAAAAGAAACAAATCACATACAAAGGGAAGCCCATCAGAATCACAGCAGACTTCTCAATGCAAACCCTCAAGGCAAGAAAAGCTTGGAGTGATGTATT
>NW_004624894.1:1036424-1092287 GCF_000247695.1 Heterocephalus glaber | reverse complement strand
AAGTCTTTGTAAATAGGGAGGAATGGAGGGGTTGAAGGGAGGGCAGGGGAATGGGGAAAAATAAGAACCAAGAGAGATTATGTAAAGGTGTAAATTTCCAACGATGAATGTCATTATATTGTATACCTAAAATGTACCAATGATTAAAATGAATAATTGATAATGCAAAATAGGAAGAAAAGGTCCAAAGGGGTAGAGGAAGTGGGAGGGCTAGGGGATAGGAAAGAAGGGAAAGGAAAAATTATGAGAAATGAAAAAAAGGAAACAAAGACTTTATAAATATGGAAGGGTAGAGGGGTTGAAGGGAGGGCAGGGAATGGGGAAAAAATAAGAACCTAAATACATCAGGTAAAGGTACAAGTTCCCAATGATAAATGTAAATGTATTGTATACCTAAAATGTACCAATAAAAGAATTTAAGGGGAAAAAAAAAAAGAATATAACATGGTTTACACAGCATTTAGTATTTTCCACAGCTTCTACTAGAGGTGCTTCCTGGGCAGCATCCTCTGTGGATGGGGGTGGGAGCTGCTGGGTGACCACTGCAGTGATGGAATAATTCTACCTCAACGTGGTTGCAGTGTAGTATCAGTTTTCTGGTTTTGATATTATTCTGTAGTTACATTAAGATGTAATACATAACTAATAAAGGAAACTGGGTGAGTTGGTTTTTATGTACTGTGCTTTGCAACTTCTTACAAATTTATACTTATGACAAAGTAAAAGGTTTAAAATAGAATTAACTTTGTGAAGTCTTTATCTGCTCATTATCAGGGTCTACTATAAGTAAATTTTTTCCTTTTCTCTAAAATAATCATAGCATCTTTATTCTTCTTTTTTTTTTTGGTACTGGGGGTCAAACTCGGGTCCTTGCCTTTTGAGACAGGCAGCATAACCACTGAGCTAAATCCCCGGCCTGACATCTTTATTCTTAATAGCTGAAAGCTAAGACAGAAGAGGTCAAACTGAGTAAGAGCATGTTATGGCTTGTGTTTAAATGTCCCCCAAAGCCTCATGTGGTCTTAGGTTGGGCTTTTTCAAAGGTGACTGGATCTACTGCATGTGAAGCTGGGATTGATTCATGGTGCAGTGCTAGGCCCAAGGACACTAAGATTAAGAGTGTGAGTGCTACCCACCCTAGGTAGTCTGAATAAGATAAAAGGGTCAGAAAAATGCTGTTCTCTTGTTGCTTTTGCTACCTTGTGGATGCCATGAACTGTTGTTCTCCTCTGAGGTGCCCCTCTGCCATGTGCCCCTCTGCTTTGGATCCAGCCAACTACGGACTGAAACCTCTAAGAACTGTAAGCTAAATAAACCTTGCCTCCTTTAAATTTGGATGTCATGTATTTTGTCTCAGCAATGATAGAAAAGTAATGAAGACAGGGTACATATGTATGATTCCAACAATATGACATCCCGGAAAAGGCAAAAATATGGAAACAATAAGCAGATCAGCAAGTTGCCAGAGGTTGGAAAGCAGGGAAGGATGAATGAGCAGGACACAGAGGAATCTGGGGGCAGGGAACAAACATATATGGTACTGTAATGGTATGTATGCATCTCAACAAGAATGAGCCCTCCTGCAAACTATGGATCTGGGATGAAAATGTCTCACTGTAGGTTTATCATGCACACCATTCTGCCGGAGGATGTAGATAATGGGGGAGGCTGTACCCTCATGTGAACAGGGCTATCTCTATACCTTTCCCTTAATTTTGTTGTGAACTTAAAATTGCTTTAAGATACCCTAAAAAAGGAAGAAATAACTAAATGTCCGCTACAAGGTAAATAAACAAACTGTGTCACAGTCACACAACAGTGCACGACTTGGCAGTTAAAAGAATGGAACACTAAATTCACAATCTAGATGAATCTCAAAAATATTAACTTGAGAGAAAGAAGTTCCTCTCAAAAGAGAATATATTGTATACTTCCATTTGTACAGCATTCCAGAATAGGCAAAACTAGAGAGGTGGAGGACCCAGCAGTATGTGGCAGGCTTAGGGTAGCAAGAGATTTTGACCAAAGCAGGGAAATCCTGAAGAAGTTTTCTGAGGCAATGGAACTATGTCTTTTGCCTATAATGTAGTTACATTAGTTTGTGTTAAAGCTCACAGAACTTATCTTTCAAAGTTAATTTACTATGTGTAAGTTAAAAAAAATAATAGCCATAGTAAAGACCATTTCCCATCAAATATTTTAAAGTTCTTCCCCCCACACCCCCAACAGGATCTCGCTATATAGCCCAGGCTGGCCTCAAACTCAAAATTGTTCTGCCTCAGTCTCCTGAGTGCTGGAATTATAGGTGTGTGCCACCACCCTTAGCTCATCTTCAATTATTTAATAGAGGGAGAGTATTCTAGTCTTACTTTTGTCACTATCTATGATGCTTGCATAAGTAATGTAACCACTCACCCTGCATTTCTCTTTGTAAAATCAAAGGGGACAATCAAATGATTTCTGAAGCCTCTTCCTATTCTGAAACTTGCTCTGATTCTACACTTCTGTTAAATTTTTACTTCAGGACGAAAAAAAGAATACAATACTTTTCTATGAGCTTAAATGGATCCTATAAACTTGCTCCACACAGTACTGCTGGCTTTCAACGTTCCCTGCCCTTGGTTTTGTCATCTTTTTATGGGCGTGATCATTTGTCCTTGGTTATGGACTCTGAGTCAATGATCCCTGGAAGGTGCTATTTCCTCTTTGGAATAATCAGGCCTCACACTGTGATCCTGGGCAAGATCTCTATTCCGTTTATCACATCAGACCTTTTCTAGATTTTTTCCTATGTTAAAAAAAGAGTGTGGATCAGCATTCCTGTGAGCAAAATGGTATCTACTACTATTAATTTTATAAGATATACGATATTTACATTCCTGGTGAGGAAAAAGCCATTTTTATTAGATTCACTTTATTGTTTATGTCTGGATAATCTGGAGTCCCCAGTTCTTTTGAAATCATTCACTATTCTATAGAAAATCTGCATATTAGCACCATTTCAGAGTTTTCAGATTACCAAATCATATATTGAAATGTTCTATTTATATAGAATACCAATATTAGTAAGACACATCACACAATTTTACATACAAACTCACCGTCTTCAATGAAAACAAACTGCAATTAGGGGCCTTTCGTTTTCTGTTTGTTTCTTTTTGGCTTCTGAAGATATGTTTTCCATTAAAAAAAATCAAGAGCAAATGATTATCTACCTCAATAATACTCTCAATTTCATATGACAGAATAATTTTTGAAAATCATCCTGCCGGACATGGTGGTTCACACCTGTAATGCAATAATTAGGAGGCTGAGGCAGGAGGATTCCAAGTTTCAGACTAGCCTGCATCACATAGCAAGGTCCAGGCTACCCTGGACCCACAACAAGATCCTATCTCAAAAAGAAAGGTACAAACGTAAGGAAGAAGGGGAAATCATCATCCAATTTTCTCACTTAGAGAAATATGAAAAAGAAGTGGCACATACATATGCCCCAAAAATTCAAGTAATAGTTTTCTCTGATAAATTCAAGAAACTGGGCAACTAGCGATGGACTGATCTTTAAAACTGTAGTCCAGGGCCGGGGATTTAGCTCAGTGGTTTCGCTGCCTGCTGCACAAGCACAAGGACCTGAGTTCGATCCCTGGTACCAAAAAAAAAAATGTAGTCCAAAAGATCCTGTAATTCTCCTTTACTGCCTTCATTTCTATTACTGAAAATATAAATCAAGCCATTTAATTCTTTGAAATATAATACACTAACATATAAAATGAAGTTCTGTGCAACATTTAATCATTTGATGGTTAAGTAGCACCTGAAAGAGGAAATGTAATCAAGATTTTCCTATAATTTCATTACCATGTCAAACTTTAAAAGAACCTGCTAGGATGGATGCTATAAGTCAAATTTATTTTATTTCCTGGGTGTTTAGACCACACAAAAGCATGCACACATGTATATTCATATAAATCAATACCTCTGTATTTTTCCCTTACTGCCATCCTTAGGTTTATTGAAGATGAAAACAAAAAGGATCTGAGAGTACTTCAAATTTCCACATACCTAATGAGAACTGAAATCACTTTTAGAAAGTACCTGGCATAGGGGGCTGGGGATTTAGCTCAGTGGTTCCACCGCCTGCCTCACAAGTGCGAGGATCTGAGTTCAATCCCCAGTACCAAAAAAAAAAGGATCTTGAAAGTACCTGGCATAGAAACCAGGTTACATAGAAATAAATCTATATCAATACTAAATAAGTCCAATCTCCAGATAGGGTACTTTATTTAATGTTACCAGGTTTGTCATGAGATTGGTCGGGGGGCGGGGGGCTTAGTGTTTCAATAAGTTCTTCACAGAAATAAGCAGTTTTAAAAATTAAAAGGCTTTATCTACTGAAACCATGCCTTCTGAATCACAAGGCCACACATGCACCAGAGGTGCACCAGTCTGGAATCCTGGCTGACTTGCAGCTGACTCTCGGTCAGGAATTCTTTAACTCTCAAGCCAAACAAGGAAAACACAAATCAGAGGAAAAAGCCCAGTCATCTTTAAAAAATTTTAAGCCCTCAGCTAAATGTAACAATTTTATTAAGGCTACTAAATCACATCTGGCCAATGAGAAGTGCACAGTAGTCCTTAAAATTGACTGTATCATGGATAAATAAGACACAATTGTACTACGATAGGTACAATTTAGTGAAATTGTTTATGTCATCTGTTAGAAGTTTCTTGGAAACTAGCTCCTGAGTTATCTCAAAACAAAGACTGAAAACCAACTACTGTGAAGAACCCTTTCATTTTTTACCTTAAATCAGTGGTGAGAAAACCCTTGTACATACAAAGCTGAGAATTAAAAAACAGCTCTTAGCACCATGACAGATTAGGAGCAAGCAGCATTGATAGGAGGGTCACAGATGTTCACCCAGGTCAACATGAACGTGCCAGAAGGCAGACCAACCACTGTAATACAACTTGAACAAGCTGCTGACCAGACGAAACCCAGAAATGTTAGTAATTAAAATAAAAAATAAGGCCCTTCACTTGCAATTTTAGCAAGAGCAATGAGGCAAGAGAAAGAAATAAAAGGGATACAAATAGGAAAGGAAGATGTCAAATTATCCCTATTTGCGGATATGATTCTTTATGTACAAGACCCAAGAAACTCCACCAGAAAACTTTCAGATCTCATAAAAAAAAAAAATTTTAGGAAAGTGGCAGTGTATTACAGTTTTCTAGAGGAACAAAATCAATAGAAAATATATGCATAATTATGCAAAGGGATTTATCAGATAGGTGCGACTTACTAGGTAAGATTAGAGGCAGAAGAATCCACAGTGACCATCTGCACTCTGGGGACCCAGAGGATCCAAGAAGATGGAAACCACAGAACAAGAGGGATCAAAGATGCAGGCTTGTCCAAGGTCAAAGGCCTAGATACGCCCTGGAGGTTTAAGGGTGTGAATCTCAATTGGGGGAATAAAGAAACAGGGGACTGATGCCCAAAGGCAAAAGGGAAGACTGGGAGCACCTACAAACTGGGAACACTCTTTTTTCTCCTTTTATCCTGCCCAGGCCGCAAGTCTACTGGTTGGTGTTCTTCATATCTGTGGTGGGTCTTCTCCTCTGTTCACTGGCCTACATCTCAATCATCTACCTACACACCCAGAACTGTGCTCCACTCATCTGCTAGGCATTTCTTAATCTATTCAAGTTGGCATATTATGATTAACATCACAAGCAACCTAATGAAAGAGATGAAAGACCTCTACAATCAAAATTATAGAACATTGAAGAAATAAACTGAGCAAGCCATTAAAAAAATGGAAAGACTTCCCTTGTTCATGGATGGGCAGAACTAATATTATTATATATTACCAAAAGCAATCTATAGATTTGATGAAATTCCAATTAAAATATGAACAACATTCTTCACAGAGCAAGAAAAAAAAATTCTAAAATTCATATGAAATCAGAGAAGACCCAGAATAACCAAAGCAATCCTGAGCAAAAAGAGCAAAGCTGAAGGCATCATAATACCAGATTGTAAGTTATACTTCAAAGCCAAAAACAACATGATATTGGCATGAAAACAGATATGAAGATCAATGAAATAAAACAGAAGAGACAGAAACAGCACTATGTACCTACAGCTATCTGATTTTGGGGGGGGGGGGTACCAGGGATCAAACTCCGGACCTTGTGCTTGTGAGGCAGGCAGCGGAACCACTGAGCTAAATCCCTGGCCCTGGCTATCTGATTTTTGACAAAGGGGACAAAAACATACACTGGAGAAAAAAGAGCCTCTTTAACAAATGGTGCTGGGAAAACTGGGTATCCATATACAGAAGACCAAAACGAGATCCCTATCTCTTACCCTGTTACAGAACCAAATCAAAATGGATCAAACACCTGGATATAAAGCCAGAAACTTTGACACTGCTAAAAGATAACACAGGAGAAACACCTGAAGCACTGGAAAAGACTACCTGAACAGGACTCCAATGGCACAAGAAATAATGTCAAGAATCAACAAGTGAAATTACACCAAATTAAAAAGTTTCTGTGCTGTGCTTGCTTCAGCAGCACATATACTAAAAAGTTTCTGTGCAGCAAAGGAAACAGTGAAAAGACAATCTACAGAAGGGGGAAGAACCTTTCCGAGGTACTATTTTGATAGAGGATTAATATCGAGAATATCTAAAGGACTTTAAAAAAATTAACCCACAAAAACGTGGCAAATGAAATGAATAGACACTTCTCAGAAGAAGTCCAAATGACCAATAAATATGTTTTAAAACATTTAACATTGTCAGCCACTAGGGAAATGCAAGTCAAAACTAGGATACTATCTCACCCCAGTCAGAATCATTAAGAATACAAAAAACAGGGCCAGGAATTTAGCTCAGTGGTTTCGTTGCCTGCTGCGCAAGCGTGAGAAGCTGAGTTCGATTCCCAGTACCAAAAAAAAAAAGAATGAATATAAAAAACAAACCAGGCACAGTGGTGGATGCCTGTAATCCCAGCACTCAGGAGGCTGAGGCAGGAGGATCACCACAAGTGTGAGTCCAGCCTGGCTACACAGTGAGTTTGAGGTTAGCCCAAACTACATAGTGAGACCTTGTCTCAAAAATCAGAAAAGAAAGAGAGAGGAGAGAAAGAGAGAGAAAGAAAGAGAGAAGGAAGGAAGGAAAGAGAGAGAGAGAGAAAGAAAAAAGAAAGAAAGAGAAAGAGAAAGAGAGAAAGAGAGAGAGAAAGAGAGAAAGAGAGAAAGAAAGGGGAGAGAAACAGAGAATATGCTGGCAAGGGAAAAGAGCCCTTCTACCTTGATGTTGGGAATCTCAACTAGTACAACCACATGGAAATCAGCACGGAGAGTCTCCAAAAAACTACAACTAGAAATATCACTTGATCCAGTTATACTACTCCTGGCTATATTCTGAAAATAAATGAAGACAGTATGCAATAGTGATAATTGCACAGCAGATATAGTGCACTAATTTATAGCAGCAAAAGTCACCATAGCTAAGCTGTGGAAACAGCCTAGGTTCCCATCAATAGATGAATGGGTAAAGAAAATGTGGTGTATATACACAATGGAATATAATTTAGCTATATGAAGAGTTAAGTCATGTCATTTGCAGGAAGTGGGTGGAACTAGACACTATCACGTTAAGTAAAATAGAGACTCAAGTTAAATGTTACATGTTTTCTCTTTTATGAGAAACCAAATAAGAAAATAAAAGAAAGGAAAGGAAGGGATAGTCAACCTGTATGTATAAATCTATTGTGAACAAGTGTTTTCATTTCTCTTAAGTAAAAACTTAAGAACAGAACTGTTGGTTCTTAACAGTAATACAAGAAATTTCTATATTGTTTCCCAAAATGGTTTCATCATTTTATGTTCGCATTAGCAGTATTAGTTCTAACTGGTTCACACCTAAGCTGACATTCGTTCTTTTAAAACTTTTAACTTCATCTCCCTACTGAGTGTAAAATACGATCTTGTTATTGTACTGATTAGTATTTTTCGGATTCTAGTGTTGCACACCTTTCCTTGCGCTGTCCTATTTATCATCTTCTTCAGTATACTTTTTAATTGGGTTGGCTATTAATGAGCTGTAAGAGTCCTTTATATATTCTGGTCTTAGAGTATATGTATTATAAATATGGTCTGTTTAAGGACTACTTTTCATTTTTTCTTACAATGTCATTTAAAGTTCTAAATTTTGATAGAATCTCATTTATCAATTTCTTTCTTTTATACATCAAGTTGTTTGTATCCTAGGAAATTCTTGCCTACCCTAAATTCATGAACATTTTCCCTTATAATTTCTTCTTAAAGTTTTATAGTTTTAGGCTTTTATATTTAGGTTCATAGATCCTTTCAAGTTATTTTTACGTATGGAAATAAAGGGTTGAGGTTAATTTTTTATACACGGATACCAGGTGTTCTAGTGCCATTTGCTGAAAACACTATCTTTTCCTCTGCTCTTGAGTTCATGTTTTATAAAATGTTAAATAATCTTTCAAAAACTCAGTGGACCATATATGTGTGGTTCTATTTCTAGATTCTCTGTTTTATTCCAATGATCTATATGTCTTTCCTTACACCAACACTTACTTGATTACTATAGCTTTAGAGGAAGTCTTAAAATTAGGTAATGAATGTCTTCCAACACTGTTTTTTTTTCTTTTTACTTTTCCAGGTCCTTTGTACTCCTACATAACTTTTAAATTTCAATATCCAATTCTTCATTTATAGTAAGTATACACAGACCTGAATTTTTATATATACCTTGTGTTTTCTAATCCTGCTAAATTCAAATACAAGTTCTAGGGGCTCCTAGAGATTTCTTAGTATTTTCTCTGTAGATGATCATTTCATCTACATATAAAGATTTTACTTCTACCTTGCCAATCCTATCCTAATTGTGTCATTTTATTGCCAGACTATTTTGGTTTGGGCCTGTTTCAAAGTTTAATGGACAGATGAAGAGTAGGTATATCTGCCTTTGTTCCCCACCTTAGGGAGAAAGCATTGTATCTTTTCCATTCATATAAGGCATTTTTGCTGAAAGTATGGAGTACATGGCTTATCTGTTGAGAAGGTTCTGTTCTACTTCTAGTCTTCTGATAGCTTTTACGATGAACAGCTGTAGAATTTAGTCCAATATTTTTTCTGTAACTACTGACAGGATCATATGGCTTTTTCCTTTCCTCTGTTAAAATGATGACTTTTGGGGGTGGATCTTCCAATGCAGAACCAACACTGCCATCCCTATAATAAAACTACTTACTACATACTGCCAGATCCAACTTCTAATAATTTGTTTTGTTAAACAAATTTTTATCTATGTTCATCCTTTTTTCTTCTATTATCTTTATCCAGTTTTAGGATTAGCACAATGTTGAGTTCCTAGAATGAGGGGAGAAGTGTTCCTCCTTTCTTCTGCTTTAAATATTTGATATAATTTATCAGGTAAAATGTATATGAGCCTGTTGTTGTCATATAGGTAGGTTTTTAAGTTAGGAATATACTTTCTTTAATATGTGCTATTCAAATTTTGTATTTCCTCCAGAGTTAGTTTCATTAATTTGTCTTCCAAGGTACTTCTTAGAAGTTGTCAAATTTATTTCAAAACAGATTTTTGTAATATGCTTTCTATATCCTTTTCAATTCTGTAAAACCTGTGGTAATGTCCTCTAAATTTTGATACTGTCATTTTAAAAATGTATAATTGATATTGTGTAATAGGAAGAAAAGGTCTAAAGGAGTAGGGGAAGTGGGAGGGGTAGGGGAAAGGAAAGAAGGGAATAGAAAAAATATGAGAAAAGGGGAAAAAAATGGAAACAAAGTCTTTGCAAATAGCAAAGGGTAGGGGCCGGGGATTTAGCTCAGTGGTTCCACCGCCTGTCTCGCAAGCACAAGGACCCGAGTTTGATCCCCAGTACCAAAAAAAAAAAAACATAGCAAAGGGTGGAGGGGGTGAAGGGAGGGCAGGGGAAAGGGAAAAAAAATAAAAACCAAGATACATCATGTAAAGGTACAAGATCCCAATGATGAATGTAACTGCATTTTATACCTAAAATGTACCAATAAGCTTAATAGAAAAAAAAAGAGAGAGAGAAACCACCAACAGAGCTAAGAGACAACCTACAATGTGGGAAACAATTTTTAACAGCTATTCCTCAGACACACTTGTTCTAGATGTATACTATCTAGAATATATAAAACTCGAAAAAACAGACCCCCCCCCAAATATAAAGACCCAGTTCAAAAATGGGCATCTGAAATGAACAGACATTTCTCAGGCAAAGAAGTAAAAGCAGCAAATAAACATATGAAAAAATGTTCGCCATCACTAGTCACTGGAGAGATGCAGATGAAAACGCTGAGATTCCACCTCACTCCACAAAGAATGGCTGCTATCAAGAAATCAACCAATAACAAATGCTGGCGGGATTGTGGGGAGAAAGGAACCCTTCTCCATTGTTGATGAGAGTGCAGACTGGTGCAATAACTGGGGAAGTCAATATGGAGAAATCGCAAACAACTAGGATTAGAAGTCCCACTTGACCCAGCTATTCCTCCGCTGGGTATCTTCCCAAAAGAATTAAAAGAATCATATCACAGCGATATATGGTCACTCATGTTTACAGTGGCACAGTTTGTAATAGCTAAAGCTTGGAAACAGCCCAAGTGCCCATCAACTGGAGACTGGATAAAGAATATGTGGGTAAAGATTGAGGCCATACTCTTAAGTGAAATAAATAGGACACACATGTGTAAATATAGAACAGTTTCTCTGGTGTGAAAAACTAAAAGTGTAAATAAGAATCAATATGTATAATTGATACTGTGAAATAGGAAGAAAGGATCTAAAGGAGTAGGGGAAATGCGAGGGGTACAGGATAGGAAAGAAAGAAAAAGAAAAAATATGAGAAAAGAAAAAACATCGAAACAAAGTCTTTGTAAACAGGGAAGGGTGGAGGGGGTGAAGGGAGGCCAGGGGAATGGGGAAAAAAAATAAGAACCAAGATACGTCATGTAAGAGTATAAGATCCCAATGATGAATGTAACTGTATTGTATACCTAAAATGTACCAATAAACTTAATGGGGAAAAAAAAAAGAAAGGACACAATGTATTTTTCTTCTCTAGTTTCAGTCAAATTTTATAATGTTTTCGAATTTTGTACTATACCAACTCTATCCTTCATTATTTGATCAGAACCATCTGAGAGAACCTTCCTTAATTCATTAGAGTAGATGTACTTTATCATCTTTAAAAAAATTTTAATATAGTAAATAAATTAGACATTCTGTCAATGATTGAATTTTCTTATTTGCAGAGAAAGCACCATACTATCACTTACTGTAGAAAATCAATTATTTTTAAAGAAAGAACAATTTGGGGACCAAAAAAGTAAAAGAAAGACTGCTCATGTCTACATACAACTTTAAGATAATTTTCTTTCCAATTAAAAACTATATATTACTTATAGAAAGCTATCAAGCTAAAGCAATTTGTTGTTCCACACAGCAAGACCAGTGGCATGGAAATGGGCAATGTTTCCAAGCAGTACCTCTACAACTAAACAGCGCAAATGCAGTGGACCCTCAAGTTACGACTGGCGTGACATACAAACAACTTGGGTTAATTAGGTTAATGGAAGATTCATCTGCCACTAGTTATCTGTAGTGTGTACCCAGGTAAACATCCAAATCTCAGCTGTACTGACTTACAACCAACTTGAGTTACAACCAGCCCTCAGGAAACAATCGAGTTTGTAAGTCAAGGGTCCACTGTACAAGGAAAATTCACATCAATAAAAGGCATGAATTCATTCTGAGTTTCTCACACTTATGATTCCTTTGTTTTTAGGGTATCCTTTTGAATTAGCCCTTTTAAGTTCTCCTTAGCTCAACTACAGTTTATAAATATTTCATTATAAAGTATGGTCTCCTTGAATTACTTGGTAAGGAAAAAGAAACCCAAATATTACACTATTGATAAACACAAGGATAGTAATAATTAGGCTTATTCCAAATCTAGAAATAAATAAAAATTAAAATTAAATAGGTTAGGTGGCCGGAGATTTAGCTCAGTGGTTCTGCTGCCTGCCTCGCAAGTGCAAGGTCCCGAGTTCGATACCCGGTACCAAAAAAAAAATTAAATAGGCCAGGGGATGTAGCTCAGTGGCAGAGCACCTGCCTGGCAAGTGTGAGGTCCTGATTTCCATCCCCGGTACAAAAAAAAATTAAATTAATGTGAAGACCCTAGTTTTTTTTACTTCCTTACCTCTTTGTTTCTGCCATTTACACAGCTGTAGTCATTACTATTTTCATCATAGGAAAATGTTATTTCTCCTGCTTAGATATGTTTATAAATCACTGACTTCTCACTTCTTACACATATCATCACAAAGTGTAATTAGTCCCATCAAAGCAAGAAAACATGGTAAACTTTTGGTTGACAGTCAGAGTCACCTAATTTAGGCACAGCTATGTGACTCTGAGCCAATTCAATTTGGTCACATGTATAACTAAAATTATAATATTTAACCCATCTGTTACGATTTGGGTCTAGATGTCCCCCCAAAGCCTCATGTAGTCGTAGTTTCGGTTTTTTCAGAGGTGGCTGAAGTTAGAGTGTGTGGTTGATTCATGGTGCAATTCTAAACTCAAGGGCACTAGGATTAAGGGTTTGAGTACCACCCACCCTAAGTAGTCTGAATAAGATAAAAGGGGCAGGAAAACTCTGTTAAGGTTCCTTGTTGCTTTTGCTACCTTTGGTCCACTATGAACTGCTGCCTGTCTGCCATTCCACCCTACCTTGGAGCCAGCTGATTATACACTGAAACTGCTACAGTGAGCCAAATAAATCTTTCCCCATTTAACTTTTAGTGTTGGATATTTTGTCTCAGCAACAAGGGAAAAGGAACTAAGACACCATCAGCATGAGATAAGGCTTGCAGGAGATGAGTGGATGTGAGGGAGCTTTGAAATGTGTAGAGTGCTCTGCCATAAAGAAGAATGAACTTCATTTATAGTTAAATGGATAGGCCTCGAGACCACATTCTTAAGTGAAAATAAATCGAATACACATGTTTAAATGCTGCATTGTTTCTCTGGTGTTGAGAAACTGAAAGTGGAAATGACTAAAATGTGTAATAGATATTGGGAAATGGGAATAAAATATTCAAATGGGAAGGGGAACAAGGGAGGTGGGAAGAAGGGAGGAAGGATGGAAGGGACAAGAAAAAAAGTGAAAATAGAAGGAAAAACTGGAAACAAAGCTTTTGTACATAGGGAGGGGAAGGGGCTTAAGGGAGAGAGAACATGGGGAAAAGGTGGGATGTACCATGTACAGATGCAAATTCCCTCTCATGAGTATCATCATCATGTATGCCTAAAATGTACCAATAAATGTTTTGCTATTAATAATGTGTAGAGTACTATACAAATGTGAGGGACTCAGTTTCCTCATCTGGCACATGAGAGGATTCAATTAAATAATCTCTGAAGACCTCCCATTTCCAAAATTTTTTTGATATTTACATTTGAAGTACATTTAAAAATATGATAGGATAATTTTAGTTTCTGGCTCTTAAGAGACTGAGAGAACACTTAACCTATCCTCATGCTACAAAATGAGCATGCAAGCAAGGTAAGAGACTTGTGTAGCATCCATGTCAGTGGAAAAGTGGGAGTTGACAGGACTAATCCCTGACTACCACCTCAAAGTCCTTCCTATCATCTGCAGCTATGGCTGCCATAGTCACTATTCTGTGAATTTAAAATCTCTATTCAAATAGAATTATGCCATTTAAACAATTACTTTTACAAATTGTCAAAATGAAAAGCTTATTAAGGAGATGTAAATATTATTTTGGTGAGATGATCCAACAACTAATAGCCAAATTAAAAGTATTTACAAATGATACTAATAGCCGCAGGTACTCAGACTGAACTGTCCAGCTGTTTGTTCACTTTCTGATATTAAATGTTAAGTCAATGGGCATAAGCTAAACTCTATTTAATCTTTGCTAATAAAGAGTTTTGATTCTGCTTTTGTTACTAACTAGCTATGTGATCTTGAGGAATTTAGTTTTCTGTTTTAAAGAGGAAGGATAATACCAACTTTGTCATCTGGCTAAATTAAATGAGTTAGCTCTCACCTCAAGGCCTTAAAATGTAAGTACTTGGATGAGTTAGTTCCTTTCTTTAATATATACTTTAGGAAAATATAGAATGCTTTTCCTTTTTGTTTACTTCCTCAAAAAGTTTCCTTAAGTGGGCCAGGGATTTAGCTCAGTGATTCTGCCACCTGCCATGCAAGCACAAGGTCCCTAGTTTGAGCCCCAGTACCAAAAAAAAAAAGTTTCCTTAAGTTATACATATATATATGTATAGGTCCTGGTCCTCAACTTTGGTAACCAACAGTTACATAACAAACTATACTAAATAAAATGAGAGGCACTGTGACATAATAAAAGGCAAATATTTTTTGCAGTCATCAGATATGTTTGAATCCGAGCTTAATTGTTTTAAGAGCTTGACCTTCAGCAATTTACCAAACTTCACTAAGCTTCTCATCTTAAAATGAGAGTATTATCTAGCTTTTTATCATTTGTCTTTCTTATTCACAATTAGGGTACAAATACTTTGAAAAGGACAAGTCTTCTTTATCTTTGTCTCCTCCAAAGGACTTTGGCAAGGTTTAAAATGAGAAGATTTGCTGCTGGAACAAAGCAAGATATTGATTAAAAAGGATTTAAGACTAGGAAGACACTTGTTACATTAAGGAAAGAAAATGTACAAACCTAGTTTAGCTGGCTCCATCTTTAGGCATTCTGTACTTGGTTCCTTTTCTTTCTTTACAAATGGACTTCAAATATTCTTTTCCTAAAAGAAGATCCCGAGTAGGGAATATGTATTAGCAAAGGAAATTTGAATCACTCTTTAAAACTGAGCATTCTTTAATTCTCCATGAGGCAAAATTAAACTTTTATGCTATTGGATAACCAAGAGGTGTTTTAGTTGATTAATAGAAAAAAATTATATGTTTAAAGATCAAAAAAATAACTACTTCCTTTAATATCAATACATTTTTTCCTTACTTCAAAATAAGACTTTGAAAGAATAGCAACACCTTTGTTAAAGATGACTTAACTACCCAGGGATTTCATGAAGTACTATAGCTAATTGCATTATACAAAGATGCTTCTGGAGCTACAGTTTCTTAATTTGGGGGATAGAAGGCGAGTGGTGAGTTATGCAAAACTATGGAAATCTGAAAAAAAAATCTGTGAATTGCATTTTTTAAAAATGCACATACATGCATATTTTACATATAATTTTAGGTGAGTCATAAAACCAGACTTGTACCCTTGGATCTCTAAAACCTGTTAGTAAACTCCAAGTAGTTAATCTTTGTTCTTGAGTTTTTAAAAATGTATTAATCTAAAGGATTTTAGACCCTAAAGCAATTTAAGAATCATGTAATACAAACTTCTGATGAAAAAAAATGAAGACTAGTGACTGAGAAAGATGAAAAGAATTAAGTAAGGCCTCATTGCATTTAAGGACAGAGAAGTACCCAACCAGTAAGAGAACCGAATCAAATTTCCCCATAAGGTCAACATTGAACCTAACCATTTAATTTGATTCGGTTCTCCTCCAATTCTGTATGCAAACAGAATCGTACAAAGAATCAAGTTTGTGAATTGAGGTACCACTGTATACAGGAAGATGCAGAAGTTAGTATAAACCAATGACTTTGGATCAGAGTAATTTTCACAGAATAAGAGAATTTTAAATGGTTTCTCCTCTCATTCACCCTTTTGGTCTAAGCATATAATAGATTATCAGTGGTTATAAGAATTATCTTTGGAGTTACAGAGATGTGTGAAAAAGTTGATCAAGTTAATCTTTCTTATCCATAGGTTTTCAAACACAAAATGAAAAGAATAAAACCCGACCTTGTAGGATTATTTTAAGGATAAAATGAGAAAACATAAAAAAGTAACACAGTACCTAGTATATAGCAAATATTCAAGAAATTATATGAATTCAAAAATTCTTGCTAAGTCATAGAACAAAATATGAAAAATGCCCCAAAGTAAACGGAACGTTTTCTAGCTAAACAAAACAGATGGTAAAATTAAATACTTACTATCTCACTTAATGCCACACAATATCATACTATTCAAGGTGTTACTAAGCAGACAAAAAGGAGAAAGCTGTTTCCTTTTAAGAGTAATTAGTCAGACACAGGACTTTTTCCTTCTCAATTTCTTTCTCATGTTCTTCTTTTTCTCTCTCCTTTTCGGGTTCAGAGTTTTGCCCAATGTCTGCACTACACTGGGACTGGGAGGACCTTCCAGTGAATCCTCCCAATCCTGGCCCTTCCTGTGAGCCTCAGACTCCTGTGTCTGCTTGTTTGCTAGATATTTCTGCCTGAAGGCAAAGCCTCAGTATGTTCAACCCTGAGTTGCTCACTTTTCCTAAAATCTGTTCCTATCAATAAGCAGCACCACAGTCACTTAACCATTAAAGTCAAAAGTCTGGTGATCATCCCACATTTTGCCAATTATCTTCAAGTTGTACTGCTTTCTACTTTTGGCACTTTTGAAATCTACATGTCCAACTCATTCCCTATTAACAGTATCCAAACCCAGGTTATTGTCTCCCAATATGACCAAATCAGTAGTCTAACTCATCTGTGTACCACTACTCTTATCCCATCTCAAATTTATTTACTATAATGCTGCCAAAATGATGCATATCAAGCACTAACACATGCCAAACCCTTCAATGGCAACTTACCACTCACAGAATACAGTCCAACCTCACTGACAAAATCAATGTCCACATATGACATACAAACTCTTTTTTAGCCTGGCCTAAGCTTATTTCTTCAGCTTCACTTTCTACCTCCTAGTTCATCACACCAGAGCAACACTGAACTATGTCAATCCCAGAACTGTCCAGCTGTTCTCTTTGTCAGTCTATCCTTACTGGCTTTTCACACAGGGGAAACTTACTTGTTCTTCAAGCAACAGGTCCAGCATTATCTGGAAATCCTGGCCAGAGCATATTTCTCTACCACACCAAGCTCGCTCATTACAACAAGCACTTAGGAGATGTTTATTAAATGGAATAAGTATGAAACTAAGCAAACTAATGACAAAGCAATATGTGATTTACATAGGCAAAGCCAGAGAGGAAATAAAAGAAACATATTCAGGGGAAGCTGCAGAGACATCTGTACGACAAGGTTTGGAAGGATAATAAATGACAAACTCACAAATGTAGCTATCCTTACAAAGAAACTTTGATACTATAATCCAAGACTTTCAAACACTTTTCTCTGAAATTATATGGTACCGTTGCAATTTAGAGTCTACCCCGCATTTCCATCAGAAATGTTTCAGATAAGAGCATATTTTCATCATTTGATCACTTCTATGCATTCTTATAGGTTTGAGAAGATATCCCCAGTTAATCTGCACTTACTGAAGAACTTTACATAATACTCTCAAATTACAACATATTTCTATATTGCATAATTAATTGAATTGGAATAGGCAATATATCCTTTTACTGATGTTAAGGCCTAGTTAGTCTTACAACATAAGCTTTAATATTACAAAATCCAAATCAGCAGGGAAAAGTAAAACTAGGGTAAGCTAAATGTACAATTTACAAAGGATTTCAACTGCAAATATTTTGTTTTCTGAACGCAGTATAATTAAAGATATCAACCCTTAAACTTAAATAAATGAGCCACACTACAGAGGAATAGATCTATGAGATATTTCCACTTAAAAAGTGAAAATTAAGGCCATCTACCAAACATAAGAGGAAGCAAATGCTGTAATACTTTTTTTGTTTGCTTGCTTAATTGCTTTTGAGACAGGGTCTTGTCACACTATCTAGGCTAGCTTCCAATTCTAAATCCTCCTGCAACAGCATCAGAGTAGCTGGGACTTTAGGCATGCACCAGGCTCTGCCCTCAGCTTATAGCCACTCTTAATGACACAAAAATTGCTGCTTGCAGTAAAGACAAAAAGCATTCATGGTAGCTAGGTAGAGTGGCTCATGCCTGTACTCCCAGCACCCTGGGAGGATCACAAGTTCCACCTTAGCCTGAATAACTTAGCAACAAAGTGAGACCCTGTTTCAAAATAAAAGGGTGAGGGGGCTGGGGATATACCTCAGTTTGAAGGCCCTGGGTCCAATTCCCAATACTGGTATGGGGGCAGGGGGGGCACATATTTCACTATAATATCTTAGAAGGTCATAGAATCAGGCAGAAGAGGATCAAATCAAAATGATATGCTAGACAAATAACTCAGTCATCCCAAATTGAGGCATCTCTGAATGTAAGTTTGTATCATTTTTGTGTTAAATATTTAACTGTATAGCTGTATAAGATAATACCCAACACACATCTATACCAAGGAGAAAGGTAATTAGAAAACAGGCATATACTGACAAGCACAGAATCACACTGGAGTACAAAAGTCACTGCATGGGGTTTTACATCTTCTTATCCTTTGCCCTGTAAATGCCAATTCCCTGCTTTCAGGTGTGCAGAAGGTAAAAGGTGAGATATAAAGCTGAATGCTATTTTCAACATAACATTGATGCTATGTCAGAAGGTAGGGGTAATTCTCATTCTCACATAATACCTGTCATTTTAAAACACCCCTACTGATATGAACTAATATTTGTGAATGAGAGGGTAAAAAATTCCTTTCAGTTGTTGCATACAAGCAAACTGACAGATATGAAGGCATATATGGTAGTCCTTGATTATCAAACCTTCTCACATATAAACACCATTATAAAAATTTTTCTGTGAGAAGAGGGACTAATACTGCAAATGTGCTAGGAAGAATAACATAAAGCATAAAAGAAACAGCAGCCCACCAATATAACATTGACAACATGCTTAAATGTGCTGCAGAAGATAGTTTAGATGCTGTCAGTCAATGTTACCTATGTTTCTTCAATATTCTATTTTAGGAAAAACCCTCTGACTTAGGGAATATGGAATCATACATCTGATCTACAACAGCAAATTGTTTTCATCTGGTATGTACTTATTCTTGACTAAGAGAGTCATATATGTCTTGTGATCATATCTGAAATATAAAGTAAAATGAATACCTGTAATGTATAAATGTAAAGATTACTTACAAAAGAGCAGAATATAGAGTCGGCCAAAAAATGTACACAGCAGGAAAAGAAAAACTTGCATAAATATTTTAATACTAAACTTACTGAGACATTATGAGATTAATACAAGTTACCTTTGGCCTCTATAATTACAAGAGGCACTCAAAGTGGTGGTCATTAGCTTCCAGACCTTTATCAGTACAGCAAACTGCTGGAGTGTGTGTACACACTGTTTTTGGTAGACTCTGTATATATTTATGTGTGTGCCTGTCTATCCATCTGTAGTTGGTTCTTGTTATTTGTGGCAGTTATGTTCTATTACATTGCCACAAAGATGAATTAATGAATACTGAATCACTGCTTCTGGAAAAATACAGGATTAGGTTCCTATGAGCCTCTGATTACAGTATTTTCATCAAATGATCAACCCATAACCTTGTTTTGTATTTCCATTTAAAGACTTTGTATTTAATATACATTGCTGCTTCATGAACACTGAATGCACAGCACATGAATGAGTGAAGTTTATCTAACACATACACAGTATTTCTTCCGAAAGCTATACCACAGGCTTCTCGTGCATGGGAACACTACACAGGACTTCAGCACAGCAGTCGGGGCCCATGTTAAACAGCAAAACCACCAACATAAAGCAAAAGAAAGCATGAAAACACGGTTCCAGTAGATGGCAAAAGGATACTTGTTTACAGTCTGAGAACTACAACAGAAAGCAGAATGTCATCTTGTTCAATCTCAGCTGAGAAATGCATGTCAGGAGACTCAAATTTTCTGCCTTTCTGCATATTTCTGTGAATAATGTCAAAAGCACCATAGTACTGATTTGGGGGCTATAGACAAATCTGAGCAAGTAGGTGAATTTGCAAATATGAAATCTGTGAATAATGAGAATCAACTGTGTATGGATGTACACTTATATATATGAACATATTATATACCTGGCAAGAAAGACCACTTCCGTAACTCTCTAGTGTGATATTTTACCATGGCCTAGTTCTACACCTTCACTTAGCATTCTAAATATCTGCCTGGATGCCCTATCATCACTTCAACTTTAAAAGACCAAGCTCATCACATGTCCTTACCCCAGACGTGTCCTCTGATATATTCCTTCTCCAATAACAGCATTATATCCACACAAGTCGTTCTGTGGCTGTCTCCCTTGTCCACATCCTAGCCAGGCACTAAATCATGTTGATTCTTTGCTGAAAACATTTTCCTCTTGCCAACTTATCACCAAAGCCCCTTCTATGACTTCAACTACGGACAGTTTACTATCTGCCCTCTCTATCCAATACTCAAATCTGAAGCTCAAACATCAGTGTTTTCTTTCTAAATCTCAAACCTAACCACACTTATTTCCAGATACTGTAATGATAGCTTCAGATTTATTAGTATGGTATAGATAGATCCCCATTCATGATGTGGAATCAAACCACCTTTGTATATTCATCTACTGAACACTTGTCCCTGACACACTCTATACTTTACCCACAGTAGTCTACTTCTCATTCTTGGGATAGTCCATGCTTTTAAAGGCTCTGTGTGTGTGTGTGTGTGTGTGTGTGTGTGTGTGTGTGTGTGTTTGTACACTAGGGATTGAATCTAGGGCCTTCACAGTGAGCTGTACATGTCTAGCTCTTGTTTTTTAAATTTTTTGTTTTGAAACATGGTCTCAGGCTGGAACTTGTGATCCTCCTGCCTTAGCCTCCCAGAGTGCTGGGATTACAGGAATGTGCTATGCACATGACAAGTCCTTTATACATGTTAGTTGTCCCACTAGGAATGTTCTCTTGTTCCATTCTCTACTTGCCTACAAGCCTCTGCTGATGTTACCTCCTCCTCTCTTTAGCCTTTTCTGATAGCCTCCACTGCAGACCAGTCACTTTCTTCCCTGGGCTCCCATAGTATTTTCACACATTTCTAGTAAATTTAGTTATAATGACAGAGGGGGGAATGAAAGAATGACGGGGGGGCGGGGGGGAAGAGGGAGGAGAGAGCACAAGAATCCATAAGACTGGCTAGGTATTTTTTACTATTGTACTGAGTGATATGGAGTCATTCATTATACCATTGTCTACTTTTGTGTACGCTGAGTTTCCATTATAAAAAGAAAAAAATTGAGACAAATATACCACAATTAATTGAAAATTGGATCTATGTATCCCATAAAAATAGACATTACGTTTTCCCACACACAACATGCCCAGTGTAGGATTATTATAAAGACTGAAGTCCAAGTGTGTTGATTTGTTGCTTCAAAGCTACTTGCAGTAGATGCAGGTGTTACCTCTATACTCAGACGAACAAAGAACAGTACTGATCACACGATTGCCATCATAATAGGAGAAACAAAGGCCTTTTCCAGGGCTTTCCACAAACATGGCTAATGTCACACTGTCCCCATCTGTTGAGCAAGTCAACATCTCTTGATGGTTTGATCTTGGAAGTTGAGACTATTTTTGTCTTTTAGCAATCAATCTAGTGCCTATACATAATTGGTACCTTGTATCTACTGAATGTATGAGTCTAGTAAAGGAAAATGTAGTAAGTATAATAGCATCTGATCTCAGCTTTCCTAATTTTCTTTTTTTCTTTTAAATAAGATATTAGTGTTATAGTAATTTGAAAATCTATTATTACCACTTTTTCTATAGAGCAGCAGACAGAACATTAACAAAGAATCAAGAGGCCTGAATTTCTATCTAAGCAAAACACTCAATCTTACTGAATTTGTTTGCCTAAAAGACAATGCTTATTTATTTTTCAGGGTTTTTCTAAGGATACAGGAAATATAAAAAATATTAATACACACTGAATGTGTAAAATGCTACAAGCAATGTATTATAAATACAATAGCCTTGTTAAGCCCTGAAAAGAAACCTACAGTTTTTAATGTAGTATGAATAGAGCATTCAGCTCACCAACAATATGAACTAATAATTAAACACTTTTAATACTTTGTATAAATGCTGCTCATTGGTTCCTGGTTAGATGGGTTTTTGGCCTAGGCCTTTATTATTTTATTGTTATAGAAAACTAAACTATACTTTATATTTACACTAGGGGAAATGCTTTATAAAGTAAACTCAGTGTCTTATTACAATTATATGATATACACAATTTGGAAAGCAGGGTATGAAAAACAAAATAGGTTAATAGAGAACAGTTGACATCAAGTCCCAATTTATCAATTAGTAATTGCAACCAGTGAATGAATAATACTAAAGTAAGCCAGTTTCTAAAGTACTTCTAAGTTAAATCAAGTGATAAACCAGTAGAAGCATTGAATACTAGTTTTCCTCTGGCTTTAAACCTTTGATTAAGCTAATAAAGAAAAACTTCTAGGGTGATCTTATGGCTCATCTGCACAGGCCATTTTGGTAGTCAGAGCTCTTTCTATAAATGATACATCAACAGCCTACTCTCCAGGGTTTAATTAAGTCATATATTTCTTCATCTAAAAGAGCATTATATTATCAGAAGCATGGTGTATACACCATAAAACTGTAGCTAAAATTAATGAAGAAAAAAGTGACAATTCTAAATCAATATAGAGTATTATATTGAGAATTGATGCACCCTCACTTTTCCTGGACTTGGAGACGACAGATGCTCTCAAGAACATGGTCTTCTGTCAAGTCTGTTTAATTAACTCCCACTTCTCATTCAACAACCTTAACCTTATCATCATAGACTCACCAGATTCTGACTTGCTTAAGCAGAAACTATTCTCCTTGTAGAGTACCATGGAATTATTTAATACTGAAAACTAATGCATCTTAATGTAAAACACTGCTTCAAAACTGTAGGCTAGTACATTCCAGCACAGCACAACATAAAGAATCACGAAGTCATGAACAAAAGTGAAAAATTCCAACCAGCAGATCAGACTTATTTTACAATTGTGTCTATAAAAGAGAATCTTTCAACAAGAAGCTCCAATGTCAAGAATGAACTTATATTTTACAGCAATATCTACCCAGTTTTCCTACATAGGTTTTTGTTTTGAAACAGGAAGAGAAGGAGAGGATGTATTTCTTCCTGTTTGGTCTGTTTGCACAGCTTCATCAGCTAACAAACAGTGAAGACTTCCCCTACAAGGAAAATTTGGGATACCTGGAATAAACAAATTAGTTGCCAATGCTTATAAAATTAAAAGTTGTGATATACTTATCATAAGGATTTATTTTAAATATTTAACTTTGCAAATGGAAGAGGAAGTACATTAAGACATCAACTTTTGAAACACCTTATTTTCTCTCATTCAAAACTAAGAAGGGCTAGAAATGTAGCTCAGTGGTACAGTGCTTGCTTATAATGCATGAGGTCCTGAGTTGATGCTGAGCACCCCGCCCAAAAAAATAACCCACTAAACTAAAAGGAGAAAAGAAGGGGAAAAGGAGTAAGAGAGAAAGCCAAAGCAAGCGGAAGGTAAACGGGCCACTGTGGAATGAGGTAAAGGTGCCTTAATTTCTTTACTAGGTGAATTGTGCTTCTTGTATACAGAGATGATACCATGTGTCCTGGGCTTCTGGTTCTGCAGAAGTCGAGAAATGAAGGCATAAAATGAACCAAAGGAGGAAGCTAGGATAGTTTTTATTGGAAATAAGGAGGAGAATAGCTCCTAAATTTCCAGGAAGGGTCCTGAACGGGGTGGCCCCATGGTCCCCTGATCTAGGGCTAATTATAAACAGAACACAGGAATTGTTCAATTGTTTAGTGGTCACCTGTCACAGGTGGCTCTGTGGATTTAAAATGACCAACTGTGACTCAGGCTTTTAACACAGTTTTTAGAAAGGTAGGATTTACAGGAAACTGGGATCTCAGAGAAAACTGGTTAATTTGCATTATAATTATCTCAAAATTGAGGAACTTAGTAGGAAGTGGCTGTATCTCCCTTTAATAGGAGGTGGGCTGCATTCCATGGTGCCTGAGGAAGTTCATTCTTTGTCCAAAATCCTAGTTCATTATCTATTCTTAATTTTTACTAATATGGCTTAATATGGCTGGTCATCCCGTTTTATCTCAAGTGCTACAACTATCTAGCTGCCTTACTCATAAGCTCATAAGCTATGATAGCTGTCAGAAGGTCTCATGTTCAAAAGGGCCCATATTTTTCTTCTTAAAACTGAAAAAATGAATTAAATATGATAAAGAACAAAGGAAGGAATACGGGGAAGGAAGGACACATTTGTCTCCCTCTCCCTCTTCCTCTCCTCCTGTGCACACACGTGCGCACACACAAACTTTGAACCTTGGCTCAAGTACCCAGTACTATAGCATAGAGAATACCCCAGGAGATTGACCACTATCATATCATGACATCAAATATCAAAATTCTAGCTTAGTCTAAAATGACCGAAATTACACTTAATCAAAAGTAAAACTGTAAAAAATGCAGATTTGAAAGATCCAAACTATGTTTCACTGCCATTCCCTGTTAGGATATTAAATTGAATTTGGAAGAATTGAAATCATTTGTATTTGCCAAAATTAAGTCTCAGATGTATACAGAATGTGAACTGTGGAGCGGCTGGCTTGATGGGTACTATGAGGAAGAACTACTGCCATTCACAGAAAAAAAAGCATATGTTTCACATAAGCTACTTAAAAATCAACATTTTCACTGCTGCTAATAGTAAGAGAAGCAAAATATTCTAATTTTGAACTCATTCCAAAGCTGAAAATAAAAAACTATTTTGTTATAAATGTGTGTTAGCAGTACAGCCAAGTTCCTGGCACCTCTTCCCCAAGCGTGTGTCACTCCAGCCCAATAGCAGGTCGTCTCCCTCAGAGGACTTCAATCACCCTGTAAAGATGCTGGTCAGGGAGGTGAAAATAGCTCTCACATGGGAGTCTCTTAGCATAATGAGATGTTTCTATAACTCACTAAGGCTGTGGGCACAGGAAATCTGAGAACACAATGGGAATAAAGAAATCTATGTTTTTCCTCAAAAGGCGCAATGATACTGCTTTACAAACTATAACATTCAATGGTTCTAAAAATCTGTGCTTTGTAATTTGTGACCTAACAAATATTAGTAGATATCATTATAACCACTCATACTAATAAAACAATATCAAAAATTTGAACTACTCCTGGTCCTCACTTTTCTGTCTGTGCTAAGCTTCAGATGAAATGGCAGAGAGCAAGTTTATATAATTACCACTTGAGAGAAAAAAGGATTGAATTAAGATTATTTTTAAAAAATGATGGGCCGGGGATTTAGCTCAGTGGTTTCGCCGCCTGCTGCACAAGTGCAAGGACCCAAGTTCGATCCCCGGTACCAAAAAAAAAAAAAAAATGCTTTGATTCAATTTTTGTTTTTGAGACAAGGTCTTGCTGTGTAGTTCAGGTTGGTCTTGAATTCACTATGTAGTCCAGGCTGGCCTCAAATTCACGGCAATCCTGCTGCCTTAGCCTCTTGAGTACTGGGATTACAGGCGTGTGCCACCACACCTGGCTTCAGATATTTTTTTTTTAATTGTATAGTATGATTTATTAAGACACAAAATTAAAGCCAAATTAAACCTCACCTCCTTTAAAAAAAATTCAATGATTAAAGTGTCATTTATTTTTTCATTTATGTTTCTAAATAAAAACAATATTTACAACAGCTTAAAGATTTCTTTTTTGGTGGGAGCGGGGTGGATACCAGGGATCAAACTCAGGACCTTTCGAGGTACCACCGAGCTAAATCCCCGGCCAGCATACAGATTTCTTAAAGGTTTTATACACTAATTCTGCTTAGCAATATTCATCACAAACTTGAACAATTACAGAATATTTAAATTAGTTGATTTAGCTGAAAATTACAAAGAACCCTAGCAGAAAATTAAGCAGAAGAATACCTGCTCCCTCTTCCCCTTTGGGTACTTCAATGATTAATTTCATAAGATTACTGAGTCTTGCTGGGGATTTAGCTCAGTGGTTCCGCCACCTGTCTCAAAAGCGCAAGGTCCTGAGTTTGATCCCCAGTACCAAAAAAAAAGATTACTGAGTCTTTCCCTTGGAAAACAGGAAAACTTCTCTGTCATGCCTGATTCACATTTTACATTGTACTATTTAGCTATATTTCAGCTCGAATAAGAAGTATTACATGACTTGAAGCAAATATCAATTCCTGTAGCCAAGACATATGTGCACCTTACTAGGAAGACTACAGGAAAATTCTAAATCTTACGAGCCTGGATGTACCGATCTTCTCAAAGTATTGGCTTGGGGTGGGGTTGAGGAGGTCAGCTACAGTAGAAAGAAAATTGACTGCAGAGGAAGAATTCAATTATAAATAGGCATAATTTTCTATTCTTCTAGTAACCATGGGGAATCTAACAAAAACAAACAAAAGAAAGCCAACCAGCCAAATGATCAAAACAGTCCGGTGTGGAAAGGATTCATTCTACAAACTAAAAACAAAAACCTAGGCAAGATATCACATCACTACTATCACTCTCTACTTTGCAAACCAGCCACTTGCAGCACAGGGTAGGAGTTTTTCAAATGGCAGGAGGTATTTAAAATCGGCAGTAATTATGGCAGCTACATTGTATGCTACATTTTTTTCAAACTGTGGCAAAGAAAATGAAACTGATCTTGCTATTTAAGTATTGAATTAGGTTCCCTTCCTTCTATGTGATTTCAATTCAAGATTAATGTGAGTATACTTCATTTTTATCACACACCAAATTCCCTAATGAGAATGAGAATTGAGTAATATGGGCAAGTCATTTACTTCTTTTTGAATGAGAATGCCAATCCATAATTATTCAACATTCATTTCATGGCAAATGTTTATTGAATCTACTATGTTCTAGGTGCTTTTGTTGAATTTAATCATTCAGAGAACACAAGCACTCTTTGTTTTTTTTTTACTTAAGTCACTATTAATCATTTGGTTTCAAAGAGGTGGTTTTTATATTTCTTATGTTTTCAGTTTTCCACTTTTCAATGAAGAAAATTCAGCCATTTTAAAATAGTTTAACAATTGTACTGTTTGTAAAACTGTCTACAGTTTTAGCTGAACAAAACTAATATGGAGCCAAGATATATTCTTGTTTAGAAGTGACAGGGAGAAAACAATTATTTGCAGCATTTTTTTTCTATTGTGAAAAAAAAAAAGGCACAGGATTTTAGGGCAAGTCACAGCAATCTGATCTTTGATCTTATTATTCATGGAAAATGTCCCATATCTTTTGTTTGGCGTCTTTAATTCCAATTTTGAGACACCAATCACATTGTCCTTTATCACATTTCTTACCTATATTCTGATTGCTAGATGAATCTAATGGATTAAATGGATCTTTAAAATTTATCCTTTCTGAGGAAAATAATGGAAATAAAGTCTTTATAAATAGGGAAGGGTGGAGGGGGTGAAGGGAGGGCAGGGGAATGGGGAAAAAATAAGAACCAAGATATATCATCTAAAGGTACAAGATCCCACTGATGAATGTAACTGTATTGTATACCTAAAATGTACCAATAAGCTTAATGGGGAAAAAAATTTATCTTTTCTGGGCCGGGGATTTAGCTCAGTGGCACCACGCCTGCCTCGCAAGTGCAAGGTCCTGAGTTTGATCCCCAGTACCAAAAAAAAAATTATCCTTTCTAAAATTCTAAATTCAAACTGTATAAAGAGTCCACATCCCTTGAGAGATCTGGGATCAGAGTTTGGGTAAGAAACTGTATTCGTGAATCTAGTCTAAAAATTGTATCTCATAATTTCTTTTCTTGTTCCCTGGCAGCTTCTTCTCAGTTAATGTACAAAATCAAGTTCCTTCCATGCCTCCAAATAATTGTTCCCCTCTCCATGTGTCCCTGGTGTTACCCCAGCCTTTCAGGAGCTAAACTTCCACTGCACTGGGCAGCAGACAGGCAGAACAAGAGGGTACAGGGTGGTGGAACCCACTTCTCTTTCTCCTCTACCTGGCAGTGACCCAGCAGGGAGCTACACTTCTAATTCTACTCCTGGCAGTGCAAGGCCAACACAAAGCAATAACTACCAAAACTTAGCCAAGATAAAGTTATTTTATAAGGTTGTTTTATAAGATTTTTTCTTATAAAACCTCCTCTTACAGCTTGGCATGGTGGCATATACCTGTAATCCTAGCATGTTTGATTGCTAGTTTGAAGCCAGCATGGGCAACTTAGTGACATAGTGACACCCTGTCTTTAAAGGACAAAAAAAATCATTCAGTAACCTTCTAGAATTGATTCTTTACCATCTTAAATATTTCCCTTTAATAGCTTCAATTTTTTAAAGCTCATTTTTTAGCACCAAATAATATTCCACTGTATGATATACCAGTTCACCCATTCATTTAATAAAGAACATCTTGGCTGTGACCAGCTTTTGATAAAGCTGTTATAAGCAGGTTTTGTGATGATGGAATTTTTCAAATTAGCCCAGTAAGGGCCAGGGATTTAGGTCAGTGGTGCCGCCGCCTGCCTCGCAAGCACAAGGTCCTGAGTTTGATCCCTGGTACCAAAAAAAAAAGAAAAAAAGAAAAAAATTAGCTCGGTAAGTACCTAGGTCCTATTAGTTTGACTGCTGATGTGTGTGGTAAGATCATGTTTAGTTTTGTAAAAAACTGCCAAATTCTTTTCCAAAGAGGCTGTGCCATTTTGTATGTGCACCAACTAATTAAGGGTTTCTACTGCCCCATGTCCTCACCAGACTTTGGATTATCAGTGTCTAAGAGGTGGGCACCCCATTACTTTTTTAATTTGTAATTCTTTAGTGAAATGTTATGTTGAACATCTTTTTATTTTTTATTTATCTATTTATTTATTTTCTGGTACTGGAAATTGACTGAGGACCTTGCACTTGCGAGGCACGCATGATGCCACTAAGCTAAATCCCCAGCCTTTACTTTTTATGAAGAAGAAGTCTCTTCAGATCTCTTGGCCATTTGCAACCAATAGAGTTGTTTCCCTATTGTTGAATTTTAAGAGTTCTTTGTATATTTTTAATTCATCTTCCTTTTTTTTTTTTTTGGTACCAAGGATTGAACTTGGGTCTTTGTGCTTGTGAGGCAGGCGCCAGAACCACTGAGCTAAATCCCCGGCCCCCTAATTCATCTTCTTAACAGTGTCTTTCACAGAGAAGAAAATTTAATTTTAATTAAGCCCCAACTTATCCATTTTATTTTTTACATGGATCGTACTATTTATGTTGTATTTTAAAACCTCTAGCCAAACCGATAATCATACAGACTTATTCTTATATTTTCCTCAAAAAGTTTAAAAATTTAAATTTCATAATTAGGCCTATATTCATTTTGAATTAATTATTGTATAATCTGTAAGATCAATTTTTAGGTTCACTGTTTTACCTACAGACAACCAACTGTTCCAGCACTATTTATTGAAAAGAATTGCCCTTCTTCATTTGCTCTTTTGTTAAAAAGCACCTTTTTTGTGTGGATTTATTTTGAACTCTATTCTGTTCTATTAATCTATGTGTCTGTTCCTTCATTAATACCATAGTATCTTTTTTTTTTTTGGTACTGGGTAGCAAACTCAGGACCTTGCACTTGTGAGGCAGGCGTGGTGCCACTGAGCTAAATCCCTGGCCCAATACCATAGTATCTTGATGACTATGGCGCTATAGGAAGATCTGAAATCAAGTACTCCAACTTTGTCCATTTTCTTCAGGATTGTATAGGCTTTTGCTATAGGTCTTTTGCTGTCCATACAAACTTCAGGACTGGCTTGTTGACATCTACAAAATACTTGCTGCTATTTTTAAATAGGACTGTGTTGAATCTATTCATCAAATTGGAAAGAACAGGCATCACAACAATATTAAGTCTTCTAACCCACAAACACAAAATACTTACCTTTATTTATTTAGCTCTTGATTTTATCAGTGCTTTGTAATTTTTTTTGGTGCTTTGTAATTTTCCACCTATAGATCCTATATATATTTTCTCAGATTTACATCTAAATATTTCATTTTTGGGGAGTTTTAATATACTTTCTGAGATTAAAAGCTTTGAGAACTGTCATATACATATACTTACATATACATTTACTTGGACTTGGGGGTTCTCCCTCTCTCTCTTTCTCTTTCCTGGTACTGGGGATTGAACCCAGGGGCACTCTAACACCCAGCTACTCCCCCAACTCTTTAAAAAAAAAATTTTTTTTGGTACCAGGGATCGAACTCAGGTCCTTGCGCTTCCGAGGCAGGCAGCTGAGCTAAATCCCCAGCCCAAATTTTTTTTTTTTTTTTTTTTTTTTGAGACAGGACCTTGCATTGTTACCAAGTCTGTCCTTGATCTTGTGACTGTCCTGCCTCAGCCCTATGAGTAGCTGGGATTACAGGGATGCCCAACCACACCTGGCTTAGATATTAAGTAAAATTGACCAGAAGGCTAGGTCCAAAAAGAGGGGTAGGGAGGTACTTAGACTTTGGGTGAATGTAATAAGGAACCACTAAAAGTTCCTGGTCAGAACAAAGGAAGAGATAATTACTAGAGTTTTCTGGAAAATAACCTGACTGGTAGATAGGATAGAATATACAGAGAATGGGTAAATTTGAGGGAGAATGGTATAATAGGGCCTTGGTAAGAATTTTAGAACAAGAAAGGAACTTAGAAATAATTACTTAGAAACCTAACACTCTTGCTTTATATATACTATTGATTATTCTTTCTAGCAAAGCCTGGTACCGTGCCACCACCTACTATACTGTCTTGTAATGGCAGTTAACATGAGCACATTTTTGCTTAGCCATGTCTCTTTTTGGTCCTGATCCTCAAGGTTTTGAGCACTTTTAAGAAAGATAATAAAGGAAGAGTAACTAACTAGAATTTAAAGGAGTAAGAGAAGGAATCAAGAAGACTCATATACTTCAAGTGTAAACTCTCAGATTTAATTGGGAATTCTGGGGATACTTTTTGTCCCTTCACTTTTATATCATTTGCATTGTTTTTTGGAAACTATCTGCATAGATTCTATGTCCTGTGCAGGGCAACTAGAAGTAGGCTGACTATAGACAGAATAATTTCCTATGCCATTAGAAACTGAAGTGCATTTCTGGGCCTAGAAAAAGAACATTTATGCTCATTTAAAATCCAAGGAAATTGCAGTGTGATAGAACCTGGCATTTACATTTTGAACTGCTTAATCATTCCTTCTAGCTGAAGGTTATTTTGTCTCTCTGGCATTTTCTTATGCTCAGCTGCTTTCCTCTGTCATCCAGGGCTCAGTTTCAAGGTTGAAATACATTATAATAATCACACTCAACCAAAGGCATCCCAATTCCAAACTCTCCATAACTTCATGTTTTCCCATCAATTTCACTTCCGTTAAAAGGCCAGTTAAAGGAAGAATATATGAGTAAATGCAAGCTTACGAATTCCATTGCCACCATTACCTCACACAGTAAGGCTTTTTATTAAATTTGCTGTCCTCTCGCCATATTATACATTATAAAGATGACACATACATAAATAGCTTTAGAAATTAAAGTGCCTTCACTTTATAAAGCTCAACTTTCTGCAGTAAATGTTCTATATACTTTTATCCAAATTGCAGCCCATATTCTATCTTGCATATTTCTACTACTTCATATTTCATCATTTCCCTCCTAAAGCCAATTAAAGAACAAATGGAAATGGAAATTATTTTTATTATTAAACCATCACATGGTTTAATAGCCTCCAAGAGACTGAGACAGGAGAGCCACAAGTTCAAGCCCAGCTTGGATAACTTAGCAACTCAGTGAGACCTTGTTTCTAAATAAAAAATAAAGAGGGCTGGGGATGTAGTTCAATGTGAAGGCCCTACGTTCAATGCCCAGTACTGCAAAAACAAA
Organism: Heterocephalus glaber; assembly: GCF_000247695.1. The sequence continues at coordinate 1,060,258 of NW_004624894.1, read as the reverse complement.
ATAAACAAAAACAAAACCCATCACTAAAGTTTAGAGCTTCAAGACAAAAATAATGACTAACAGTCAAGCTAAATCCCAGGTCAGATGCTTAAAGTCTCTGACATTAAGTGCATCATGGCCTTAACTTCTTCAGGTGTAAAAGGAGGGAACTGCATGCATGATGAGTGAATTGTCTTAAGTAAGCATCAACAATCCAAATTATTAAACTTCTTATGGTGACATTTTCACAAAGAATATAGGGTCTTTTAAAAACACAACCCCCCCCCAAAAAAAAATCTCCAGTCATAGTAGGTACAAAAGATAGAGTGGTATGCGCAATTTATAGATAGAGACACATGAGTTAAGATGTTAGAATCATAACAGCAATGTCACCTAGATTCTGTGCTCGCCAGCTTCCTTTTGCCTTAGCTTAAAAAACATTTTATCTGAAAAACCCCTCTTGCTTCAGGAGATCTAATGCTAACTACCTCCTCTAAATTTCCATGGCATAAAGCTTCCCGTCAAAGTACTACAAGACCCTGACCTCTATTTTCCATACTTGTCCTTTTAAGCTAGGTCATTCATATGCCAACTGTTCTGCATTCTCGGTTGTGTACTTCTTCAGCTCAACAGAGGGGAATAATTTGTTAAGGCTCTGGCAAAAGTCACAGAATTGTGGAAAAGAAAACCATTCTCTCTGATTCTGCTCTTAAAATTTTGGGTATACAATGTTAGACTATTTAGTTTGCAAACTCATAGGGGAATACTGGATTTTCTTATTTGGTTACAGCCTTCATAATACTTAACTGTTAGGAATACACTAATTAATACATGTTAAATATAAAATACATAAAAGATTAGAATTGTAAGGACTAACATGGCACGATTTAACTTTTCAAGTATACTAACAGGTATTTTGAAGAATGAATATTTAAAATGCCTATTTTAATGTACACTTGTGTCTAATACACAGAAGTAGTGGAAACAGCTCAGGCATAATAAGCATACTTGTGTGACTTCATCTCTCTGAGCCTCTCTGTCCTCATTTGTAAAACTGAAACGAACTGAGTTTACAGGAGTGTTATGAAGACTAAAGCTAATGCGCAGAAACATTTACTAGTCGTTGTCCCAACAGGAGCTCAAAAAATATACTGCAATGCTATGTGACCTAACCCTAGTAAAACTTCAGACTTAGGAAAGACCTTTTCCCCCTTGCTTCATTTTCAACATATTCCTCCATGTATATCTTTCTGGTCACATTCCAGTTAATAAATTTCAGCTATGTATGTTTCTTTCAAATATCAGCTTCATTACAAGTTCTATTAGGAGGAAAACCTTTCACACTTTAGCAGTAGAGAAAAATCAGTTTTGATATTTCATTGCTTTTCTGAAGTCCTAGAACAGTAATAATATTTATGATAGCAGGCACTGAAGTTTATGAAGCAGTAAATAGCTTTTGTGGCTGATTAAGCAGCCCCGTTTCACTTCACATACTCTGGTACCATCTGCATTACCCCTTAATTAAATGCTTATTTATGTTACACAAGGACCTTTTCTGGTCTTGTATCTTTCAACAAATGTTACAATGAAGGGGGGGCAGAAATTATTTGAGATGGTGTTATTATTGAAACTTCTGCCCAAAGCTGGGTCAACAAGATGACATTATGAAAAGGTTTTACATTTTAAAAGACAAAAATCAAATTTCTCCCCCAAGCAAATCCAGAAAAAGCTTTCCTTTGGAAATATATTAATTCCAACTGAAATGTTTGAGTTTTGGAAGCACAAGTGAAACTACAAACATCAGGTAAAAAGGATAATATTCTTTTCCAACTTTTGCTAGAAATAATTATTTATAAAATCATTTTAAATTTTACATTTGATATTAGTATGTTAGCACTTGAATAGCGAAAGATCACAACAGGAGCCGGGCTCGGTGGCACATGCCTGTAATCCCAGCACTCAGGAGGCTGAGGTAAGAGGATAACTGTAAATTTGAGGCCATCGTGGGCTACATAGTGAATTCAAGGCCAGCCTGATCTACATAGCAAGACCCTGTCTCAAAAAAAAAAAAAAAATTACAACGGGACAAGTTTCTGTTAATACAAAAGATGAACATGTTTTCTGTCACTTACAGGGGCTTCATTTCAGAGTAAGACAAAAGAAATTTAAAAGAGAAACCTTAGAAACCTCTGACAAATTATCCTCAAGGCTTCATGGTTCAGAGAAAGTTCAACTGCCACTATTATTTTTGACTCTCCTAATTCAAGCAGCAAATGGTAAATCTGTACTTCTGCACAAACAGGAAGACACACCATAAGGCTGCCTATGTTAGAATTCATCAAAAAAAAAAGTGCTTTCCAGCAAGGAGAAAAACCCATCTTCACAAAGAAACCCAACTCTAAAGAAGCAATAATCTATAAGTTATGGGTGACAAAATGTTGAACACACTGTATTTAAAAAAATGAGCTGATCATAAGACTGAAAATGATAGTAATATGCAAATTTAATGGTATAATAAAGTGAAGGAAGTACTCATACAGCAGATCAGTCATCATCTGTATCACTTTTATCACCCAACTATCCTACATCCCCATCCCATCTTTAATCCATCAAACTGGCCTGGATAAATAGCTTTTTCTGATCTGTGAGGTAAACAATGAATAGTATTTCATAAGTTCTCTCTAATAATTTACTCATATATTTTTGATTGGTCATAAAAACCTATTACTCGTTTTATATAAAGAAAGGAACATAGTGGTAGGTCCAAAACATCCAAGAAATTCACAATTTTATATATTCAAATGGATAAAAGAGTTTTCAGCTATGATACATGGGGGGAACTATAGTAGCTAAACTCTTTCTGGAAAAAACCTATTTAGGGAGGATATAGCAAGTATCTTCCAATATACGAGCTGTCATTCCACAGACAGTGCTAAAAACTAAAACCAGAATGTGAAAGTTCTAAGAAGGTGGGTTTCAGTTCCTTATATGGAAGACAATATCTTATATATGGGTGGTACAGAGAACACTCAGAAACCAACTGACAATGAATAGAGGTAACTAAACTACAACAAAATAAGTCAAAACCTCATTGAGCCCTTCAGTCTATGACTTTATTATATACATGTTAAACTTAGGACCAAATCTGGATGTTTTTAGGAGCTCAGGAAGTCACACAACCGTACGAAATATGAAGTCTGGGTGTGGGAGTCCCTGAGTCACCCTTTTCATAAATCCCTTTATGCTCCCAGTTTGGTCATAACACCCATTTAAGCAGAGCTTACATTACTCAGAACTTTTCTGGACAAAGAAAACAACTGCTTTTCATAGAATTTTCACTAAAATACAAACAAGGCAACAAACCAGAACTAAAAAGAGAGAAAACTGAGTTGGGCTGTAGAAAAGCTTTTGAGCAAAGGAATTTAAGGTACTGATAAGAGCCATATTTAAGGAGTTGACCATGAAGTCCAGAGGGACAATAATCTAATGAGATGAGTAAAATGAGGAGTTGTATATACACAAGCAAAGGTTTCTACACAGGTAGATCCAGAAGCTTTTAAAGACAGGAGCTACAATCAGTGTTGAAAACCAAATGCAACAATATGCTCTTCACCTTGCTCAACTATACAAAAAAACAAGGCAATGAAAACATAAAAGGAATCTGATCTAGACCTGGGTTGGGATATTCAGAGGAATTGTTGAGATCTGAAGGATGAAATCTAAATGAAGTGTGGCATATTTATAGAATTAAAAGACAATAAGCGAGGCTTATAGGTAAGCAGAAGCAAACCTAGGTAGGACACTAGAGACCATATTAGGTTTTAGTTTAGAGCCTAAAATCCTTAGAAAATCAAAGAATGGTTTTTAAACACAGGATAATGACCAGACCTGGTGCTTGAAAAAAAATCACTGGATACTCGAATAAAGAATAGACTTTATGTATTTATATCCATATAGAGACACACATACAACATACACACAATGGAATATTATTCAGCCATAAAAAATAAGTTAAATCTTATTTTTTCCAACAACATGGATGGAATTAAAGGATTTTATTCTGAGTGAAATAAGCTAGGCACAGGAAGACAAATACCACATGGTCTCATTCATTTGTAGAAGCTTAAAGAGTTGATTTTATAGAATGTAATAGTGGTCATTAGGGTTAGGAAAAATGGGAGGGGATGATAGAGGGCAGGCTGGTAATAGGTATCAAAATACAGTAGTTACTGATGTAATTACCTTATTCAGTATACCACAATTAAACTTGCGTCCAGAGGGAAGAGAAATAACCACAATACAGTTCCTTTCTCTTCTGTTTTATAGAGCCTTACTAAATGGCAGGTCATCAACAAATATTTTACAAGTAAATGAGTAATAATTCTGTGAACGAGGTTGATATCTAAATTGGTTGAGATTGTACAATGGGTCACAATTACAGAAAATCCCAGGAACAAGAGTTTAAAACACATAGGAGTTTATTTTATTTCAGGCCACAAGAGTCTGAATTTGGGCAGACCAGGTATAGTTCAGCTGCAGGTGAGCAATGACATCACAGAACAAGGTTCTTTCTGTGCACTTCCTAGCAATTGCTTTTACACTCATGCTAAACCTCCAAGCATTGATTCCATATTCTTGGTAGGAAGAAGGCTAAAGTGGCCAAAGTTATCTCCTCTTTGGCTTTTTATGGAAAGAAAACCATTGCCAACAGACTTGTACTTATATTTCCAAGGCCAGTACTATGTCCCAGGGCCAACTCAGGCAGAAAGATGTCTAAAGTAAAAAGAGAGACAGGGTAATTAGAAAGGGATATTTAATGAGTCAGTATACATTTGACGTGACAGAGTTCATATTTGGTTTATCAGAAATCTTTTTTCTTAGGTTTTTCAGAAATCTTTAAAAAAATTTAAAATGAAGGAAAACCATGATGAGGAGAAGCATAGTAAGAAAGTACACCAAGATTTGGTTTCTAACACCATTTTCAAATAAAAGGAACCAGAACTCCGTGGAAAAATGGCTCATTATAGAGTTGTGGCAGGAAATATACAAGATAAGCCTGGAGCATCTTTCAGTGACAAAAAACAAATCTCCATGAGTTCATACCAGAATAAATGATTCATTGAGTAAGTAAATGGGAAAACAGACAAATCTCCTCTGCAGAAGAATTTCAAATATTTTATTCAATTCCCACTGCGGATGTAGCTCAGTGGTACATCATAAGCTTGCTCAAGACCCTTGGATTCCATCCCCAGAATCAAAATATAAATAAAAGATACTTCCTCAAGGAACTGCAGCCTTACTCCCCACTCTTTAGGTTCAGGCTGTATTTAGAGATTTCCTTTTTAAGGAGTAGATGGAAAGTGTGGAGGTGGATAACTTTACAGAGCAGAAACTTGACACATTTTACCTCAGCTGGTAATCAAGGTCAACATCAGTGATAAGTCATGTTGACAGAAGGTATCCTTGACATATGATGACAACGTCACTTTAGCTTTGTCTTCCTTCCCAAAACCCATCAGTATCATCATTAGAAAAGTATCAGACAAATCCCAGTAGACAGAGATTCTTACCAGCACTCCTCAATATTGCCAAGGACATAAAAAATAATAAATACCTGAGAAACTTTCACAGCCATATAATTTGAAAACTAAACCTAAAGCTGTATCCTAGGTGAGATCCTGAAACAAAAAGGATTAAGGTAATTTGATGCCATGGCACATGTCTGTAATCTAAGCTATTTGGGAAACCAAGGCTATCTTTCCTCTAAAATGTAAGCATCACACAAGTGTGCACAGATCCCAGCGAGAAGCCCGTATGGAGCAGAGCTGCAAGAGGGCACACAGGTCCCAACCAGGGCCCTGCCCCAGACACCAGTAGATTGGGCCCACAGGACCCAGCCAAAGGCCCACCTGGAGAAGAGCTACACAGGCAGGCAAGCAACAGCCAGAGGCCCACCTAGATGCCATTGTAAGTGTGTGCAGACCCCAGCCAGAAGCCCGCTCTGACACCAGCAACTCTGACAAGAGCCATCACCCAAAGGCCCTCCCAGACAACAGCTACACAGAGGAGTAGGCCACAGCCAGAGACATTCCCAGATACCATTGTAAGTGTGGACAGGCCCCAGCCAGAACCCCTCCTGGACAACAGGGCAGCAGCACAGGGATCCAGAAGGCCACCTTTCTGAACCCAGGCATTGGCACAGTGGTGAGCAGCAGAGAAAAGGCCTTTTGGTGGCTTGCTGAGAACTGAAGACCACTGGCCAAGCAAAAAATTGCCTCAATAAAGACGCAGCAGGCTGCATCTGTTGAAATGAGAAGACACGTAAACAAGTCTCAAAACCAGACTTCCAGATCACCTACAGCAACCCCAAAGGGAAACTAGATGGAACAATCTGATACTCAACCACCTGGACTCCCTGAACTGGCAACAAAAGAGGATCTGGAAAAAATGAAATCAGAAATAATTTCTCAGATAACAACAGAGATTGTGTCCATAGTGCAAGAAATGATTGATAACTCTATAGCAGACAGAGATAAAAAAATAGAGGAGCTGAGGAACATGATGGAATCCCAACATAGGAAACAAATGGAATCCATAAAATAGATGCAACCAGATATCCAGGAGATTTAAAACTCCATTGATGGGCCAGGGATTTAGCTCAGTGGTTCTGCCGCCTGCCTCTCAAGTGCAAGGACCTGAGTTGGATCCCCGGTACCAAAAAAACCCCTCCATTGATAGTTTACACAGCAGAATGAGCCAATGTGAGGACAGAATATCAGATATAGAAGACAGGATTGCAATTAGTGACCAGGAAAAGAAAAATTTCTTAAAAATAATAAAGGACCACAAGAAATCAATCCAGCAGCTGCTAGATGATGCAAAGAAGAATAACAAAAGACTGATCAGAGTCAAGGATTCAGCATGGAGTCTTAAACACACCAAGCCTTCAATGACTGTAACTGAATAAATGACACAGTAATGTAATCATAGAGCTATTAAAACTATATGCATAGATACAGAAAAATGTTTAAGATATTTTAGTGAAAAGCATAACAACAAAAGCTTACCCTGTGCATAAAAAAACAAAACCTACAACAAACAGTTCATAGTAGTAACTTTGCATGGGCCATGCCAGTAGGCTTTTGTTTTCTAATGAACATACTTATGCCATGTTTCAGTTTTTAATAAATATGCATTATTTTTATAAACAGAAAAACAAAGATAAAATGGGTTAATTACAGAAAAATTGGAAATGAAATGCTGTTTTCTGAAAAACCTCTTATTGTCAATCTTACTGCATCAAACACAGCTACAGTTAAAATTTCAGTATTATTTCCTTTTAGTTTGTACCTTACATGTCCATTTTCATTTAACATGGTTTAGAAAAATTTGTATTTTGACTTTTATGCCTCATTTCATCCTTACAATTTATTACCCTCTCAGGTAGACAACACCTGACCATTGAGGAAGTGGCTCAAAGGGACTGAATGCTGAGGGTGAGGTCACAAGTCTGGGAGGGATATCAGAAGATATCCCTAACAATCCCTAAACAATCGTGATTACCCCTAACAATTCAACCACAAATTATCAAGTCAAAATACCATATGTACTATGTAATAAGTGAATTCAAACTGCATAGCTTTACAATTTTAATCATTTCTCTAACAATTCAAATGTTAACAGAGTTAGGCAAATATGTACCGTGGCCTTAGGGAAGATACCAGTAATGATTTTTTACAAAACAGCATAACTATTGATACATGCAATGGCTTGGATGGAGCTCAAGGGAACTGTGCTAGATGAAGAGAGACAAGCTCAAAGGTTTTGTATGATTCCATTTTTATAATATTCTTGAAATGACAAATTTTCAGAAACAGCAGATTAGTGGTTGCCAGGATTAGTGATGGGGAGAGAAAATTAAGGGTGACAATAAATGGGTAAGGGATAACACTATGGCTACAGTTACAACACTTCTGTAGACACTGGTGTTGATGAAAACTAGATGAAAAGTACACAGGCTCTCTTTGAACTATTTTGGCATTCATGTGACTGTTTACTTTGAAATAAAAAAATGTTAAAATAGCCAAGAAAAACAGGATAAATGACATTTAAAAACTCGTAATTTACCCTTGCCAGAAACCCCTTGTACAGTATTAGGCCTTCTTGAATGTTCAGTACAGAAAAATACCTGGTTGGGAAGAAAAGGGATAGGTGAGAACTTCTAACAGATGTTCAACAATAGAATGGGATCTCAGGTAGGCAGTGAACTCCTCACTGAAGGTATCCAACAGAGGATTATTTTCTTTAAAGAGATAGGGTGGGAATGACCCACGAGTTTACAAGAAGGAATAATACTTATTCTAAGGCTCCTTTATGAATTTAGCCAAGAAAACAAAACTCAACTCCCTTGCTTTCCAATTTGTAATGGTGTCACACTTGAATAGATCATGCGAATCCTTCCCAAATGACCCCTACAAGCTTCCAAACCGTTAACAGGTGCTCGAGGAAGCCATCATTCATCAGTCAGAGTTGGTATTTGCCTTCCTGGATTATAAACCACCTAACAAGGTGGTCAATATTCTATAAACTTCCTGAAGATAGCAAAATTAGAAAACCTTAGTTCAAAAAGTAGAGTTTGCCTTGAGCCAGAACCAAGAAGATTTATGAGCCAGTACATTCTGAAATCACTTCTGTCTGTAAAAGCAATTATAATCACTATAATATAATACTGCATTTGAAATGTAATAGCTTCTCTGATCCTACTAGGACTTTATTACTCAAAATAAATTAGACTAACCTTTTAAACTTTTTCTTCTTTGGCACTGATGGGGATTCGAACCCAAGGCCTCACACATGTTGGGGAAGCATTCTCCCACTGAGCTATACCATTGGCCCCTCAACTATGCTTACAGAAAAGGGGACAGTCTTTTGACTAATCTACAAACACTGTTAATTTCAAAAACAGCAGAGTTGAAAAAACATTCCTACATAAGGAAAAATGCATGTATACTGAGTAACTGGAGTCATTATCTCTGAAGTAACCAAAGAGTTAATCTCTGATTTTGAAAGTACCTAAATAAAACAAAATAAAGGAAAAGAAAAGTGACTGTGACTGCCAGATAGGAAACTTTTGTTGGATGCACAGAAGATTCTGAGAGTAGCTTGTGAGACTCCTGACACTAATGGAAAAGTAACTTCAGGTAACATACCAAGAACACGGAGATAAAAGGTTGAGTGTTTCACTTTTTAAGGTGTTTTAAGGAATGTCAAAGGATACTACTATTCATCTCAACTGACGAGTATATAAAACAAATATACAAATGTGGACTTCTGTAATACAGTGCATCATTCACCTCTCTCAAATATGTTATTTCTACCCCATGACAAATATGTTGTTATTTCTACCCCACGACCATCTGTCTTTATGTTACAGGCTTTCCTACACCAAGGCTACTGATGTACCCAATCAGAGCAGAGCAAACTAACTGCCATTCCTTGTAGTGTTGCTATAGATGATCCCTTACTCTTTCTTTGTTCATTTTCATCATTTGCAAAAGGGAAGCTGTTCCCAATGGAAAATTGTTAAAGGATCAACTACAAAGCAGGGTCAATATAAAATATTATTATGAATACCAAAATGTTTTCTTCGTAATAAAAATATTCTTATGCTTTATTATATGTTGTTATTTTTCTCTTAGTAATCATTACTGAAATTGCTCATATATGATGTAAAAAAGAGCTTTTGAAAGATTCTCAAGTAGTACTGGCTGTTTCCTTCAGTCATCCATAAATTTGGCCTCATGATCTTAAGTTTCTCTTTTTTCCCTACTGTTACTAACACAAGAAAAACCCTGATCTTACTCCCTCAAAATCACTTGGTACAGAATTTTGATAATGAAATGTCCATGCCCACGATAGTGTAATTAATTGTCTCCCCAACTAACCTCTCCAAGAATTTTTTTTTAAAAATCTATCTCATTCATTTTATATCCCTAGTGTTGGGCATGAGACTTGTACCCAATAGGCCCCAGAGGAATATTTATGAAAACATTTAATAATAACTGCAAAATCTTCCCTACAAAGAAACAATTCCATTGTATACTAGAGTTGTTTTCCAAGATTTTTCTAAAAAAAAATTATAAAATAGAATATCAATTTCAACAATTTGTGCTTTGTCTCTGTAGTTCATTGGTTTTCATACATGGCTGCTTATCTTGTCCAGCTGGTTGAGCCTCTCACTTCTTTATATCAATGTTTAGAACTTCAGAGGCAGACAATGAGATCCTCAAGGGCAGGAATCATGTCTTATTTATCTCTGTACTTCTACTATCTAGTTACAAAATATGAGCTCTACACATTTTTACTGAGTAAATACATTATTAAATCCATCCACAGTATATTTTTCATACTATTTTTTATAGTAGCTAAGAATAATCTCTAACATTCTATCCATAGTCCATGCAGAAAAGTCCTGAAATATTTGTTCCACTAGTGTCTGTAAGACAATTTGGTGAAAACAATTATGTATCGAATTGAATTCAGTGCCTGAGGCCCATGTAGAGTGAAATCTGAAGACAGTATGGGGAAAAAGCAAAACCACATCAGCCAGAATACGTTCTCTGAAAAACCCTTCCCTTAGTGTGACCATGGCAAATAAGTGGAGCTGAGCTGTCAAGCACTTTTATATAGAAAAGATAAATAGGCAGATGTAGAGCCACTGAAAAGTCAGAAGCAGTTAACCTCCTTGCAAAGTCTACATTTTCTTGGCAAATTAACTTCCCAAGAAGAAATACCACCTTTCTATTCTGACTGACTTTAAAAGGTGTTTCTGAGGTCTTGGATTTACTTTCCCTCAATAATACATAAATCAGATTTTCTTAGCTTATAATGATTTTTCTAACTGGGATCTGAAAACTCAGCTGTGCTTTTACCTACTGCTTTTTTTTGTGCCCCCTCACAGTAACTAAAATTCTTTATATGAATTAGTTCATCCTGAAATGTAATCAACATAAATTTTTAGTAAGTTTATATGAAGTTCGTTTTGAAGAACGGATTAAGATTCAAAAAACAGGCACAAAAATAAGGTAATACTGTAACAGTAAACTGATGGCCTTAAGTTATAAGAAATACAAAACTGTAACCACAGACTAACTTCCATAGTCCAGAAATTTAATACTAATTTTAATTTGTTTATTAAGCATTATAAATTGTATGAGAAATCTGACCTAAAAATATTCTTCACAGAGTACAAGCATTCTAATCTCCTGATTTGCTAAGTCATTTGAGTCATCTATGTTGGGCACTCAGCATTCCCCTCTTGCTTTCCCCACCACACATAGACACATGCACAGGCACACGTACACACATATTCATCTCTGGATTTTAGACAATGAGATAATGAACTCCAACATTAGTGGTCTATTAACTTTGATAAAGGAGACTTTCAAAAACGTCAATAACCAACACTTTAAATTATTCTCTAGTGATATAAACCATACTACCTTGGGTCTTGATAATCATTCAAACAGAGAAGTAAACATTGAAATTTTAAATTAGGAGAAATAAAAGGACATAAAATAACTCCAAAAGAAACAAAAATGTCAGAATCATTTTAAAATAAAGTTATACCCACTTGCTAAGGATGAAAATTAATTTACATTTTCTCCTGCCAAAAAGCTCTGAGGACCTCTTTTCTTATTTCAGTTTGCATTCAGAATTCTCTGAATGAAAGAAACATTCCTTCATCATAGAAACTTGATGATTTTAATCTAAAATGAAAAGAAAATTCTCGGCTCCTGGATCTAAAAACCCAGCAATATTCAAACAGCAGCTCCCTAATATATTGAGACAGTTCTGAAACTGATAGGTTCTCCAATTCCTCCAGCAAAGAATCAATCTATATTCTTGATATTATTCTATGTAGGAAGTAACTTGATATGCGAAATGTATGCAAGAAAGATTACAGGTGACAAATTAGCTCACACTATAGGCAGACAGAAGAAAAACTATTTCAGGTGCCAAATTTTGAAAATCTTCACAAGTTTAGTAAGGCAAAATTAATACCAACTGAACCCACTATTACTTCAAGCAAACATATTCAACAATAAACTACATCCAATAACACCAGAATATGATCTGACTATCATCTAAATTTAAAGCAAGCTTTAGAATACACAAAGACAATGCAAACGATATGTGGTTGTTTCCCACAGTAACTAATAATACCACTGGACAAACTGTACTATTAAAAATTTTTTTCTTAGAAATAAGAAAACAACTAGTGTTCCCAGATGATTACCAAAATAATAGTAAAAAGTATATTGATGTTTTAATAACTACAGAACCAAATACTGGATGTTAGACAAACACGTCCCTGCACTCACTGGATTACCATTCTAAATTAAGCAAACTGTTATCGAGGCAATGATATATCTAAACTGGAAAGCCAGTTAAATAAAGACACAATCCAATGAATCACTGAAATTCCTATGCCAATAAGATAAAAATTCAAACTTGGCTCTAATGTATTCTAAACCTGTCTGCATTTCTTTATTGCCTGTATTTCACATAAATAAGGTACAGATAATTATGAAACAAAATTTTTAGATATAAGTATATGTGACACTGATCAATATTAAGCATCAGTGAAACATTATACCAACAATAATAAACCACACTAAAACTCAAAGTAAATATTCCTATTTAAAAGAAAAGAAAAGCTAGGTATAAATTGTTGATGGATTCTTTTAAATAAACTCTGAGAAACTAAAATATTACACAAAATGTTTTTTAAAAAACATATACATACTAGATTTTCCTTTTGCTATAATCAGAATCATTTAAAAATTTGTTTAAGAAAAAAATGCAATATTACAAAGGCCAAAAATAAAATGATTAAATTAAGAAAGCTACTCACACCTTGAAGACTTAAGCATATTACAAAAGAAGAAAGAAAAAGAGAAACACATCTTGGTCACAGTGCGCTTGACATCAACAGTTCACACTGACATTGAGGACCCTCTAATATCAAAATAACAGCTCAACTCCCTCACAGCCTCTTTATGGCCACTACTCTGCAGTCCCAGTGGAGATGACTCTAATCTGATAATGGAACCCTCACTCTCCAGTAACACTGCAAAAGATCACTTTACAATATACCACATGGACTTTAATCTATTGATTGGCCCATTAGTACATACATATTTTTTTAAAAGCTTTGCTGATATGATCCTCAATTTCTTCAACGGAAAAATAAAATATATTTACCTTATACAGCTATGGAAAATAAAAACAATGTATACAAAACTTCTAGCACAAGGATCTTGCAGAGTTTCTGGCACAAATACATATTTTGAATATGCTATAAAACTGCACAAGAGAAATTTAAAAAAATGGAAAAAAACCCTTAATTGAAAGCCTGACATTATGCAGACCAAATTTAGTAACAGATATTCCTTTAATTCATCATTAAATGTGCCCTTTATAAAAATTACCTTAAACTGTAACAAAATTATTAAAGGCTCTATTCAATAAAGACAAATTTAAAATATAAAATAAGGGAAATAGAAGGAAGTAGCACTTACTGGTTGTCTACCATACACTAGGCATAATGCTAAAGGTACATCACAAGATATCTACAACATAGGTAGTTTAACTGATGAGGAAACAGGCTCTGACAGCTAGTCACTGGCAGTGTTGGGATTCAACCTAGTCTGTGTGGTGCTGAAGACATTTTCTTTCCACAGTGTCACATACAATTCGTAAAAAAGTGACTAAGGACTTAAGAAACCATGAATATTACAGACAGTTGTTTTTAAAGTAAAGGAATTGATTTCAGAAGCTAGAACCAAAATACCAGTTCTGAATCTTTGGAAAACTGAAATGAAAACCTACATGTCAATTAGGCAAATGAACAAAAATAAGTCACACACAGTAAGACACTGATTCACCATACCTGTTGTATAGTAGGTATAGAAATACACAGAAGCTTCAGACCACAAAAACAGTTCATGCATTAGATTTCTTCAGAATCTAAGATTAAGATGAGATATTTCTCTATTTTCATGAAAAAGAAACAAATCATTTATTTTTCATTAATGGGCTAAAGTATATCTAACAAGCCATGAAATAGTTCTGCTGTTTATAGAACAAGGACCATTACAAATTTGTAGTTTACTTATAAAGCATGATTTGGAAAAAAAATGAGGAGCAAAACAAAATTTTATCTTGGCCAGTGTACTCAAGACACCTGGTAAGGTTCTCTTCACACAAAAACTGCCAGAATTCCCATTTTCTAGCTAATATTAGAGATACAAACATTGCCAAACAAAACAAAGGTTACCATTCTTGACTAACAGAACACTCAACCTGTGCTCCAGATAAGGAAGGGTTTTGTTGATTCATTGTTTAGGAACTCAACCTATTGCAGATGGTCTATAGCCACATATGAATTGCCGCTTCAAATTTTATCCTGTCTCAGTACACTCTGGACCACCACCATTCTTGGTTTATAAGTGTTTAATATTTGGTAAAATCAAGCAAATCAGAAGGATAAGCCAGAGGAGAAAAATCATAGTTCATTCTAATGATATATACAAACAGTTTCCAGGAAAATAACAGCACAACTCCCCGTAATAAGCAAGGATGATCAGACATGATGGTTCTGTTGAACTATATATAATGCACCACTGAACTATTATGCATTAGTAATGAGGTAAGAAGAACAAAACACATAAATCAAAATATGTCCTTATAGCACTGAATTTATCAGTGATTATAATACAGCAAGTTTGTATAGTTTACAAAAGAAAACAGATGACAGGAAAAATGCTGGATACAGTCCTCTCTAGCTTGAAAGTAATTTTCTTCCTCAATTTCATTAGCTAGTTAACATCTTCATTCTAATTTAAGTGTTGGGCCTATTCACCCTGTGAATCTCAAGCCTGGAAGAAATGTATAACACTAATGAGAAAGAAACATAAGTCTTAAAGTTTTAAATGCATCAAAAGTTTGAAATCAGTGAAAACATAGTAAAAGTAGAAGTCACTTTTGTTTTCTGATTCTAAATTTGTTATAGAAAACTTGAGAAACATTGGCCTGTGTAAGAAAACACAAATCAGCAATCCTGTGGTAAGACTTAACTACCAACATGTTGCTAAATATTAACATGTTAGTGCAACTGTTTGCTCCAATAAGGTTTTGTCATTATTGCCTCAAGCTACCATCATCTCTCCACAGGGTGATTATGATAGCTCTTATCTCCAGGCTTCCATTACTGCTCCTCTCTAGCCCATTCCATCCCAAACAGCCAATGTCAGCCATATTTCATTCCTGTCCTCATAATCCTACCATGACTTATGGCATCACATGCAGGCCGGCAAGGTCCTCCATTTTTACCCCCAGCTTCCGTTTTGTGTCCCCATTTCCCACACACTGCCCACTCTGGTCATCAGTTCCAGCTAAGCTGACCTCAGTGCTCCTGCTGGACCACACAGCTCTCTTCATCAGGAACATCTCCCCTCAGGGACCAACACTGCTTTCCTCTTCCCTAGCTTTTCTCGGGCTCTAACATTTTGTGCTTGCTTCGGCAGCACATATACTAATTGAGTGTCATTTTTCAGAGACTTCTCTGACTATCTCATATAAAGCTGCAATCTTCTCACATCTCTTCCCGTGGTACATTGTTATAACTCTTACCGCTATATTTTTCTCCATAGCACTTTTCACCAATTGACTATTTGTTTATTGTTTCATCTCTATTGACCAGAATGTAAGTTCAGGAAGGCAAACAAATGGCCTGTTTCATTTTCTCTCCACTCCGTGCTTTTCATCTCATCTCTAGGTCCCAGAACAATCATGGGGCACTACGGGCACTAAGTATTCTTGTGTGAGTGGGTGCATTATCTTGTGAGCAAATAGGACCAGAATGTATTTAAAATTTATACTCAGTTCCTGTTGTTTACTGTTATCTGATAAAACATTTCTAACTGTTGCATAGCATTCCATTATATATACTACATATATTCAATCTATATTTTATGTTTTCTATTTTGAGTAACAGAGTGTTTCTAAATATACAATGCCATAAATATCCTTATGTACACTGTATACAACATTTGTACATATCTGAAAATGTCTTCTGGCACAGCTTTGATAATTTCTGTAGGATAATGTGAAGAAAGATTGTTGGAGTAAAAGGTATTCAGAGCCAGGCACAATGGTGGATGTCTGTAATCCCAGCTATTCAGGAAGCTGAGGAAGGAGGATTACAAATTCAAATCCAGCCTGGGCAACATAGCAAGACTTTGTCTCAAAATAAGGAACTGGGTGGGGGGTGTTAGATCATGAATGTTTTTAACACATTTTTAAAAACTGCTGTAGAGAATGGTTGTATTAATTTATTTCTACTATTAGCAACATAAGTCTACATTTCTCCCCACTGGAAATGAGATTTTTGGGTCCCTTTTTATCAAAATACAGAGAGAAATATTATCTTAGATGTTAAAAATAGGAAAGGCTTAGAGTTGGAGGCATAGTTTAGTGATAAAGTTCTTTTCTTTTCTTTTTTTGGTACCGGGGATCGAACTCAGGACCTTGTACTTGCCAGGCAGGCAGGGCACCACTGATCTACATCCCTGACCCCCTTGAGAGTTTTTCCAACATGCACGTGGTCCTGGTTATATCAGTGCAATGCAAAAAATAAAAACAGGGAAGGCTTTTACCACTAATTATATATTTGCAGATATATTTCCTCAATTTTTATTCAATTTTAAATTATTTAGTTCATCTTAAATCTTAGACTGCGGTGTAAAGTACAATTCTAATTTTTGGGGGGGGGGGTACCGGGGATCAAACTCAGGACTTCCTGTTTGCAAGGCAGGCGGCGGAACCACTGAGCTAAATCCCCAGCCCTACAATTCTAATTTTTATTTTTGCAACTTCTAAACCAATTTTCCTACCATTATTTATTCACTAATTTATTCCTTCTCTGGTGAATTAAAATGACATCACTATTGTACACTAATACAATATATCTTTTTTCAGGACTCTGGCTTGTTCCATTCTTAGTCATTACCATATGGCATTAATTATAATAGACTTTTAAAAAAATCACACACAGTAGTGGAATTGCAACTTTCTAAATCTACTTCTTCAAAATCTTTCCCTTAAATATATTTTATATCAATTTCAGGCAACTTTTATTAAATTCCCAAATTCTATCCCCCCTTTGGAATCAAAAAATGTAATTAGGATTTTGATTACAATTGTATTAAATTCATAGATTTAGGGAGAATTCATATAATACTGGGTGTTCCTTATCAGAAACATGTTCAATCTCTTGATTCAAGTCTCTATGTTCTGTTACAAAATTAAGGGTATTCTTATTTGTGAATGATAGGGTCTTGCTATGTAGCCCAGGCTGGTCTCAAACCTATGATCCTCTTGCCTGCCAAGTGATGGGATTACAGGAACCTGTCACAACACCTGGCTGCTAAACATAAGTTTTCTAAAAACAATTTCTATAGTTTTTGTTTCTTTTGAAATATTTAAAGAATTTTCCCCATGTAGTATCATGTATTGCTTGAATATTGAAAAGTTACAAATTGTAGCATATTTAGATTATAACAAACAACATACTTACCATTAATTCAAAAAGGCTTATAGGTAATTTCCTTAGATATTTAGGTAATCATAGCATCTACAAATGATAATTTGCATTTCTCTTTTGTAGTTACTATAACTAAGCATGCAGTCTTTCTAGCCCTGACTAACCTTTATTCTAGGAAGAGGTCTTCCTTGCCAACTTTATTGTACCTACTTGCCCTTATTTCTCAGAAAAGGAGGATACTTAGTGGGACTTACCTCAACATCTCTTCTACCCATAACCCAGGCAGTCTGCTAATTCATGGGAGATTTAATGAGTTGGCTCGTTATGGCTCAAATAATTCAGTTCATTTCATATTGTCTCTAACAGAATTTCCTCCAATTTTGAAAAGTCCAGCAGGAAATGTTTTCATATTTCCCTATCAACTTAGAGTCAGCAATGTTTTCTTCTATTGTTTCTCTGAACAATGCATATGCTCTTTCTGATTTCCTACTATTTGTCCATTGTATCTCTTGACTTATCTTCCTTTTATTTTCTCATCATTTTTATTTCTCCATCTTTTGCAGTTAGGAAGATTTTCCAAGGTTGTCTCTCTGCAGTTATTTAATTTGCTGTTCACTGCATACACAAATTTTAATTTGGCAACTGGGTTTTTCAGAACCTTATCAGATTGTTCTTTTTTCAATATTGATGTCTAGCTTTCACAATCTTTTTGATAACAAAAACCTAAACTGATGCTACCTGTATGATCTGCAACCTGAACAGGAGTTGTGGCACGGATGCTGGTAACTGAGAACTTAGTGACTAGGCCACCAATGTGCACAGGCTCCTTCTAGGGTGGTGCTTTGAGCAAACTCTGGATTTATAAATGCTATTCACAAAGGACCAGTATGTCCAGTCTGAGAGCCAACAGAGAAGTTTTAGTGCTGTGGCTTGTAGACCAGGCATCAAGAAATTTACCCCTCCCAAATTAAGGTTTCTCTTTCAAAAAGGTTCAGGAGGAGGGAGGGTCCTCTCAATTACTTCTTTCATTCTAGGCCATCAGCAATGGTGCCTAACGAAAATTATTCTGTGCTTGTTATAAGTAGCACCAAGCTCTAGTTTCTAACACACATGTAGCCCCCCCCATACTACTTATTTATATTCATCTAATTGTCTTCTCAATGGGAATTTATATGGGTAAAGATTAGAAACTGCATTTATTCTGCTATTTCACCCAACACTATTATCTGTATTATCACTATATATCATGCTGCTTCTTAATCCATACTCTAGACAGTATTTTCCAATTTCCATCTCACCAATTCAAAGGGATTTATCAACATATCACCCCTTCTACCCTAGTTAGCACACTTCAAGAAACAAATGCCATACTGATAACATTCCTTCCTGGAGAATCTTTGACCAGGCTAGGCATGATGATGGTGTGAACTTAAAGAGTACTATCCTTAATTTCAGAAAGCAAAATAGGAAGAGTAACAATAACTCAAGGAAGAAAGCCATAAAAGAGACTTCGTAAAGAGGTCCCCCGAAAGGGGAGATGAACATAAGTCCTGTACTCAGCTGTCCTAAAACCACAGAGCTTCAAGGGCACAGAGTCATACTGATGCTTGCATTCCAAGAACCATGATGAACACACAGAATCTAATCAGTCATACTTTACAGAGCTAAAATGTCATTATAGCTGGTGGACAGTTATTTAGTCATAAGAATTCACCCTCATGTTCTCTCATCATAAAGCAACTTTTATGGGGAAAAAAAGTAGCTTTTCCATTTATGAGTCCTTTCGGAATGAAGGAGTAATTGTAACCTACTCTGGTTTTATCTTATCCATAAACAATATGTCAGTTTATTAATCATATCCATAAAAGCACATCTTCAGTCCAATTTGGTTTCCTAATTGTTTACATGAAAAAGAATCTGAATACTCAAGTAGTGTTCACTAGAGTATAAACTATCTAATTAATTTAAAGAAAAATCTAGCAATACTTAATGAACTTTATAATGAAGACCCAAGAACTCACCAATCACAGTCATGCACATATAGTCTTGAAAATTATCAGTGCAGCATTGTCAATGGTACACAGAGCTGAATACTCTCAACTGCCAACAGTCCAAGTAAGATGGTCACATGGTACACACAGGTAAGAGTAAGCAGTCAGAAGTAATGAATCCAATTTCTAAACAGCAACAAAGAGGAATCATTCAAATACACGCCTGAATGGGATGGGGGTGGGGAATAAAATGGGAGTTAGAGTCAAAGGCCATTTATGAAAATTATAAACCTCTATATAGAGGTAGAACCATGCATTTTCTGAAGGTACATAAATATCCAAAGACTTAAATTAACTAGAGTGGATGCTTATAGGAGAAAGCAAAGTAAGTGATGACAGGGAAACAAGTGAGAAAAAGAATAAAATAGCCAATAAAGAAATCTTATGAACTCTCAGGATGCCAGGAAGTATGACTGTACTCTACCTGTGCCCCTAAAGTTTGGGGTCCAGGTAGGGGAGTAAAGGCAGTCTAAACAAACTCAACTGGGACAAGATAATATGGTAATAAAAGCTCAATTTGAAAAAACAGTCCTAGATTTGCTAAGAAAAAAATTAATACAGTTTTTTTGAAATAAGCTAATAATGATGTATCATTTGAAAAAATAAAACTTCAGTGTATGTTTATTTAAACATTAAGAATAATCATTGAAGATTATAATCAATAATGTAAAGTAGCTATATGACCAAAGTGAGAATATGATGATTTATTTGAAATTAATAGGTCTGAGGATCATCCTGAGGACTAATAGAACCAACCTGAGACTAATATGAACATAGCCCAGAGTGGTAGTGCATTCCTATAATGCACTTTGGGAAGCTGAGGCAGGAGGATAGCAAGTTCGAGCCCAGTCTGGACAACTTGGTGAGATCTTGTCTCAAAAAAAAAAAAAAAAAGCTGGAGGGTGGGGTGGTGACATGGGGGGGAGAAATATAGCTCAGAATGAAGGCCCCAGGTTCAATCCCTAGAACCCTTACCAAAAAAAGAAAAGTATACCATCCCAGAATGTAAAGATCCTGAACAAGAGATAAAATATAGCCTTGCACAGAGATCACATGCCAAATCAATTTTTAAATTTGCACTCTTGCTTTATAGGCCTCTTCACAAAACCTTTACCATGGATGAACTAATTCCTGTGAAAGAAATAATACATACATACATTCATACATACACACAGACATTTGTTTGCAGTGCTGGGGGATGGGGGTCTCACATATGGCAGGTAAGCACATTACCACCAAGTTACAACCTGAGCCCAATACTTGACATCCCCAAACTATGGCATTATGCAAAAAATGATCACTAGAAAACTCAATAGGAAAAATGTCACTTATTAGTAATCCTTTCATTATACCACAGTTGTGAATATAGTCTAAGAAAAGGAAAGAGGAGACAAAATCTGGAACACATTTTATCCTTCAGGAGGACACAAGCAGAGGAAACTACTTTAGCATTTGATTCAACAGAGCTGAGCAGGAAAAACTAAGACTTAAAAATCAATGCCCTTGGCATATTAGTCTGTTCTCATTAAATTACAACTGAATCTGTCAGTGATGGTTTACAATACAATAAATTGTTCAGGGTGTTGAGAGAAAGATAATCCAGATTGGAAGTGCCATTACACAGCTTTTTGGAACCTATAATAAATGATCTTGAAGATAGAGGTCATTATTTTTCAAATGTGTGAAAAAGTAATAGCAATAGTAAAATAGTAAAAGCAATAGAAATCCAAGTTTTGGGGTTTTTTGCTATTGGGCTAAAACTATACAGCAAAGGACACAAAATGACCAATGATAGTCAAATTAGCTGTGACAAGTTAGCATGGACAATTAACACAGCAGACAATGGAAAAAGCCTGCTCTAAGGACTGCAATCCTGTGTGGTACAGATTTCATTTAGGTCACAGAATTCTGCAAAGATCTGGCAGCTTCTGCTCTCTCTTGCTGCATTCATATTCAGCAACAGAAAATTAGGTTCAACCCTCCCCATGCCAAGCAAAATGCCCTCTTCCAGAAACGGATGCTTATAGTAAAGAAAATCTGTAACTTAAAAGTCCAGAAAGAAATCTATAAAAGGTATGTTCTCCAATTAATGACATACTTTAAGTCTCCAGAGGTTCTGTGGAACATCCTTAAAAAGGTAGCTATGGAACACCATGTAAATAATCTTATCTCTTTTATATGTGCATCTAAAAAACACCTACCCCCAGAAAATTCCTTAAACAAAAAATAATTCTTTAAAACCAATTTTAGTAAGTCTCTAAAAATACACATCCCATAATAAAACCTTCAGGCAGACTTCAGAAAACCATAGAATTTCTATTTATGCTAATGTTAGCAACCTAAATATCTATGCTAATACAAAATTAACACATGATAAATTAATTCCTTAACATTGAATTATTTTGAAATAAATATTTTTTCCTATGGTAGAAAAAAAAATCTAAATCTCAAAAAATAATGATAAATTTTAGGCAATCATAGTGGCACTTGCCAGAAATTCCACACTCAGAAGGCTGAGACAGGAGAATCACAAGTTCAAGGCCAGCATGGGCAACCTATTGAAAATGTATCTCAAAATAAAAATTTAAAAAGTTTAAACAAACTAGGCTTGTAGCTCAATGGTAGAGTACTTATTTGTCTAGTAAATATGAGATCCTAGAATCAATATCCAGTACCACAAAAATAAAGTTGAGTTTTAAAAGAAGCAAGTTGCAGAAATACATATACTACAGACAGTTACTGACTTGATGATTTGACTTACAATGTCTCAGTTTAATGGTGGTGTAAAAGAGATACACATTCTGTAGAAGCAGATTCAGAATTCTGGTCTTTTCCCTTACTAGTGATATATGGTATTCTGCTCTCTCTTGACACTGGGTAGTGACACTGAACTGCAGTTCCTGATGAGCCATGGGATCACAAGCATAAGCAACCAATGCTCTACAGTGCACTGTGTCACCAGTATCTTCTGGATACTGTGTTTTCATACCCATTGTGTCCACAAAACCCACTTCTGCGAGATCCAGGCTTTGGGGGATGATTTTGCCCAACCATAGGCTCATGTCAGTCTTCTAAATATGCTTAAGGTAAGATTCTTTATATATTCTGCATATTAATCCCTTACTAGATATATTACTTGCAAATATTTCTCCCATTCTATATTTTGCATTTTCATTCCACTGATAGTGTCCTTTGATGTACAATTTATTTTAATGAAGTTCAATTTACCCATTTTGTTGCTTGTGCTTTTGATGTTATATCGAAAAATTAATTGCCAAATCAATGTCATGAGGCTTTTCTTCTAAATTTTATTTTAAAAGTTTTGTACTTTTAGCTTTCAAGTCTTTGATCCACATTCAGCATGCATGTATGTACATATGTATTTATTCACTTGCTGGTTTTTGTGGTAGTGAGTACTCAACTCAGCAGCTATACATACAGTCTTGCTAAGTTTCTCAGGATGGTCTCAAACTTGCAATCCTGCCTCAGCCTCTTAAGCAGCTAGGATTACTGGCGTGTGCCACTGTGCATGGCTCGGCTAAAATTTATTTAAGGTATAGAATAAGCTTCAATGTCATGTTTTTGCTTATGAATATCCAGTTTTCTCAAGAGTATTTGTTGAAAAAAACTGTCCTTTCCCCATTGAATGGTCTTGCCATCCTTCTGGAAAAATCACTTGACCACATATGAAAAGATTTATTTCAGGGCTGTCTGTTCTATTTCACTGGTCTATGTATCTGTCTCTATGCCAGTATATACCATGGGGATTACCACAACTTTGTCTTAAACTTTGAAGTAAGAAAGTGTGATATCTCCATCTTTATTTTTCTTTTTCAAGATTGGAGGGAAATGGTTTACTGGGGTCCCTTGAGAGTCTATATGAATCTTAAGATAAATTTTTGTTTCTGCAAAGAAGTCTTTGGGATTTTGATAGGGACTCCACTAAATCTATAAGTTGTTTTGGGTAGTAGGTAACAATGTTATATCTTCAAATCCATGAACATGTAATGATATTCCATTTATTTATGTCTTCATTAATTTCTTCCACCTGTGTTTTGCAGTTTTCAGTGTTTAAGATTCAGGTGTCCCCCAGAATAACAAAAGCAATTCTAGGTAACAGAGACATGCCAGGGGGTATCACAATCCCCAACCTGCAACTCTACTACAAAGCTACTGTGATAAAAACAGCATGGTAC
>NW_004624894.1:1001764-1032818 GCF_000247695.1 Heterocephalus glaber | reverse complement strand
GAATAAAAAGAAATTTTTAGAAATAGCCAATAGAAAAAAAATTCACTCAATTATTCAACAAATATTTATTCAAACGTCCACGGTGGCAGACACTGTTCCAGGTGCTGAAGATACAGCAATAAACAAGATCAATTGTCCCTTATCCCCATCAGAGGAGATGAATATGAAAGAAACTCAATTAGAGATTAGGGGCTAAGATGAAAACAAAACACAGTCATGTATGTAATAAGATTGGGGAAACCTGAATGTATAGTAAGTCATCAAGGAAATCTCTTTGAAAAATGGACATTTAAGCTGAGACTTACAAGCCAAGAAAGATCCAGAGAACCAGTCCTTTAAAGAGGGACAAGTAGGAGAAAACTCTGCAGGTGGAATAAGCTTAGCATATTCACAGAATAGAAAAGAAGGCTGGTGTGGTTGGAATTTTGGGAACTCTAATGTTTTTGAGAATGCCAGCAAATAAGATTTCAAAGTGCCATGGCCATTTCAAAGTCATCACGGGAAAATAAAAATAAAACTATGACCAATGAACTATTCATGGAATTTACTTTTAGACAAGAAAGGATCACTAGGAAACTTTCAACAGAAAAAAAGAACATGAGTCAAGAAATGCCACGGGGCAGAGGTTTTTAAATCAGAAAGGCTCAGCATCAGAGACCAATCCTGTTCTCAAGTTCTAACCAAGGTCACTATCTAGGCCAGCAGTTCCGAACAAGGAGGCATCTCAGGTTTACAAGAGGAAACAAAGCACAGCACTCACAAAAGATCTCTCAACAGAATGAATGTTTTTGTATGTTTGTCCTAATCTTTACTGGACCTACTTATTTCAGATAGTCCAGAGGTTTTTAAGAAATTTTAATGTAAACAACACATACTATAAAAATATTCTCCTAAAACAAATTTTTAGAAGTTATGCAAAATGTTTTTATGTTTAACACTTTTCCTAAATTTACAAATCAATCAGGATACTTTTATGAAAAAAAATTTACTAAGTACACTGATCTGCCATTTTCCTTCTACAGCAAGCACAAAACAACCTTTAGGTTTAAAATATCTATAAACATTAAATGATATCACATTTTAAAAATAAGATGTACCTATTAAAAAAGAATTAGCTCATCTTTGAAGGAAAAACTGTATTATTCAGCACCGAAAGAGATCCGGATTATGTTATAAAATACTAACAAGACATTTTGTAATGGTGCTAATGTTTCCAAATTATGATTAATGCTATGGAAATATATGCCTTTTTCCACCACAGAATTTTGATAAGGCAAAAACCATTTTGAGAAAAAGCAAGGAACAATAAAGGTATCAAAAGCTTGCTTTAGCTGAGGTATATGGCAATGTGTCTTCACTTAAACCACTTGCTTTTCAGAAAAAGAACAGTGGTACCAGAGACTTGAACTGGATTCCCACCTCTAGCACTAATTAGCTATGCAACCTGCCTGAGATTCAGCTTTCACCATCAATGAAATTAGGCTAATACTACCGCCCTTACCACATTAAATAATAATTATTAAATTAAATAAAGTAGGGGAGGATTGTTGGAATTCAGTCTTATTTGATAATCACAGTAAGCAGAGGTTGGAATAAAGTGAAAAATAAAAGTTCTAAGTTGTAAGAGCTGAATATAATGTAAATGGTACTTAACCATAAACAAAAAACTCAGGGAGTGTGACTGCTAGTGTCAAAAAGCTGGCAGAAAGAGGACTTGCTTACCTCCTAATGTGATAACCTTCCATAGAGCACTTTCAAATGTAAGATCCAATTGATCTTCATGATAAGATAATTAATTTGATTCATGAGAAAACCTAAGGCACTGAAGTCAGCCAGCCTGACTGGAGCCATGACTACAACTTTTGCCACTTAATACTGGGTCTCCGAAAACAAAGTCTTTGTCATTCGTAACTTGACTCATACAAGGATGTATGCCTTAGCAAGTCATCATTCTTTCATTCAGTTAATAACTCCTTAGTCATACTATAAAGATACAAATGTTTTCATGCTGGATTTAACAGAAACAATAAACTTTACATAAAAATGGTTACAGTAAGAGTAAATTAAATTTTCAATGACAAGTTTTTGGTATATTTCCCAAACTAAAACCTCAATTAATACTGGCTTAGTATAAGGCAGAAATTATTTTTATTCTGTTTGTTAACAGATATTTCATTAGGATAGCTGAGTTACTGAGTTGTTGGATATTTTATCATAACCAAGTAGTTCATTACTGACGTTCCTTGTTTAATGACCAAGCTAGGTCATCAACTGAATTAGGTCACTGGATTAGTCAAATGCTTACTAGAGTAAGATATAGAAGAGTGCAAAACATCTATTTGCACACTAGGAACCTGAAGGATCCAGTTGAAGGCCTGGAGCCCACAGCTAAGTCCTGTGCAAGTCCATATCAGGAGTCTGAAGGATCTAAAATTGAAAACTGAAGGATCTGTGCTGGAAAGGCCTGATGTCCAGTGCTGGAGGCTGAAGTATCCATGCCAAAAGGCTGAAAGATCTTAGCCAGATCTGAGGGATCAGCACTGGAAGGCAGGAGACAACATCCAAGATGAAAATGAGGATTGAAGCACCCCCAAAGAAAGAAAATAGACAAAGCTCTTTCAAAGAAAAACTGTCGAAACTCCTCCAAAGAAAAGCAGTTGCAATGAAGCTCCTCCAAGGAAGATCAGCTGAAATCCTTCCCTCTCTTCTCCTTTTTATACCATCCAGATAACAGTCCTCGTTAAAATGGGTCTTCCATGCCCAGAACCATGCTGACTCAATTCAGCTGGGTTTTCCAACTCAAGTTGACAAGTAATCAATTACCAACCATAGTCACTAAATGAGGAATCGTATATAGTATATACATTACAATATTCAGGACAAAGAAATGGTCAAAGGAAACTCCAACTTGATGACTTTTCTTTTATTTCCAGAACTCTTACATGCAGTACTATATAACGTATAACAGAACATAAAACTACAGTACTTTACCGAACAGCAGTAATTACAGTACTGAATAAACAAGGTGTACTGTACCAAAAGAAGACACTGAGGCTCTATAAACAAGATGTATAGAGGGCCGGGGATTTAGCTCAGTGGTTCCGCCACCTGCCCCGCAAGCATAAGGATCTGAGTTCGATCCCCAGTACCAAAAAAAAAAAAAAAGATGTATAGAAAACTGTACAAAAAAAAAAAAAAAGACGGGCCATAAGTCCAAGCAGTGGGCCACAAGTCCAAGTAGTCATTAAACAGGTAGGTGGTTAAATGAGAAATGTCTGTATTTCTATCAATGAAGACTCTTTACATACTTAATCTTTTAAATTGTCCTTCCTTTCATATATAATTTTCAAGCTAACCTGAATATCGGTCAATCAGTTCTTGTACTTAAGATGACTCACTTTTGTGGAATGATTATGTTACAAGTAGTACATTATTATGTGCAGCTGAAAGGACAGGCAGGCTAGGAAACTAATGAAAAGGATTCCAGTGGAGATGAGTCAACTGAACAATACAGCATTTAAATAATGCACATGGCAAGACATGAATGCCATTAAAAAAATATGTATCTACTTAGTATTTGCATGCAAAGTTATATAGGTAAGAAAAAGACCTGGGGGCCAGGGATTTAGCTCAGTGGTTCTGGCGCCTGCCTTGCAAGCACAAGGTCCTGAGTTCAATCCCTGGTACCAAAAAAAAAAAAAAAATGGGGGCGGGGGTTTAGCTCAGTGGTTTCGCCGCCTGCTGCACAAGCTCAAGGACCCGTGTTCGATTCCCGGTACCAAAAAAAAAAAAAAAAAAAGAAAAGAAAAAGACTTGGTACGGCAACAAGCCGGAAAAAATAGGTAAGGATGAAAAGTAAGCAGTGGTTAAAATGGGACACAAAGGATCTTCAAAAGGCCAAGTGAGAAAGTTTGAACTTAATCTTCAAGAAATGTGAAGCTCTGAAAGGTTTTAGACATAGGTATGGTAACAGTTTGAGTTTCAGAGAAATCTTCTGGCCATATAACAAAAAGACAGGTTAGAAAGAACAGGGAAAAGGGGATAAACTTTGGAAGACTCACTAAAAGATTATTAAAATCATTATAACTGTTAGACAAAGTGATAGGATTTGGTTCCTGTGATGACCACACTTCTTCCCATGTAGTAAGCAGTGCAGAGGACCAATAAGAAGTACCTTACTAGGTCTCACCTCCAGAGACTTCCTTCCATTGCCCGTAAACCCCCCAACTCTCTGTTTCAATACCCCTGAGCCCACTTGCAAGACAGATCCTCATGCAGGTTGTTTGTACTGCTAAAGGGCAGACAAGGGACAGCTACTGAAGAGAGATGGGGGCTGGCAGGAGCTGGACATCTGGCCACAATTTAAAGTAGTAAATTTTTAATTTAAAAAAAATTTAAAAGCTCCATACTTCTAAATACAGAACTAACAATTTCATGCAATATTCATGCATAATGGAATATCAATGTCTAGAAATCTAAGATTATTTATGATACATAGTACTGACCTGAAGGAGAAAAATTTTTGTTTTAAGAAGATTTGAAGTAATTATTTGACAGACAAAACAATTTGATGACAGATATGCCAACTAGATGCAGATAACAGCTTGGATAAAAACAAATCAAATCA
Source organism: Heterocephalus glaber (assembly GCF_000247695.1). Next base: position 1,028,191 of record NW_004624894.1, on the reverse strand, counting down.
TGGATGAACGTGTGAACTAAAGGCAGATATTTGTTGTACAGTACAAAATGAATGACTGTATTGTACTGTTCTTCTTTCTCATTAGTGTACAGAGATACATTACCCTCACATTAAATAGACTCAGTGTGCAAAACACTGCAAGAAGCATCTGTTGGCTAATGACAAAGAAAACCATGGACCCTCCTGCTTTTACATTATTTTGTAACAAACGCATTCCAAGTATCAATCATATATGCTAAACTCTTAAAGAAGCAGAAGTCAAAATATGTAAATGCGTTTTACTCTCATTCTACTGTTCTTTCTATCAATATCCATGGGAAGGACAATAGCTGGTCTAAGGAAGGCAAAAAAGCAAACAAACCAAAACCCCAAAATGTAATCTAGGCCAACTTGGTCTTTTGCATCCAATCACTTTCATTATCAGTTGTTTTCTAACCCTATTTTACTTTTTTCCTCCCCATTTAATCCCACTCCAACATCTTCATATTGCTCAGGACCTCTGTTACAACAACCTTACACACCTGCCCTAGCCTACCCTGCTCCTATGCTGAAATTCATCACACCTATGTATTTCTCAGAATGTCATATGACCTGATAAACAAATAGCACCTACACATTCTTCCATTACTCTGGACACCTTGCCTCCTATCCAAGACGAATGCTTTCATCTAACCTCCAGACTATTCTCTCTCTCGCAGTCTCAGAAACCTTTTATATACCCTCTCCCTTTCCTATATATTCAACTTTTTTCACTGGCTTCTTCCCCTCATTACATGAACACATTTAAGTTTCTGAAAAAAAAAAATACAACTTTTAGCTTAACAGAAAAATGCTAGTATGAAGAACTTATCCTATGGTGTCATCCCTCCTTGGCTCTGCCTTCTAACTCTCCTTCCCCTCATACAAATTTACTTCCTAGTCCACAGCAAAATGACTTTTGCTTACACCATCACATTAATCTAAGAGTTCTCAATCTAGAGGCCCGTGGATCTGCAGACAGAATTCAGGAGATCCATGAACCTATATAGAAAAATAAGTTATTTCTTTATTATCTCTAAATTACTGTAGCTATTAAGCCTGCCACTAAAACTTGTTGTGTATTAAATAAGCAAATACTACAAAGATCAAAATTAGTTTGACAATATTTTAGCAAAGTTGGCTTTTGTTGTTGTTTTGCATCTCTGGGTCAGATTTACCAGTATTTTTTTGTTTGTTTCACAGCTTTTTTTTTTTGGTTTTTTTTGAGACAGGGTCTCGCTATTAGTTCAGGCTGGGCCTGAACTATGTAGCCCAGGGTAGCCTCGAACTTATGGTGATCCTCTTGCCTCAGCCTCCCAAGTGCTGGGATTATAGGCATGAAGCACCACACCCGGCTATTTCACAGCTTTTTTTTTTTTAGAACATATTGGTTATACAGATTAATGGTGTTATGGTTTAGATCTGAAATGTCCTCCAAAGACTTGTGTGCTCATGGGGGGTTTTGAAGGGTAACTGGATTACAGAGCAGTATAGCTGATTTGCTATTTGGAGGCGGAATATGTCAGAAGAGGCGGGTCACTATGAGTGTGGCCTGGAAAGGTCTACCTCGTCTTGTCTCCTTCCTTGACTCTTTCTGCTTCCTGAACCAACTCTTTGATTTATTAATTCTTTGCATTGGGGGAGGGGGGCAGTCTCAGTTTCACTGAGTTTTGGACTGATCTTTATAATTTCTTTCCTTATACTAGCTTTAGGTTTGGATTGCTCGTTTTTCTAGGATCCTGAGGTACATCATTAGGTTATTTATTTGGGTTTGCTCTGTTTTTGTGATGTGGGCATTCACAGCTACAAACTTCTTCTTAGGACTGCTTTCAATGTGTTCCATAGGTACGTTGTACTGGCATTATCATTTTGTTCTAGAAACTGTTTTATTTCTTCCTTGGTTTCTTCGGCAAACCATTGTTTAAGAGTGTGTTGTTTGGACTCAGTGGTTCCTGCGCCTGCCGCACAAGCACAAGGTCCCGAGTTCGATCCCCGGTACCAAAAAAAAAAAAAAAAAGAGTGTATTGTTTAGTTTCCATGCATTTGCATAATTTGTATTTTCTTCTGTTGTTGATTTCTAATTTCAATGCACTATGATCTGATAATAGGTATGGCATAATTTCAATTCTTTTACATTTACCTAAGCTTGCTTTATGGGCTAGTCTGTAGTCTATTTTGGAGAAAGTTCTATGTGCTGCTGAAAAGAACATGTATTCTCTGTTGGGTTGAACAATGTAGGTATCTATCAACCACTTACCAGTCCAATTATTTAAATGCAAGATGACCAAAAATTACTTTTTTGTTAATTTTTATAATATTAACAGGAAATATAAAAACAATAATTTTATCAAATTTATTCAATACAAAAATCAACTGGTTGAAATGACAACTGCCTGAGCAATGTTTGGGATAGTCAGTACATACACAAATGTACTGCCTGACTGATGCTTGGGTAAACTGTTAAGTGTTTAAGTCTATCTGTTCAAAGGTTTTGTTCAATTCTGATATTTCTTTGCTGCTTTTTATCTAGTTAATCAATTTGTGATAGTAGGGTATTCAGATCCCCCACTATAACTGTGTTTATGTTTACCTGGTCTTTTATGTTCAATAGTTCTTGTTTTACAATGTTGGATGTGCCATCTGTAAGAATATTCTTTAGCACTGATTCTAGCTTCTTCAAGTGCTCTAGTTTAAATAATTCTTGGGACTACATAGACTGTAATGCCGCACTTCGCAATTCCAAGCATGTTGCAATTTGGCCTATGGTTTTCTTTTGTTCTTTGAATTCAAAATTATTGTGCTGAGCTTGGACCTCTTTTTGTAGATTTCTTGCTAATATCTGATATTCATCTATCACCTTCACCAGCTGGTCCTAAGAGTCAAAGTTAGCGCCTTTCCTAAAAATGGCACCCTAGCACTGCAACAAACTGCAGCACCCCTTGAACATGGCCAGTCCCTTCCCCAGGGCCTCTCACCCCAGCATGAGCAGGCCTGGTTCTAGGGTGCCATTCTCCCCAGGCATGGCCCTGACATTAACAGGGCCAAGAGCAACCTCCATGGCCACTGTCATGATTCACAGAGGAGCTACCCAAGCACATTTGGGGTTACAGGATTTAATGCTTGCCCTGTTGGGTTTCAGTCTTGCTTTGGTCCCACTGATTTCTTTCTCCCTATTTCTTCCCTTTGGAATGAGACTACAGTATTTATCCTGTGTCATTATATGTCAGCAGTGTTTAACTTTCTTTTTGATTTCTATAGTATCTCACAGTTAAGAGTTTGAGTATCAGAAGAGATCAGACTTTTCAGCAATGGTGAAAGTGTTAGAACTTTGGCAACACTTAGAGATGGACTAAATACATTTGGCATAAAGAGATGCACATGAGCCTTTTGGGAACTAGTGGCAGAAGGTTATGGTTTAAATCTAAAATGTCCCCCAAAGCTTCATGTGCCCACATGCTCTTCTACGATGTGAATTTGCTACTCTCCTATAAACTTGAGGGGTCTAATTCCCTTCTCTTTAAATTCAGGCTGGCATTTAACTTGCTTGTAATCAACAGAATGTGCTGAAAGTGACACTGAGTGAATTCCAAGGCTAGGTCAGGAAAAGCCAATGCAGGTTCTGGGACTGGGTTTGGGGTGGTTTGTTATATACAACAACAGATGCCAGAATAGAATTTGGTACATGAAACTTGAGTGCTGACGTGACAAAAACCTAACTCCTGACACTAATTTCAAGACTGGATGGTGGGCATAAGCTGGAAAGGCCTGGAGCAAAAGCCCAATGATCCCTGAAAGGATAGTAAAGGTCTTAAAGGAAAGTGCGAATAATGTTATCAGAAGCTGAAGAAAAAAAAAGACCCTTGTTATGTAATGACAGAAAATTTAGCAAAACTATTGCCTCTGGCAAGATAAAAAACTGAAAATGCTGGTGAACTGTTAATTCTGACTAAGGTGATTTCAAGCAGAATGTCCAAAGTGTCAAGTGGTTTCTTTCACATGTATAGTAGAAGGTACAGAGTTAAGCTAAAAAGAGAACTTGTTTTCCAACAGAATTCAGAGGAAAGATTTTTTTTTTTTAACCCAGCAATCGCTGGGTTCAAAAATAAAACTATTTCTCATCCACAATATCTCCCAGCAGACAATGCTCAAAGTATTAAAAGGCCTGGGAACAAAGATCAAATACAGGGTGCAGAAAGGAAAATCTGGTCTCAAGGTAGAGAGGAAGCCAATAGTGTTACTGTAAAATCCTCTGCTAACAGTTTCTCTTGTGGTTTCTCCTCCTTGATCTGCTTCCCCGTGCCATTTTCTGTACTTTTTCACTGTATCTAGATGTCCCCCAGGGATTTTGTCCTCAATCCTGAACAATCCCTTCTTCAACCACTCCAAAAATTCTATTAACCTCAAAATCTGTGTGTGTGCATGCACACTCCCACCTCTAGCTCCCCTTCAAAGACTGCAGAGAGATCCACATATTTCCATTTGACAATCTCAGAGAAAACTTAAATTTTCTAAATCCTATCTTCCAACCCACAAGTTCCTTCTATACCTAAATATACACTGGAAGTAACTAGTACCACTTCCATTTAATTGCCCAGCCTAGGAGTCGCCTTGATTTCCACCCCTCTTCTCCTAATATCTAATCAATGATCAATTTCTATAGGTTCTTCATGAGAATATCTGCAGTCTACTTCTCTTCAACTTATTCATGAGAATATCTGCAGTCTACTTCTCTTCAACTTATCTCCTGATGACATAGCCTTCTGAATGGTTCTCCATTTCAAATTATTCTTCATTCTATTCTCAAAACCATACTAAAATAAAACATTAGCCAAGTTAATCTTTTGCTCAAAATTTTTGAATATTCAAACCTTTTGACAGCTGACATGATATACCTGTAGTCAAAGCTACTGGAGAGGCTGAAGCAGGAGGATTCCTTGAGCCTAGGAGCATAAAACTACCCTGAACAACTCAGTGAGATCTCATTTCCTAAAAAATACAAAAGTTAAACTCCTTCAACACTTTATAGGTAGTTACTTTATGATCTGGACCTGTCTACAGCCAGCTACCATATACCATTTATTCCAATCATGCCAAGAAAAGACAGGATTTACATACCCAAGGCTGAGAGTACATAATTATGAGTACATAATTTCTCTCTGCCCAAAATGTAGTGTCTCCTATCATGAATACTAAGTATTGTTCTGTGTATTCATTTAATTCAACAATTATAGCTGGGGATTTAGTTCAGTGGCACTGCACCTGCCTCCCAAGTGCAAGGTCCTGAGTTCGATCCCAGTACCAAAAAAAAAGAAAGAAAAATTACGGAGTATATACTCTGTGGTAAATCTGTCAGGTCCTGTGCCTGGGAGGTTGAGGGGAAAGAGACAGAGACAGAGAGACAGAGAAAGAGAGATAAGAGAAAGATGTGGACGGAGAGAGGGAGGGAGAGAAGGAATGAGCAAATGAACATGCTTTTCCACTGGAAGCACCCAGCCTAGAAAGAAGAAAAATAAGTACAACAAAGAAATTTATAATAGAGTCAGCATGGTGTGACAGACTGATTCCGTGGAGGGAGAAGAGGGTTACAAGAGGCGATAAAAATAAATACATAAACATACATACATACATACAGTATATTCTCCTAGAGCAGCAAGTTTCTTGATGTAAGTAATTTCAAAAAATGTAATATAGTATGAATATGCTCATTGTAAATACAGTACAAATTTAAAGATGGTACAAAAGACCTAAAACTTAATGGGTTATTCTGGACAAGAATGACTGTCCAACGTCAGAAGTAAAAGTAATATTACTAAGCAAAAGAGAACCACTTTCAGTCAGAGACTCTCTCAGAACTGAGCCTGTCACACCACTATATATTACATTTGGGCTCCTGATCCAAGCAGAGGGCCCTGGAAGGATCACCATTCAGTAAGGCACTACTGGACAGAAAGAGTCAGGATATTTTGCTAACACCAGCCTTTTCCTCCATAAGGCTGTTACTGTGGGCTTCAAAGTTCATGGAATAAGTCTTATAGAAGACCTAGAAACCACAGCACCTGACTGACAAGTCTTGAACCTACCCATTTTGAGGTCTAGCAAAAAATTATCTATAATCATATAAAAGAAGTCTAAGAAGGCAGAGAAAAAGTTTATACTGGTTCCAGTTCCAGCAAAGATGCTAGGTTAGCTGATTTCCTCTTCGTATATTAGACATGGATAAGTCATATAGGAAGTATAGAGAGGAATATGAGAAACTGCTGGGCCTTATAAGTAGGATCCATTTGGATCTGGTATGTGCGAATGGTGGCACTAGCCTAAGACAAGAGCCAGCCCAGCAATCCCGTGAGATTAAAAATCAGAAAAGGAATCACTGAAGTTCTGTTTTGCTTTTCTTGTATCCCAGCATCCATGTGCGTGCAATGTGGACCATCATGTGCATTACTCAGACATCTGGTTCTGAGACCTCTGGAAAATAATTAGGAACTAAGAAAAAGAGTTGCTTACACACTAACTTTCCGTGCCTGCTGCCTCATGTTCCCCTCTGCTTCAACACAAAGCCTAGAACGTTGCAGCTGTAATGTGAGGAGTGCCTCTTTATAACATACCTCTTTTTCCTAAAGAGAAACAGTTTAAAAAATGGCCAGATGCCAGCACTAAGAGGCTGGGGCAGGAGGATCACAGGTTCAAACCCAGCTTGGACAACTTAGCAAGACTTATCTCAAAATAAAAATTTAAAAAGGCTGGGGATATAGCTCAGTATGAAGGAGTGCGTTCAATTCCCTGTACAACCAAAGGAAAGAAAACAAAAGAAGAAAAGTGGCCTAGGGCTATGTTGTGTTGGGTAAGGAGCTGAACCAAGAGCTCTGAGGCCTATGGCTCCCCAACTCTTATTCTTGGGATCAGTGAACTCCCCACACAAGCAGTGTCTACCATGAGGGCCAGGGATTTAGCTCAGTGGTTCCACTGCCTGCCTCAAAAGTGCAAGGTCCCAAGTTCGATCCCCAGTACAAAAAATTTTTTAAAAAAAGATACAAGCAATGTCTACCAAAGAATAAATGTAAAACAAAATATATTAGTATTCGTGGGCTACCAAAGCACAATATCTAGGCCAGGTGGCTTAAAAGAATGGAAATCTAAATTTTACCTGCATCTGCAGACTGGCACAATCAAGGTGACAGCACAGTCAGGAGCTAGTGAGGGTGCTTATTCTAGCTTGCAGGCCACCACATTCTTGCTGTGTCCTCTCGCGATGTGGGGAAAGGCAGAACAAGCTCTCTGGTATCTTTTTTCACAAGAGCACTGATCCCACTAGATCAGGGCCTGATCCTCACAATCTTATCTAACCCTAATTATCTTCCAAATATCTCATCTCCAAATATACATTTAGGGTCAGAGCTTTAACACAGGAACTTCAGGGGATATAAACATTTGGTTCATAACACCTGTGTTTAAAAAATGAGTGAAATAAGGGCCAGGCATGGTGGTGCATACCAGTAGTCCTAGGTACTCAGGAGGCAGGCTGAGTGAGGAAGATCACTTGAGCCCAGAAGTATGAGAACAGCTTGAACGACCATATGAAAAATTAATACCATACAGATTAAGGACTTTAATGTCAAAAAGACTTGTAAAAAACTTAATGGAAAAGATGGGCATCTTTTGACTCTGGAGTAAGTAAATAAATTTGGCTGTACTGAAATTCTGAAGAATTCATTGTTCATTTAAAAAATCCTTCAAAAGGTAAAAATACAATTTATAAACCAGTAAAAAAATTCATAATACATGCACCTTATAATATTTTACTATTAACAACATATAAAGCAATAGCAAACACCAAGAAAAAAAATCACTGGAACAAAAAATTGGACAATAGAGTCAAGAGATATTTCACACATAATTCATACATATAACCAATAAATATACGAAAATGTTGTTCAATATCACTGAAGATTAAAAAAATTTAAAGCAAGATCACATCTGCGAGGAAAAATAGTGAAAGACTTGGAAGTGAACTAATAAAAAAATTAATACAAAAAGAATAAATGTCCTCCCTAGCTCATGTATCCATTACCTCCCATCTTTTAATTTTTCAAATCTTTAAGTTGTAAAAAACTGATAATAATGTATATTATTCTTGTCTACAGAAAGCAAATCAGTTGTGCCCAGTGGGATGAAATTGATAATTGCCTAGCAAACAAACCAGTTTTCTATCTATTTGAAAAATTTATTTCATCATTCTTTTACTGGATATAAATGAGTAGCTCATTTCCTTTGAAATGATTTTAATATCTTACCAGTTTTCTCATTAATGAGTTAAATAAAATAGTTGACAAGTGTTCATTTTATATCTATAAAAGAGTCATGATTATACCCTCTCTTAAAACTCATCCTTTAACACCACATTTAGAATGTAACATTACCCATTTATAATGAAAAAAACCTCTCAGCCACTAAAGTGTCTTCAAACTGAGGACACCACCATACCTCACGATGAAAGACTGAGAGCTTCCCCCATCCACATACCACTGCTCAACAGTGTACTGGAGATTCTCAGGAGTAAAGTAAGACATGGAGAAGAAATCAGACATAAGAGATTGGCAGAAGTAAAACTGCCTTGATTCGCACACACTTAATAGGTACACAGTAAAGCCTAGAAAGAAAACCCCACTAGACCTCTAGAACTACTAAAGGCTAATGTATAATACTAAATTCTATTTTTATAGTAGTAATGAATATCTGGAATGAAATATTTTTAAATGTCAACCTAACAGCATCAGAAAAGCACTGGAAACTAAAACAACATGGCTCTGAGACATTCAAGACAACCTAAATAAGTGAAGAGAGAGATACAATATTTATAGGTTACTGCTCTACTGAAATTGATCTATGGAGTGAACAGTTACAGCTTTCTTTGTAAAAAATGAAAAGCTGATCTTCAAATTTATATGGAAAAGCTTATTCTAAATTCACATGAAAACACAAAGGAATAGTCAAAACAAATCTTTTTTAAAAAACAAAATTAAGACAACAAACTACCCAACTTCAGAATGTATTAAAAAGCTACTGTAATCAAGACAGTGTGATACTGCCAAAAAAAATCATCAATATAACTTAAGTCAAACTCAGATCCACAACTGATTCTTGATAGAGTTATCAAAGCAATTCAATGAGGAAAAGAAATTCTTTTCAAGAAGTAGAGCTTCCTAGGTATGCCCAGAAAAATAAGAACCTCAACTCTAATCTCATCCTGAGCACGAGAGTTAACGTGAGCTGATCATACACCTAAATGCAAAAGCTAAAACAATAAAGCTTCTGGAAAAACACTTAGGAGAGCCAGGCATGGTGGTGCACACCTGTAATTCCAGCACTCGGCAGGCTGAGGCAGGAGGACTGCAGTGAGTTTGAAGCCAACCTGGGCTGCACAGTGAGTTCAAGGCTAGGATGAACTACATAGTAAGACCGTGCCTCACAAAATCAAAAACAAACAAACAAACAAACTTAAGAGTGTGTCTTCACAACCAGGGGCCAGGTTTCTAAACAGGATTCAGAAAGAAAAAGTTTTTGGATGTAATCAAAGTTTAAAATTTGTGCTCATTAAAAGATACCATTAAGGAAATGAAATAGGAAGCTGGGTATGGTAGCACAAGCTTGTAACCCCAGCACTCTGAGAGGCTGAGGTAGGAGATCACAGTTGAACTCCAGCCTGGGCAACTTAATGAGAATGTGTCTTAAAATAAAAATAAAAAGGGCTGAGGATATAGCTCATTGAGAAGGCCCTGTGTTCAATCCTCAGTACCAGAAAAGAGAGAGAGAGAGGAGGGTGGAGGGAGGGAGAGAAGGAATAGCCAAGTTACAACATAGAAGGAAACATTGGCAATACATCTATCTGAATATACATGACTTATATTCAGAATGTATAAAGAACACCTCTTACTTAGTAAGTAAACAACTCAATGTTAAGCAGTGATAGAAATCAGGACACTGGTTCCTTCTGGTGAGGGAAAAGATTTTTGTCAAGGAAGGAATCCAAACAAAGAAACTTAAAAGCTGATAAAATGTCCTAAATTTTTATAGAAGTGATTACATGAGTATATCCAATTGAATTATATATTTAAGCTCTGTGCAATATTGTAAAATTGAAAATTCTACTTCAGCTTTTAAAATTTTCTTAAAAGATCATAATAGAAATTATATTAGACCATTCAATTAGCAAACTTAAAAAGTCTGAAAGATATCAAGTATTGGAGAGACTATAAAACAAGATTTCTCATACACTGATAGTAAGAGGGTAAAACAAAAGCAAAATGAATGGGAAAACTCCTGGAAATAAACCTTATATGTTCTCTTTACTTTTAATATTCATTACCCTCCACCCTAGTAGTTACATTTATAGGTATATGCCCAAGAGAATCTCTTCTGCATGTGCTACAAGAGTCTTAGAAGAATGTTTTCTGGGGTACTACTGAAAAGAGCAAACATGAAAAGAGCTGAAAACAAAGTTCTTATCACTTAACCTCAGAAATAAATTGAGCATGATAATAAAAAGTATCACTTTCAAATACTTAAGTTCTAAAGATAACCCAGTTTTAGTAAATACATATTATGGCTCATTCAATATGTGCATATACCAAATAAATTAAAATTTATGGTACAGAATTATAGTGACTTTTGCATTTTTAAAAGGTAGACTTCAACGTGACTTTTCTGAGCATAAAGATTGGAACTCACCTAAATGCGATTTACGTAAGTTATACTCTATCTATACACAAAATACTCTAGAGCTATAAAGATGAAAGTGCAAGATTTATGTATATGCAAGATCTTCAAGACATAGAATTTTTTTCCTTTTCTTTTTTACTTTGAGACAATATTATACTATGTTGTCCACACTATGTTCTCAAACTCCTGGCAGTCCTCCTGCCTCACCCTGCTGAATAACTAACACCACTGTATCCACATATTAGGATAAAAAGCAAGAAGTAAAACAATACATTCTCACAGGTTATTCAAAAAATTATCTGTCTGTCTATCTAGATTTTGGTAGTTTCTTCTGAAAATAAGGACAGAGAACCTAAGGAGAAATGAAGTTTTCAATGTACTAAATCCTTTGTACTGTCTTAACTTCTGATGCATGTATTCTATGTTTCAATTTACATGGAGGGAAAGGAAGAAAAGACCCCTAAAAACTTGTATTTCTGGTAAGCAACCTCTCCCATACCCCATGCAGTTATTCCAAACCTTTACTGCTTCCCTCAAATCTCATATCTTAGCCCTTTTGCCTTCTCCCACAACACTGCCAACCACAACACTGTCAAGTTGAAGACCTTGCTTTCCTCTGGAAAGGAAAATGAAACTCCCTGTTTCCTAAGCATTCACAAATTCATCTCTAGCTGTCTCTAACAGAGTGCCTGCCCTCAGAAGAAAGAAGCCATTCCAGGTGGACTGTGCTCCTATGCAATCTCAGGGCTCTGCAGGGAACCTGTTCTTTCATCCCCTCTCTACTTCCAAAACTTTGCACTTATCTGGTCAGATACACACACACACACACACACACACACACACACACACACACAAAATTGAGCCTCTCCTATATCAGAAATTACCCTATGATCTCTTTTATCTGGTACCCTAAATTTCTTCTTCCTATTCACAGCTAAATTTACAAGTGTTGACCAGGATATACAGAAACTGTACAATGTGAGTGAACCTTGAAAACTTTATGCTGTGTGAAGGAAGTCACAGAAAACTATATACTGTACCACTGATTTACGTGAAATGCCCTGAAGACGACTAGGGAGACAGCTAGTACATTAGTAGCTAGCTGGCAGACACTAAGGAGTCAGGAATGAGTAGTGACTGCTAATGAGGACCTTTAAGAATGATTGTGGTAATGGTTATACACTTCTGTAAATACATAAAGACCACTTTAAACAGGTGAATTTTATGGTACGTAAATTATTTCTCAATAAAGATATGGTATGAACTAAATAATCATGTCTAGTGCACTATGAGATGGAAAAAGAACCGATGATAATGCTCTGTGAAAGAGCCTGCAAAATATCCATTAAGCTGAGAAGAGATACTGAAAGATTCTGAGCATTGGACTGACATGCTGACACTTATCTTTTAGAGAAAAACTGCCGTGTTGACAGTGACAAGAATGGCTGGCAGAGCAACTGGGCTCAAAGTGGAAAGACCAGAGGAGAGCCTTACAATGGTCTATGTAAAAAAATACATATATATATGTATATATATATATGAAAGTAAAAAAGACAACTTGAGCCAAGAGAGCTAAGAAAGGAAACCGGCTAAGATTTTACCTTTAGAGAAGAATGCTATTTATAGAAGTTTTGTATAAAAGAGAAACTTCAAATAGAAACCAACTATCATACTAATGGGTTTACCTTGTTTACATAAGCCTCAGAAATAGAGAATTACAGAAAGCAATCAAGTCTAAGAGAGTAGAATGGTAGAAAACTAACTGGCCTATTAAAATAGTTAACAGTTGTATAATCTATGACTTAACTAATCAAAGATTTATCTTCAAGAATATCAAATTATGCCGGGGATTTAGCTCAGTGGTTCCGCCGCCTGCCTTGCAAGTGCAAGGTCCCGAGAGTTCGATCCCTGGTACAAAAAATATATATATATCAAATTATAATGTCATTATCCTTCTCAAGTGTGTGTCAGAGAACAGCAGTGTGAACTCCATTTTTAAATATTTTTTTTAAAAATGGGACCATTCACGCTGAAGTGTTTTATTGCTAGAACCAGCTTTCTTTCGGTCTCATTTCCCACAAACTAAAAGCTATATACATATATATATAATTTGTTTCCTATTAAAAGTCTCTGAGGAAAAGATTAGGGTTTGCCTTAAGTTTTTCAGAAACAATTCTTTTTTATTATAAAATATATATATATATTTTTTTGGTACTGGGGATTGAACTCAGCTCCTTGCACTTGAGCAGCAGGCAGCGAAACCACTGAGATAAATCCTCAGCCCTATAAAATATATTTAAAAAGGAAAATTGATTTATTAAATGTCTCACTTTAGGTTTTTTGATGCAAATCACAAAGAAAGGTCTACAGCACAAGTTCTAGGTTAGGCATATATCTGAATTGAAGGGGGAGAAAAAAGGACATGGCCAATACTACCAAAGTGGGGGATTTAATTCTTTCAATAGGAGAACTCTCAATTGATCGTTTAACTCTCAAATTTTTGTGTTCATGTTGTTCTTTAGAAATCTATAGACCATCAAAAATTAAGCACTTCTGCTACTTTGTATTGCCTTTGATTCTTTAATGATAATTATTGAAATAAAAAGCTTATCAAAGTATATTAGCAGGAGAAAAAAATTTTTTAAAAAACCCTTCACCACCTCAATTCTTCAAGTGAAAAAGCATTTTTTCAAAGACTGTACTCCCAACTGGGCATGGTGGTGCATGCCTGTAATCTCAGCACTCAGGGGGATCAGCTAGGAGGATCACCATGAGTTCAAAGCCAGCCTAAGCTACATAGTGAGTTCAAGGCCAGCCTTTACTACACAGCTAGACCCTGTCTCAAAAAGAAAATTAAATTTAAAAAGTTTGCACTTCCTACAATATCACCATCATGACCACCCATCCTCATCAAAAAAATAAAAACTTTAGAATATGAAAATATAAAAGTAAATCAACAGCACATTTTATAAAGCCTAAGTAAAAAGGAAAGTCAAATAAAATCAAATGACTAATAGATATGAAAATGTTTACTGGCAAAAAAAAATCAAATTAAAATAAGTTCTCATGTTCATCAATGAAAATGATAGTTGTTTTATAAAGTAAGCAGCAAGTCATTTGTGCTGCTCTGCCCTCCTTCTTATGTAACTCCTGGGAGGTTTCACTTCACCACCTTTCCTTCACCTTAACTATGGCTGTGTGACTTGTGGCTGTGTTAGCTACTGAGATCCATGTAAATATGAGATGTTTTGAGGTATAAACCTTAGGGAACAGTACACAGGTGAAAGATTTATCCACTGCTGCATACAAGTGATGAGATAGAACTTCTGGTGAGGCTGCTTAACTAAATGGCTCAGAAAAGTTAAAGACATCAGTTGTATTGTATAAAGCTAGTGCGATTTGGGGGACTGTTACTACAGCATAATCTAGGCTCTACTGATAGCTATAGGTGATAATACAATGATTCTATAATGTACAAATATATTCTAATATAACAATACAATAAAATAGATATCTTTGCACACTGCTCATGATAGCGTAAACTGGTAACATTTTTCTTGAAAGTAATTTTTGCATTATGCAACAAAAGTTCAAATCCTTTGATTTAGTAATTTCTCTTCAGCAATCTGTCCTTTTTGCTTGTTTTTGGGGGGAGTTTTTTGAAACAGGATCTTGCTGTGTAATCCAGGTTGGCTCTGAACTCATTATGTAGCCCACACTGGACTTGAACTCACTGCCATCCTCCTGCTTCAGCCTCCCATATGCTGGGATTACGGGCATGTGCCACCATGCTCACAAGCAATCTGTCCTAAATAATCAAAAATTCAAGCAAAGATTTATATCGTAACTCATCAGTATAAAGTGCTAGAAACTAGCTAAATCTCCAAATGATTATTTAAATAAATTAAATATTACACAATCATTAAAATTAGGTATAAAAATGCTTTATGACTCATAGGGGAATTGCATGATGGGGAAATCACTTGAATACATGGGAACTCTGTAGTATCTGTTCAATTTATGTATGCAATTCCAAAATGGGTAAAACTAATCTTAAATGATAGAAAGGAGATCAATGATTATGGGAGCCAAAGGCTACATGGAAGCAAAAGGCTATATGGGAGCAAAGGGGCTTAAGAAATGCTTTTAGCAGTGATGGAAATGTTCTGTATATTGATTTACTGTAGTTGTCAAAAGGATGTACACATTAGTCAAAACTTAGCAAACTGAGCCAGGAGTGTTGGCAAGTAGTTGAAATCCCAGCTACTCAGGAGGCTAAGGCAGGGGGATCTCAAATTCAAGGCTAACTTAGGCAACACAGTGAGACCCCCATCTTAGAAAAAAATTTGTTGTTGTTTTTGTTTTGTTTTTTCCATACCAGGGATCAAACTCAGAACCTTGCACTTGAAAAAATTTTAAAGCCTTATGAAAGTGTATTGCATACAAATTTAATTTTATTAAACTTGATCTTAGAAATTAAAATGTTTAATGACAGAAAAATGCTCATCTACTGAGTAACTTAACTATGTAAAACACATTTTCACAAAAAAAGAATAGAAATATGTGCAATGGTAATAGTTCTTTACTTTGCATAGTATATAGGTAATTTTAATTTTTCTATAAGTTCTGCACTTTCAAAATGCTGTAAACAGACATAAGTCTTTCTATTTTATTTGGTGATATTTTATTGAGAACTAGTGTTTAAAGCCCAGGATCAGTCTGAGACTTTCACAATGCCTTCATGTACAGGGTTCTTAGTGGTACGGGGCTGGACGACTCTACACTTAGTTGCTTCCTCAAGCTTCAGCAAGACCTGCTTCTCAAGTGATCCTTGTACACAGCAAATGTGCCAACATCACCAGTCATCTGCAAATCACATCTGTTTACAGCCTTTATACTAGAAACTGAAAGGTTGTGACTATTTATAAGAATTGCTTGCATTAATGATTATTTACCTTGCAATAATGATTGTTTACCCAATCTTACTTAAAATAAGCTTAAATTTACTAGTGTTTAATACAGAGCACATAAAACATTTTGACTATATTACAATGTGAGAATGTGTTTATAAGGATTATGTGCATCCATAACTACCTATTGAGTCTGGGGCATTTATTTACTGAACAGATTAAAATTTCCACTACCCATCTCCTCCTGGTACTCAGGACTGAACCCATAGGCTCATGCAAGTGCTCTGTCAGTGACCACTGAGCTATACCCCCAAACCCACCCTGCTTTTGAGAGAGGGTCTCACTAAATTACCCAGGCTGGCCTACCCTTTACAATCCTCCTGAGTACCTGGGACTACAGGCATGCCCTGTTTAAGGATTAAAAGCTTTCACAGCTGTAAAAATGGCCAAAGTGTTTAAAACTCAAAAAAATTGTAGAAAAATATAAGTAAAAGAAAGTGACAAATTAGACAAGAGCATAAGCAAAGAGAGGAAAGAAATATTGAAAAAATCAAATAGAAATATCAGACATATATCATTAGCAAACTATAATCAATAGGAAAGCTATAGCATGGAAAATATATTTCAGCAGTGAGCATGGCAATTCAAGGCACTGAGGACATAGCTTCTCATGAAAGAAAAATCTGACATACCTACTTTACAGGGAATGCACAAGGTGATCAAAAATATAGTGAATGCTTAAATTTTTAAAATATTATTGCAGTAAAAGACATACTGCCATTAACCCCCCTCACTCTGAACAAACTTATCCCTATTATTTTTGGCACTTTCCACAGCAGTTCTGGAAGTTTCTTTCATGAATGTCTCTATGAAGTATGATCAAAAATAGGATGAGTGCTGCTGCCCAGTGCCATCCAGTGGAAAGGCAGGCTTGGAAAATCATTATAGTGTGTCCTCATCTGCCTTATTCACCAGATGTGACACTGTGCGACTTCTGACTCTTACCCAGAGTCAAAATGACCACGAAAGGTAAACATTTTGAATCAATTAAAAACAGAGATAACTATGACAGTGAAAGTAAAGACACTCAGGAAAAAAAACTTCCAGAACTCCTTCAGAAAATGGCAAGAATGATGAGATTAAGTGTATTCAAAGAAACAGGGAATATTTTAGAGGGATTAATGCCAATGACTTTTACTGTAAGTAAAATTATTTTTTATTCATTAAGTTTATTGGTACATTTTAGGTATACATTATGATCGCATACATCACTGGGAATCTGTACCTGCATATCATATATCTTAGTTCTTGTTTTTTCCCATTCCCTTTCCCTCCCTTCCACCCTTCCACTGCTCCCTATTTAAAAAAGCTTTGTGTCTGTTTTTTCCTTCTTTTCTCATTTTTTTTCTTTCCCTTCTTTCCTTTCCCTCACCCCCCCCTTCCCTATTTCCCTTTCCCCTTTGAACCTTTTCTTCCTATTTCACAATATCTATTATATATTTTGGTCCTCATTTATACTTTCAGTTTCTCACACCAGAGAAACTATTGAGTATTTACACATGTGTGTCTTATTTATTTCACTGAAGAGTATGGTCTCAAGGTCCATCCATTTAGCTATAAATGTCTCTAGTTTATCATTCTTTATGGCTAAGTCGTATTCTATTTAAAAACAAAACAAACAAACAAAAAACATATCTTCTTTCACCAGTCACCGGTTGATGGGCATTTGGACTGTTTCCAAGATTTAGCTATTATAAATTGTGCCACTACAAACATGGTTGCACATATACTGCTGTAGTATGATCCTTTTAATTCTTTCAGGAAGATATCAAGAAGGGGAATAGCTAGGTCAAATGGATCTCTAGTTTTAGTTTTTTGAGGAATCTCCACACTGATTTCCACAGTGGTTACACCAGTCTACACTCCCACCAACAGTGGAGAAAGGTTCCCTTTTTTCCCACAGCCTCACCAGCATTTATTAGCTGATTTCTTTTTTTTATTTATTTTTTTTCTGATTTCTTGATAGCAGCCATTCCTTCTGGAGTGAGGTGGAATCTCAGCGTTATTTTAATTTGCATCTCTTGAATGACCAGTGATGTTGAATGTTTTTAAATTTTTTATTTAAACACATTTTTATCATATCTCACATATGTGACCCAGAAAAAATCTAATCCAGAAGTAATTTTAAGAAAATAAGCACTGAAAGTTAATCACTATGTTTAATTACAACAATATATTGTTTACTCAAGTTTGATGTTTAGACTCTTGTATTCAAAAAGTATTAAATTGTTCATAATTATAACAAAATACAAAGAAAGTATATTATTCCTACCAATAATCATTAAGATGTAGTAGAACAATGTATGTCAGTGAGAGTACAGCTAGTTGAGTAATCTAGTCCCAGACATCAGAGTTTTCAAGGCACTTAGAAATGGTAGATAAATGGTAACACAAAATTATCAAAACTAGAGGAAAGCAAATGGGGAATTCTCAGTAAGTGTCACTTCCTTGACACTTACAAAATATAACCCATGCAAATACAGACTGATGGGAAAATGTCATCACTAAGCCAGTCTTGATTTCTAAATTCTAGAAACCTTAAGATAACAAATAAGGACCCCAATGAACTAAATCAAGAATCAAACTATAGCCTGGAGGCCAAATCCAGCCCATAGCCTGCTTTTTTTTTGACCCTGAATTAAGACTGCTTTAAGACGTTTTTAAAAGCTATCCATAAATAAGAATAGCAACAGGGGCATTCTGTGGCCACAAAGCTTCAAATATTAATTATCGGGCTCTTTGCAAAAGGTTTGGTGACCTCTGAACTAAATAATTCAAAAACAGATCTTAGTGATGGCTCTGCTCCAGAGGTTTCAATGTGTACCATGACATCATGGTATATCACAACTGGAAGGAAACTCTAAGACCATTTTTCCTCCCCACATATCAGCAAAGAATTGATTAAGACCCAGAGATTCCAGTATTCCAGGTCAACTGTATCCTGGGTCTAGTGACCTTTTATATTCCATCAGAGCAATCATTCCCTTCTCCATTAATGGAGCAATCTGCAGTGAGGCACAGTAAAGCAACTAAGTGCACTCTAACTCTCCACTGAGTCCTTCTTACACACAACTATCAACTAAACAGAGAGCCACTGCTCAGCTCAGCATCAAGAGCCATTTCATATTTTCCCTATTTTCATCTGGCTCTATTCTACTCACATATTCTCCCAACTAGGCAAATGAACTTATTTAGCATTACTGAAAAAGCCCTTTGTTCTTTTTATCCTAAGGACTTTGTTTGGTTTCCCTCCTATGGACAAGCTCTCCCTTTTCTGCCTCTCCAAATCCTTACCATTCTTCATAGTTCAATTCAACACCCATGATACCTTTAGGAAGCTTATAATCCAATATGAAACACAGTTCAGGTAGACATACATGAAAGGAAAAAAATCCTGAAAGTTACAACAAACAAAATTGTAGAAATTCCAAGGAGTAAAATATTATAGCCCTGGTGGAAATGTTTAGGTACAGCTTTAGAAACAACTGAGTAAGATGTTAAAGGACAGAGAAGAAAAGGGCATTCCAGGCAGTGGAAATGGAATGAGTAAGGATACAAAAGGAACAACTTGTTATGACAGAGATTCTTACTGCCTTTTTGTTGCCCTAGATTTGATTATAATCATATAACATGATGAAATACAGAATGCCCTTAATTTCTATTTTTCTTTTGGTGCTAAGGATTTAACCTGGGGCTTCCATGTGCTCTACCACTGAGCTACACTCTCAACCCCAAAATGCCTTTAATTTCCAAGGTGCTTTGCCCACTCATAACACTGAATAGGAAGTTACACCAACCAGAGATTTTAATATGCTAATTAGGTGCTCAACATTCAAAGTAGGTGGTCTACTTCTACACAGATTTTCAGATAGCCTTTGGGAACACTGCAAAACCAAATATGAATTTTGTGCAGTTAAAGTTGAATTCTGTTATTTTCATAACACCTAGATACCAAACAAGGCTCAGAATTTTCACTTCCTGATTACTTTGGTTTCCTTTTTACTGAGTAATTTTATTCTATGGACAAAAATGGTCAATATTCACTCCAAATCCAGATGCTATCTAAATATCTACAGAATATTTGAATATGATATACATTTCATTGAAAATACCTCTTTAAAAAAAAAAGAAAATACTCCTTTTCCTCATTTCTAATTATATACAGTAATAGGAAGTAAAAGACAAATAACACTAATTTAAAATGTAATAAAATAGAGCTATCAAAACCTTAAACTATTTTAAAACTATCTTTGAAATAACTTGTTAGCAAGTAACTCAAACCTTTATTGTTGCTTTTAGCACTAAACACACACACACACGCACACACACACACACACACACACAAGAGTCATTTTTACTAAATACAGCTTAAGAGAGAAAAATGCTATTTGTCTACCTTTGCATTCCACACAATTCCTAGCAGAGTGGGTGCCTTCAAGTCATTCATTGAGCTGGATAGTCAGAGAGCAAATGTTATTTCTGCTCTCCATATGACTTCCCTATATTTCAAAGGTGTGAGTCATCAACTCTGGCAATAAGTCCCGAACTTGTACCACTACAAATGCTTGACATATTTCAAGAGCTCTCAAATGAGAAGAGATGCATTTCCTAATTCCACAAGCATAAGATACATTGTTTCACTGCTGTCAATTTGCTATATTTAGATGGCTTTGATTTGAATTATTCGAGCATTTACAAATAGAACCTTGAAAGTGTCCACAGACTTGCTCCTGACAGTCTAGAAACAAAAGCTGCTATTCAGATAAAAGATGACATGCAACCAGAATCTGACAGGCCAGTAATTTACCGCATTTTCTGCACATCTGAATTTGTAGGCCTCAATAACCATTAAGCAAAATTAGTTTCCTGATGTCAGCCAAAAGCCTGATGGGCACACTTTTATGTCATTGAAAAAAAAAAAAAACTACCATTCCCAATCTGTTTGAATCTGTGTTTGCTCATTAGAAGCTTCTCAGTGAATCAGGACTGAAATTTTAATTGCACTCCTGCTCTGTCAATGTTTAGTGTATCCCTGAACTATAACAAATTCCTACACCCCCTCCTTTTCTCATGTCTAAAATAATTTAGATACAGTGGAACAGTATCAGACAGTACATCAGTTCTCTATCCAACATGGAGCAAATTCAAAATTACAAATGATCTCAATACATATTTATCCAACTTAAAAAGCAAGTATTAGAAAAAGACTTCATCTACTGCAATCTACTATGTCCTCTTATGCACTTAGGCCTTTGCAAATACTACTTTCTCCTTTATTTAAAATCTCCTCTTAAACCTGTGGCAAATTTCTACTCCTTACAGAAATCTCACCTCGTTTTCGAAAACAGACTCATGCAATTCTTGCCCTACATATGTACCTTTTACACATTTCCATTAAGTACTCCTTCAACCACATTCTGTCTCATACAGAGAATTCTAAGCTCTCCATGGGAAATGACTAAACACCTCTTGGCAGTGATAATATTTAGATGGTACACACCAGTATATCTTGAACTGTAGTGAAGTGCTGATATACTTTTGTAATGTACTCTGTTAAACTGTCACTGCCTTAAATTCCATCAGCCCTAAAGAAACTGCTCCTGGCCTAATCTTCTACCACCACTAAAGCCTAGTAACTAAACAGAAAGCTTGATACAGAACAAAGAATTGGGGGGATCCTTCAAGACCCAATCCAGTACTTTAGCTCTTTGTTGTAAGAACTGAAGACGTACCAACTGTATCAATGGCCCAAGGTCAATGAGTATGCTTTCACAATTATGCAGACAATAAACAGAGCAGCAAGAAAAATCCTGGTCCTTAAGTAATAGAGAAGAAAAAAATGGGCATGCCTTGCTGTTTTCTATGATTGCTTTCAGCCTCTGATAAAATGAGTGCTAAATTTGATAATGTGGCCAAAAACCTTCAGTGTGATACTTTACAAAGCATATGATTAAAATACTTTTATGATAAAGTTCCTGCTGGGCATATTAGTGCTGACTTGTAATCCCAGCCACTTGAAAAACAGGCAGGAGGACTGCAAATTTGAGGCTAGGCTGAGCAATTTAGTAAGACCCTGCCTCAAAATAATAAATAAGTTGGGTGTGGTGGCACACACCTGTAATCTCAGCACTGTGGAAGGCTGAGGCAGAAGTTCAAGCCCACACTGAGAAATTTAGCAGCTTAGCCAGACCCTGTCTCAAGAATAACAACAATAAATAAAAACAAAGTTCCTGTGAAACCACAGTCTCCATAACAGGACCACAGGGACCAGTGAATACTAATCAGTGTCTTAAGTCAGAAAGACAGGTATCACTAAGGATGAGCACAGTGATTAACTAGAGCAGAGACAAAAAAGGCCATAATGAGAAGTCAGTTAATTATAAATGGCATGTTTAATTACAGATTTTGCTAGGGGCTTCAGATATTTCTAATTAGTTTTACTTAGTATATTAATTATAAATAGTACACCATGAGGAATTTTCTAATCACCGAAATTTACCTTGTATGTAAAATCAGAGTTTAAGTTATCATCATAATTTAATAATTAGATGTCCAATAATATATAATAATGATTTTCAAAGTAATCAATAAAATATATAACACATTAAAGTCGAGTTACTCAAAACTCTACAAAAGAAGTAACAACATAACAATTTTTTAGCTTACTTTCCAGCAGAGAAATTATCTTTCAGTCATATTGTCAGGGATTTCAGAGAGCTATAAGATTAAAATCTTAAAAATAATGATAAAAGGGAAGAATAGCAACAAAGAAGCTTATCTAATTTCAACATTGTCCCATTAATTCATCATTAGTTGGTAATAAAACAGTGCTATGCTATATAATATGCTAATACAAAATTCTAGACAGTGACAAAATCTCAACCAAAAACCAGCATGTATTTATGAGAAATTAAAGATTTTCTTTTCTCTATTTATTAAATTAGTAACTTAGAATTTAGATCATAACATATCTTTTTTTTTTTTGGTACCGGGGATCGAACTCCGGTCCTTATGCTTGTGAGGCAGGCGGCAGAACCACTGAGCTAAATTCCAGGCCCATAACATATCTTAATTGCAATAAAAGCTCATCTCTTTAATCTCTGAAGCAATTATGTAAAAAATCTTGGCTATTAATACCATCTATCATATGAATTTAAACAGAAAATGTTTACCAGGAATAGGTAAGTAATAGTATCTGAAGCTACCATTTATTGAGTACTTACAGATCCTGCTAGACAGACTGCAAGGTTCTTTACACAGACTGTTAATTTTCACAACCACCTTACAAGGTAAGTGGCATCTTGACTTTCCTAGTGATAAACTGACTCTAGAAATAACCTTGCCAAGGTCAGCTAGAAAGTGGCAGACTAAAGATGCAAATTAATAATTGACTACTCCGCAGCCCTGTGCTGCATTCAACACTCTAATGACCAACAACAGAATCAAAGCAAACCAAGTGAGGAGTGAAGTTTCATGATGTACCAGCTGTTCTACATGGGTAAACTTAGGGCTATGACCCACTGTAGATGAGACCATCTAGAAATCTAAAGAAACAACTTAGTAATCATGACCTGGATGTGGGAAATCAAGGATGCTGTTAGCTTAGAGGCTGTCATAAAATTCTATCCTCATTAAACTCACTTTGATAGAAATGACAAAATTACTAGGGAGATGCAGAAGTAGTTGAATTCAATCAGGGCAAATGTTAAAAATAAAAGAGAGCTTGACTAAAAGAACTGAAAAATAACTTTCCTCCAACTTTTGTGAACACATATAACTAAGCAAAAAAAAAAAAAACTGTTGATTTTTTTAAAAAGCAGGCACCTTGAATCATTCAGAAATAAATGAGCACACAGGGCCCTGTGTTAGCCAGGGCAACCTGCAACTGGAAAATAAAAAAAAAAAATGGGGTGAGGATATACTTCAATGTGCCATGGGTGGCAAAATTTCCAGTACTGGAAAAAAAAATGCTTGGATAAATGAAGATGAAAAGTGAAAATGATGAAGGGAAAAATCAAGGACTCAACCTTTCTCCAAGATATTTCTCACTAAATATGTACAGGTAAAACATCTTTGATTTGAAAATCCTAAATCCAAAATGCTCTAAAATCCAAAAATTTTTGAGTACCAACATGACACAGGTAGAAAGACAAGTCATAGTCACTACAAATACTGTATTAAAATTACCTCCAGATTCACATAAGGCATCTATGAAACAAATAAATTTTGTGTTTAGCTTTGGGTCCCATCCACAAAATACCTTTTTTTTCTTTGGTACCAGGGATCAAACTCGGGTCCTTGCGCTTACAAGGCAGGCAACAGAACCACTGAGCTAAATCTCCAGCCCCAACAAAATATCTTATTATATATACGCAAATACTTCAAATTCTGAAAAAGTCCAAACTCCAAAACACTTTTAGTCTTGAGCATTTCAGAAAAGGATACTCAACCTGCAGTAGTTGCTCTATGGGGATTTTTTTGTTTTTGTTTTTGTTTTTTTGTGCCAGCGATCAAACTTGGGACCTTGCACTTGCAATGCAGGTGGCGGGAACCACTGAGCTAAATCCCAGGCCCTGTAGTAGTTGCTCTTGAAGTTCTGTTGGTCTTAACAAAGACAGATTTTTTTTCCTTGTACAACAGTGTCTATGAGCCTGGGCAAGTTAAGACTAGGATGACCACCTCTTCTCACTATACTAGAGAAGTAGCCTATAATTTGAATATACTATTATTTTAGACATGAGTTTAAAAAAAAAAAACTACCTGCCATACTTCCTAAAACTGTAAGTTTGTAGGGCACTGATTCTGTATAGTAACAATATGTACAACCCATAAAAAGTAAAGAAGCAAATAATTTGTAATTGTTATTTCACTTGTGAAAATGCTAGCCACATAACAGTTTTTTGAAGCATTGCAGTTTTTAGCAAACTATCGAAAGAAGATCTACCATTATTTGGTTTTTATGGATAACATAACGCATAAGCAAAGGCTAAATGAAACAGTCTACAAAATTCTTGCTTTTATTTCCTTGCTTCTTTTTTTTTGTACTGGGGATCTAACTCAGGACCTTGTGCTTGCAAGGCAGGCATGTCTAAACTCAGAACTGTTCACTGCCAACCAGGGGCCATCCAACATTAGAACACACCAACGGAGACAAATGAGATGGCTGGCTAGGTCCAGAATCTTCATAGTAAGATTTAATCTACTTGGTAAAGGGGCTAGAATCTCTTGTAAAAGGAAACTTTTTTTACCTACAGCAGCACTTATCTAGGAGATATCAAAAAAATAATTTCAATATGAGACTTATTCTAACCAACCATAATAGATTCATGAAGTCATTCTATCCTATCCATAATGCTACATTTCAATCTTTAACTAGGGTAATCACCATTTACACACCTGGCCCCTAGCCTTGCTATTTTCTAGTTCTCAAAACTGACTTTTCCTCCTTGACAATTTTTCAGTGCATGTCTTTACATTTCCTTCCCTGGTTAAAAACAAAACAAACTGTAAGCTTTATCTTTGGTTGGCTTTTTGGTGTTTTTTTTTTTTAGCTCCACTGGTCTTTATCATATTAACATACTAACTTTTCAAGAATACTTTCATCCCTTTTCCTCTCCAAACAAAAATAAACAACAACAACAAATCCAAGTAAATAATGGCCTAGGAGCTAGTATTAATCTATAGCACAGTAGTCCTTCATATCACTTGTGTACCTGAAAATATGCCATATAATCAGAACCACATTGGTAAGCACAGTAACCCTCTGAGAACTGAATGCTGCTACTGACCAAAGCAATTTGGGGAGGTAAGACACAACTGATTTTTATTTTATTTATTTATTTATTCGGTACCGATGATCAAACTCAGGACCTTGTGATTGCAAGGCAGGCGCTGGAACAACTGAACTAAATCCCCAGTCCCACCACTGATTTTTACGTTTTGTTTTATTTTTGGTACTGGGGATCGAACTCGGGTCCTTGCACTTGCACAGCAGGCGGCGAAACCACTGAGCTAAATTCCCGGCCCTCACAACGGATTTTTAAAAGCAACAATCTATTTTATCCTCCTTCTGTTTATCATGTACATAGTTCTCTACCAAAGAAATATAAGAAAATCAATTGTCCTATTACATCAGATTCAATTATCAAGTACATTCCAAGCCCCGCCCCCCCCATAGAAAATATCCCAGACAGTGGAATGTTATTGTGGATTTTTAAATAAGGGAATAACCCTATTTCAGGATTTTTTTTTTTTTAAAAAAAAGCTGGTGATGCAATGAGACCAACTCAACACAGGATGATGACTGGTCCATAAAGAATAAGGTAGTGCGACCCGGAAGGAAGCTCCCCTGCTGCCATCCCAAGCTCCTACGCCAGAAAAGCTGAGCGGGTCCCAGTACCCTGAAAGAAGCTCCCCTGCCACCATCCCAAGCTCCTAAGGGCAGAGAAGGTGAGGCAGTCCCAGCACCTGGGAGGAAGCTCCCCCGCCACCATCCCACGCTCCTAGGGTAGAGAAGCTGAGCGGATCCCAGGACCTGGAAGGAAGCTCCCCAGCTGCCATCCCAAGCTCCTAGGGCAGAGAAGGTGAGCCGCGTGGGCGCCAGAAGCACCCCCTCCCCACATGGAAACAAGAAGACACGTAAACAAGCCTCAAAAACAGACTTCCAGATCACCTACAGCAACCCCAAAGGGAAATGAGATGGAACAATCTGATACTCAACCAC
>NW_004624894.1:986810-998729 GCF_000247695.1 Heterocephalus glaber | reverse complement strand
TAAGAACCAAGATACTCCTGTAAAGGTACAAGATCCCAATGATGAATGTAACTGTATTTTATACCTAAAATGTACCAATAAACTTAATGGGGAAAAAAAAGAATAAGGTAGTGGCTTTAAGAATAGTAAGGAAGGAAAAAAAAAGAATAGTAAAGAAGAGGGTTGGGGACGTAGCTCAGTTGTGGAGCACTTAGCTACCCTGTGTGAGACTGTGTGATACCCAGCATTACATATAGAAAATAGTAAAGAACAATCTTACATTACCAACAAACTTCAATTTTTCTATTACAAATTCAGTTTTTCTTGGAAATAGATGGATGTAAACACAGTAATTATTTTTCTAATTTCCCTGAAGGACAAAAAGGGCCCTTAGAAAGTGCAGGATCATCTTTTTCCTCCTTTTTTTTTTTTCATACCAGGGATCAAACTCAGGTCTTTGCGCTTGTGCAGCAGGCAGCGAAAGCACTGAGCTAAATCCCAGGTCCAGGATCATCTTTTTCTACCCAGGTTACAGAGTGCCTAAAATTCAACCACCAGGAAACCATGCTTTTCAATTATAACACTCTACTCTCCTGGCATTTTCTCCCCAAAATACCCTAGAAAGACAATTTGAGAAGTACTCATCTAGGCATTATTGCTGCTTTGGTGGCAATTAGTTCTTTGCTTGCCTTCCCTAGCCACAGTTACCTCCAATCCCACCTTCATAAAAAGAGCCAGGGCAAAAAACAAGTCTGAGAATCTACTTTGATCTGACCTAGAAATTTGACTAAAAGAGATCAGATGCTTTGCCAAAATTAGTTAATAAAGCCAGAACCAGAGTCAAGAATTTTAAACTGCTGTTAGAGCTTTAAAATAACTTTTATATATTCTCTACCTTAAATACACTATACAAAATAAATAAACCTTATACAATTTTTTTAAATCACAGACATTTCAAGCAAGACTCCATCCCCCTCTTTTTTTCAATTTAGTGGGGCAAGAGTGGCTAACATACACTTAGTAAATCAAAGAGTGTAGGAACCCAAGCTTCCTTCTGGGATCCCTACCACCAGGAGGGAAAAGTTCTAACTCCTTGTTACATAAAGCCCTTAATATTGGAAATATAACAATCCTTTCCAACCTCATCCTTTATCACATCACTTTCCACATCCTCATTGAATGTCTGCAGAGCCCCAGTATATAACACCCTCTCATACCTCCACAGCTTGACTCATCTTTCTTCATACACTACTCTGTCCCCTAGCCTGTTTGGCAGGTTGGGCTCAAGTCTTTCTCTTAGAAATACCTTCTGACATCTTTCCTCTAAAACCCTAAAAATAACCTTCCTTAACCCACACCAAGCCTGAATGAGGTACCCTTCTTTTATTCAAACCTCTATCAAACTTCTCAGAGGGCTATCATTGTCAATTACAAAACTAATTAAAATCTGCCACATTATAGATACCAGAATGATCATTATTGTGTTCTTCATATAACATCTCTTTTTATCTTCTTTTTCTATTTTATCTAAAACTCTACATATACTTCCAATTAACCTGACAGTTTTAAGCACATTTGTAATATGGCTACTAGCTTCTTAAAAGGGAATCCAGCTGAGATTAAATACACAGGTAATTTTTCCATGTAGAACTCAATGAGTTCATCTGACCACAAAAATGAACATTTATAGCCGGGGATTTAGCTCAGTGGTTTCGCCGCCTGTCGTGCAAGCGCAAGGACCAGAGTTCAATCCCTGGCACCAAAAAAAAAAAAAAAAGAACATTTATAATGCTTCAAAAACAAATTTCTTTAAAAAGAACTTAAAATGTTACTTTATTTAGGAAATATACCAATTTCTGAGTGATTAAAAAGTTAAAATATTAAATCAGTTTGTATCATTAAGTAAATGATACAAATGATATTCTACTGTAATAAGGAACAGCTGCCTTGAGAAGAAACATCACAATTAAAATTTGGAACATTCAATTCCATTTTCCTTGGATCTTCTCAGGCAGGATAACTATTAAAGGATACATCAAAATCTGATAACTGCTGGGCATGGTGGCACAAGACTGTAATCCCAGCACTTGGGAGGCTGAGGCAAGAGGATCACAATGAGTTCAAGGTCAGCCTGGGCTACATAGTGACTCTGAGGCAGCCTGAACTACACAGCGAAACGCTGTCTCAAAAAGCCAAAAAAAAAAAAAAAGAAAGAAAAAAAAAAGGCTGATAACCATATTGTTCAAAACGTTCCTATCATGGATTCAGATTGGAAGTTAAATAGCATCTTCATGTCATTAGTGTAAAACACTAAAGGAAGTGTCAAACAAAACAACATCCAAGACCACAGCCAGCCATATCCTCACTGGCTGCAACCCCACATACAACAGTGTATAATACTAGGGGGAGGGGCTCAACCAAGTCACTTGGTGCACCTTGACTCAGTTATGCCAGCTCTAAAATCAAACTTCCCACTCCCTGTAACTACTCACAATTAACACTGTAAAATATAGGCGGTATATAAAAATATGAGCCACCTTAAATCTGAAAATGAAATTCTAGCCAGGCATGGTGACACATACTTGTAATTCCAGCACTCAGGAGGCTGAGAAATAGTTAAAGACCAGTCTGGGACACAGAGCAAGATCCTGTTTCAAAAATAAATGAATAAATAAATTTCTAATAAAATGATTTACCCCAACAAAAAATGTGAGCAAAGCCAACACTAACTGTAATTTAATGACATTCACTACATTTACATGAGGAAGTGTATGGAATGTAGAAAACAGAGTATTCTGAAGATTACAGTGAAAACAAAAACTTAACTAGATTTAAAATTTAGTATAAAAATACAAACTCACAAAAGCATTATATTTTTATCCCTTACTTTCACTTTTTCCCTGTTGCTAATCACCTGTTTTAAAGTTCTCATGCAGAGGAAATACCAAAAATGCCATTTTTCTTCCAAAGGCAATCAAGTTTTGGCAAACTTTGGTGAGTATAACAGTTGAAAATAGAAACTCAGCCCAAAATGTGACTTAGCAAGCAACCATTTAAGAACTATATAGTTCTTTCCTTGGATGTATTTCCCATTTATCGTTTTTAAATATACAGACAACTAAAAGTCTTCACATGAGAGACTGAGGCAGGAAGATTACAAGTCTGAATCTCACCTAGGCAGTTTAATGAGACCCTGTCTCAAAATAAAAAATAAAAAGGGGTGGGGCAGTAGCCCAGTGGCAGAGTGCACCTGGGCTCAATCCCTAGTACCAATGGGGAAAAAAACTGCACATGTAGTTGAACAAATAATAGCTTCTAAATTAATAATATATCATGCAAGACTCTTTTAAGCATAAACTAAAAGCACCATCAGGCTATTTTAAAAACAACCTCTTAGGGGCCAGGGATTTAGCTCAGTGGTTCTGTCGCTTGCCTTGTAAGCACAAGGACCCAAGTTCGATCCCCGCTACCAAAAAAAAAAAAAACAACCTCTTAGGAGTTCTCAGTAATCGTGACACAGTGGACCCTTGACTTACAAACTCCACTGGTTCCCAAGGGCTGTTTGTAACTCAAGTTGGTTGTAAGTCAATACAGCTGAGATCTGGATGCTTACCTGAGTACAAGCTATAGATAAAAAGAGGCAGATGAATCTTCCATTAACCTAATTAACCCAAGTTGTTTGTATGTCAGGGCAGACATAAAATGAGGGTCCACTATATTTTATACCACTGCTTTTATTTTTACATAAATGCTATTGTGACCCCTTTATATATGAGTATTCAACTTTGCCAGATGTTTCAATTACTCTTTTGACCAACATGTGCACCAAGCACTTCAAAGGACCCTCCAGGGACCCACTCAGAGGTCTCAAAGTAGTCCTGCATGATAAAGCTTACCTAAACAGCCATGCCCATTTGGTTAAATAGTCAGGCCTCTCTTAGGTACAAATTCACTTTCTACCATTTCAATTACCCCAGGCCAACTGGAGTGTGGAATATTAAATGAAAATTTCCAGAAATAAAAAGTGCATAAGTTTTAAGCCGTGTACTATTTTGAGCAGCAGAATGAAATCTCTTATCTTCCCACTCTCCCCAGTGTACCCTTGTCCCATGTATCCTCACTGTTTGTGCCACCCTCATTAGTCCTGAAATAGTTACTCCAGTATTCGGGTTGGCTATGCCTACCTTAGTGCTTGTGTTCCAGTAATCCATGTGTTACTTAGTAAGGGCCACAAGGTAAAGAAACAATGATGCTGATGGGCATATGCCAGAGAAACTTTAGAGTACTCCCTTACAGTGAAAAAAATGAAGGTCTCCGTTTGATAAGCAGCAACAGTACACACAGGGTTTGGCACTGTGCAGGCTTAGGCATCTAATAGGGGTCTTGGAAAGATTACCCCCAGGCAAAGAGGACAACCATGCACACTGTCTGTGGTGGCTTTGGCTCCATACCAGCAGAGGTCAGTGGTTATGAGACCATCCAGCTATTTACAGGCAAAGTGTCCCGACCTCAGGCCTTTTTCAAAATATTCTGATAAAATTTCCTCATCACTGTCTTCATTGTTCATCTATGAAATGAAGTAGTGCTTACAGAATTTCTTATAGAGATTGTTTGGAATTAACTTTTTAATATTTATGCTACTTGGAACACACGTATAAGATATTTTCCTGAAATACTAGAAGAAAACACGAGTTGACTCAGTAACTTAGGTGAGGCCAAAACTCTCTGGAATTCAGAATGTAATGTGCCTGCCCCCAGGACCACCTTAGTCACTATTACTCAGGAGACTATGGAGTATGGAGACTGAGCCACAACAGAAGCCTCATGGTGTAGCACTTTTTTTGCTTAAGGTTTATCAAGTTTAAAAAACATGGCTGGGGTGTACTTTAATGCTTTGTAAATGTAAAGCGCTTTATATAGAAAACAATTGGTGTTCTATATTCCAAGTATTTTGCTGTGAAGCCATTTTTGAATTGTCAAATGACAAATCCAAAGATTAAGCTCTAGATTAAAATGTCATATACACAGGTATTCAATAAATTATCTAGTGAATAAAAGGAGTTACGTGGATGTGCAAGTTGTTACCTCCACTGCAATTGTCATATGTTACACTTTTCATTCCCCAAGGTTAAAAATATAGATCTGGCAAAGGAATCTTTTTCTCTAACCCAGTGCAGACACTCAGTCTGTGCATGATTATGATAGAACTACCTTCATAAAATGATGGCAATTAAAGGAGACTGCGTAGGAGACGGTCCCCTCAGATGTAAAAATAACAATAAACATATATAGAACTGTAGATCAGGCATGTATTACTCAGACTTTATTCCCCAGAAAACCTATTGGATAGATACTATTATTGTAATTTGTCCAAGGTCACAAAACCAGCACATGGTAAAGCCAGAGGTGGGCCCAGGTGGAGTGGCTTCAGCATTTATCCCCTTAACCATTTCATTATACTGCATCCAAGGAATTCCTAAGAATGATTCTGTGTAAGACAATGTTTTAAAGGCTTCTTCTTCAATATTTGAATTTTAATAGATTTTTATTTTAGAAACAACCCTACTCTGTTAAGATGTTGTTGATAGCACAAAATTAACACTATAGTTATAGGTTCTATATCTGTATGGCTCACTTAACTTCAATCAAAGGAAAAAAATTCTTAAACCCAGCACATTCAGGATGAGGTAAGAGAACAGAAAGGATTATGGAATAGCTACCCAAGAAAATACCTCAGAAGGGATTTGAGGGGCAGAAAATCATAGCCCCAGAGCTGGAAAGGTCCTTGTTCTAACTCCCTGATTTTACCAAATGGAAAGTGAAGCCAAGACAGAAGGTAGCTCTCCCTGCATTCCAGGGCTGGTCATCCATCATGAAGACTAGGTGCAGGAGGACCTTTCCATCACACCACTGTGTTTAGATTTCTACTGAGCTGAAACTCAGTGCCTGGTTAGTGTAATACCTCAAGTGAAAAGATATGTATGGCTTGTTGCAGAACAGAAATACATTGTAAATCAGCAAACGGAAAGGAGCCTCTTACCAAAGATCTTTTGTATTTTTTTCCCAGTATTACAATTGTACCCAGGACCTTTGCACTGAACTATATCACCAGCCCTTTCTCTATTTTGAGACAGGGTCTCATTAAGTCACTAAATTGGCCAGATTGGGCCCAAATTTGCCATCCTTCTGCCTCAGCCTTCCACAGTGCTGGGATTACAGATGTGCACAGCCACCACACTCAGCTACAAAAGGTCTTTAAAAGAATTTATATGAACAAAATTAATAAGTTTAACTCTGGACAAAATGAAGATATATAAATTTGTAAATATTACTAATGCTCTTTTGAACTATTCCTGTGTTCTCAACATAGAATAAACCTCTAGAAGAAGTTATCTTTCTAATATACTCAAGAAAATTGTCATTTAAGGCCTTATATTCCTAATGATCTTTTCTCCCAAAAATCTGACCCCCCTAAATTGTTTTTTTTTTTTTTTTTTGGACCAGGGATCGAACTCAGGTCCTTGAGCTTACGCAGCAGGTGGCGAAACCACTGAGCTAAATCCCCGGCCCTGCCCCCCTAAATTATAAAATACCCTTTGCCTGAAGAAAGAAAATCATCACTTTGAAAATTGTTAATTATCAGAATACCAACCTCTCACAAGACTAAAAGTTCATTGCTTTGGTACAAACACAATTAGCTGGCTCCTAAAATAATTTTGTAGGGTAGGAATTCCTTCATGGTAGGTTACAAATATTTATCTTCAAGCATATTTTAGTTTTTGTTTAAAGCAAAACAGATGGGTCTGTTGTTCAAATTTGAAACAATCACATATGGAAAGTGATTTTATTACCTGTAACAAGTGATGTTTTCAACTCCTATGCCAACCTTGCCTAATGTGTATTCCTTCTTCTTTTAGAACTATGGCTCTAATAGAAAATGAATTCCTGTGTGACACATATAGCAGAAAAACTACGGTTAAATAGCTAAATTAAGCAGAAATGAAAAGATTCTACACAGAGAAATGTGAGATGAAAATTCCCAAAATTCAAGCCACCATTATCCTTTTGAAACTCTGTAGTAAAATTAAAAGTAATTTAGGAGTGATGAAGAGAAAGGAGCAACTACATATTCCAAAGGAAGAATCACCACTCAGTTAGATATAAAGATGAAGTAATCAATGAATCAAAAATGACTTCAGGATTCTGGTTTTCGGGCAACTATGTGGACAAAGGCTTCCTTGCCAAGCCCAGCAATTAGAGGAGACTAGTGGAGGAGGAAGAGGTAAGGTCAGATTTATCCTGTTGACATGAATGTTAGCAACTGGGTATATTTGGTAAACCCAATTAAGGCTGGATTTGATCCCCAGCACCACAAAAAAACAAAGTATGAAAAAAATTGAAGTTTAAAATTAGGGTCAAATTTTTGCCTAATAAAACTTATAAATGGTAAAACTAAATAAAGGAATTAGGCAAAATCCCTTTGGAGATCATGGGTACATTTGAGGTACAGAATTTATGGCTCTTATAGGGGTTCAAATGTGTCAACATGTTAAGTGACTTCAGAGTAACAATGACCTGCAACCAAGTGATCAGTAAATTCTGATCTGAGCACTTCCCAGACAGTGCAGCAGCTGCTCAGCAATCACTTCCTTAGCCCCCTTAAACATCTCAACAGAAGCACCATACTCGGATTTTGTTTCTAGAAAAATAATACTATGACAACAAATTCCAGAAGGTTTATTTGAATCTTCTCTCCCTGCATCAAAAAATACTTGTACTTAGCCTTCTTGACTTTTATCTGTATTAAACCACATGTATTTAACACTTCATCTTGATCGCTGTTTTCTGTTAAGACATAATATTTCTGTTTACATTTCCCTTTCCACTGCTAGTATCTTTGTCAACTTCTATAGTTTCAACATGAGTTCTGAGTTAAAATTTCACACTACCAAAAAATCCTCCATCAGACAGATCTATGTATGAACTGTTTAATGTCAAAGGTGCTTAAATATTTTCTGCCACTTCCATCCTTTTATAGTTAGTACATATTATCAATTTAACTTTCTTCATGCCTTCCTTCTTTTGCCAAATCCCTTTAGTTATACCATTTTTAAGTTTTTCTAGAAAAAAAAAATTGACCCTAATTTTGAAATTCAACTTTTTTTGCTTTTTTGTGTTATTAGGGGTCAAAGGCCTGTGAATGCTAGGAAAGCAATGTACTATTGAGTTATCCCTCAATCCAAGATTCCAATTTTTAATTTTAAGCAAAGAGTAAAAACCTGTGAAGTAAATCAACTCTATCACTAAATAGCTGTGCGTAACTGTTATTTAGTCAGATTACTTAACCTTTCTGAGCCTTGATTTACTCATTTGTAAATGGGAGATGATACTCTATCACTGAGGAATGTTTTTCAAATGAAAGGGAAAAAACGTAAGAAAACCAGGATACCTGTTAAACAGTATTTGATAAGTGATGGTTATATATGAAATTTTTTGTTATCAAAGTACTGAATTCACAGGCCAGTTCAGAGCTTTGTTACCAAAAGTACTACAGGTACTTCCTAATTCTGTCCTCAATTCAATAACTGAGTACAGATGACAGTTCTTTTTTATAATATATTTTATTAGTGCCTATTAATTGTACAAAATATTGTTTCTATTTATTGGTAGTTAAACCCCCAGGGCCTGTGAGATATGAGATGTGATGTGATCAAATTATACAGTGAAATTTTCTAAACATTTATCTTATGTAAAAATAAAACAAAATTTCATAAGCAACCAAAAGAATAGTTACTACACTGCATATCATTATCTTCATAGTAGTTACACAGACTATAAGACTTATGCCAAGAAGGTTCGTACAAAATAGAAACATAATAAATCTTTCTTTCCAACAAACTATAATAAAGTAGTACTATACATGAAACCAACTAGGATACAATTTGAAAAAAAATTTTAAACAGAATTTGTAATATGGGGAAGTACAGTGGACCCTCAAGTTATGACTGGCCTGACATATGAATAACTTGGGTTATGACTGGAATTTTAAACTTACAAAGTCTTGAGTGACAACCCGAATGCCAGCCGCTTGTGCTTCCAGATGGTCTCAGATACAGATTTAACCCTTAAGGAGCTCTGGAAGAGACATTACCATATCCTTTCTTGTGTGGGATTGAGAAATCCTAAGTCAATTTCTAAGTACACTGAGATCTGCTTGTATATAGAACAGGAGACACTATCAAAGCTAAGGAGTCTGAACCTTCAATTGACTGACTTGAGTTACAACTGACCTTCGCAAATGAATTTAGTTTCTAAGGGTCCACTGTATATGAACTTCTCCCTATTTCCTATTTATTTCTCTTCTATTTTGCTCGTTGTGTTTCTCATAGAAGAGAAACAATGAAATATTTGAGCTTGTGTGTTTGATTTATTTAACATTATGTTCTCAAGTTGTACCCATTTACTCATGAATGCCACAAATTTATCTTTATGGCAGAGTAAATGTACTTCATTGTAAATGGACGCAAACACTTTTCCTTATCCATTGATCTGTTAATGGACATATACACTTTTCCCATGATCTAGCTATTATATATTGTGCTGCCATAAACACAGGTATGCATGTTCCCCTGAAATATGATTTTTTAACTCTTTGGGGAAAATACCTAGAATGGAGATAGCTAAATCAAATGAAATCTCTTTAGTTTTTAGTTTTTTGAGGAACTGCCACACTGATTTCCATAGTGATAGTACTAGTTTACATTCCTACCAACAATGTAGTAGTTCTTCTTTCCCCACCACCTTGTCACCATTTGTTATTGTTAGATTTTTTGATGACAGCCATTCTTTCTAGGATAAGACATTATCTCAGTATAGTTCTAATTTGCATTTCTGATGGCCAGAGAGGATGAGCATTTTTCATGTATTTATTGGGCATTTGTACTTCTGAGAAGCATCCATTCATTTCAGTTGCCCATTTTTTGATTCGGTGTTTTATTTGGTGTGGTCTAATTTTTTTTGTTTTTTATATATCCTTGATATTAGTTCTCTGTCCAAGGAATACCAGGTGAAAACTTTTTCTCATTCTGTAGGTTGTTTCTTCTGTTGATTGTTTCCTTTGCTGTGCAGAAGCTTTTCGATATGATCCCATTTGCTGACTCCTGGTATTATTTCTTGTACTACTGGGGTTCTGATCAGAAAGTCCTTGCCTATACCTATGTCTTCAAGAGTTGTACTTATTTTATCACCCAGCAGACTGTTTTAACATTTAGATCTTTGATCTATTTTGATTTTAGTTTAGTACAGGGGGACATATGTAGGCCTAGACTCAAACTTCTACGGGTGCTTTTCCCAGAACCACTTATTAAAGAGGCTATTTTTCCTCCAGTGTACATTTTTGGTCTCTTTTTCAAAGATTAAATACCTGTAGGTGCCTGGGGTTGTTTCCATTTCTTCTATTCTATTCCATTGATCCACGTGCCTGCATGTGTGCCAGTACCATACTGTTTTAATCACTGTAGCTGTCTAATATAACTTCAAGTCTGAGATTATGATGTCTCCTGCTTTGCTCCTCTTACCCAGGATCGCTTTTGCCTCTTCCGATTCCACATAAATTTTAGGATTTTTTTTTCTCTAGCTCTGTGGAAATGATGTTGATATTTTGATGAGGAATTCATTAAATCTGTATATCAGTTTTGGAAGTACAGCTATTTTCATTACATTGGTTCTGCATAACTAGGAACAGGGGATATTTTTCCATTTTCTGATGTCCTCTTCAATTTCCTCTGTCATTCTGATGTACTTTTCATTATATAAGTCTTTTACTTCCTTAGGTTAATAGCTAAGTACAGTATTTAATTTTTTTTGATGCTATTATGAATGGTATTGTTTTTCTGACTTTTCAGTACAACTTGTTATTAGTGTACAGGAATTCTAATAATTTTTATGTGTTTATTTTGTATCCTGCTACATTGCTAAATTTGGTCATCAATTCAAGAAGTTTTTTGGAAGTGTTTTTGGGTCCTTTAAGTAAAGGTTCATGTCATTTGCAAATAATATTTTTATTTCATCCTTTCCTATATGAATCACTTTTATTTTTTTCTCTTGCTTGATTGCTCTAGTTAATGTTTTAAGGACTATGTTGAAGAGGAGTGGTGATAATGGACACTGTTGTCTTCCTAATTTTATTTATTTATTTTTTTTATAGATACCTGGGATCGAACTCAGGACCTTGAACTTGCAAGGAGGATGCATGAATCACTGAGTTAAATTCTGGGCCCCTATCTTACTAATTTTAGAGGGAAGGTTTTCAGCTTCTCCGCACTTAATATGATATTGGCAGTAGGTTGGTCATAAATGGCTTTTATCCAATTGAGATAGGATCCTTCTATACCTATTTTCTTCAGGGTTTTTAATCATCAAGGGGAATGTTGGATTCTGTCA
The DNA here is from genome assembly GCF_000247695.1 of Heterocephalus glaber. The sequence continues at coordinate 987,308 of NW_004624894.1, read as the reverse complement.
CAAGCTTTTTCTGCATCTATTGAGATGATCATGTGGTTTTTGTTCTTGCTTCTGTTTATGTGATGAATTATATTTATTGATGATGACTGTATCCCTGGGATAAAACCTATTTGGTCATTATCTGTTTGATGACTGACTTGTTGCACTATTTGCCAGTATCTTAAGGATCTTTGCATCTATATTCAATAGAGAAATTGGCCTATAGTTCTTTTTTTTTGGTTGGGTCCTTTTCTGGTTTTGGGATCAAGATAAGTTTAGCTTCTGAGAATGATTTCGGAAGGACAGTACTCCTTCCCTCTCAATTTCATTAAAAAGTTTGAGGAGTGGAGGTCTCGAGTCGCACGGAACATGCCGAATCAATCCACTGAACACCACCACCCCCCCGCTCCTCTGTACAGCCACCTGGTTCCACACTACAAAGACGCAGAGGTCACCGGACCACCAGACCACGGTACTGAGTCCTGCTGCTCCTGGCCCAGAGGTAGGGGCTTCTGAGCC
>NW_004624894.1:935255-981165 GCF_000247695.1 Heterocephalus glaber | reverse complement strand
GGGAGGGCTAGGAATGGGGAAAAAATAAGAACCAAGATGCATTATGTAAAGGTACAATTCCCAATGAGAAATGTAGTTGTGTTGTATACCTACAATGTACCAATAAAAGAATTTAATAAAAAAAATAAAGTTTGAGGAGTACTGGCATTAGATCTTCCCTTAAGTTCTTGTAGAATTTGGTTATGAATCCATCAGGTCCTACGCTTTTCTTATTTGGCAGTATTTTTATTACTGCTTCAATCTCATTGCCCTTTATTGGATTTTTCAAGCTTTTTAAGTCTTCTTGGTTCAGTTTTGTATTTCATATGTACCTAGGAATATATATGCATCTAGGAATTCATATGTGTCTCTCCATTACTGAGTACAGCACTCCAATTGTTTATCATATATGTTGGTAAAGTAGTTACTAATGATTTTCTGGATTTCAGCCGTGTGTGATGGGATTTTACTTGTTTAATTTCTAATTGCATTAATTTGCGTCTTTTCTTTCCTCTTTTGGTAAGACTAAGGGTTTGTTTTATTCTTTCAAAGAACTAGCTCTCTGATTTACTGATTCTTTGTATTTTTTTGTGTCAATTTCATTCATTTCTGCTCTGATCTTTGTATTTTCCTTCCTTGTATAAGGTATTCCTATAGTATGCTGACTTTAATTCCTTCAGGTATGTACCAAGGAGTAATATACCTGGGTCATGTGGTAGCTATATTGTTTTCTGAGGAGCATCATTTTGATTTCCTTAGCTAGCAAAGGCTTTTCTCCAATTTTGTAGGCTCTTTACTCTGTTAGTTTTTTCCCTTGCTTTGCAGAAACTTTTTATTTTAATGCAGTCCCATTTGTTGTTTCTAGCTATTATTTCCTGTGCTACTGAAATCCTATTCAGGAAGTCTTTTCCTGTGGCTATAGCTTCAAGTGCTTCCCCTATGTTTTCTTCCAGTAGTCTCAGAGTTTCAAGTCTTATACCTAAGCGTTTGATCCATTTTGAACTGATTTTTGTACAGGGTGAGAGAAAGGGCTCTAGTTTCATCCTTCTGCATATAGATATCCATTTTCCAAGTACCTTCTGTTAGAGAAGATATCTTTTCTGTATTTTTGGTTGGTTTGTTTGTTTTGTTTTTGGTCTTTGTCAAAAATCAGATGGCTGTAGTTGCATGGGCTTGTGTATCCTGGATTTGGTATCATTGGTCTGCATGTCTATTTTTGTATTAGTAACATGTTGTTTTTATTACTGCTGTTCTGTAGTATGATTTGAAATGGAGTACTGCGATACTTCTAGCCTCTTTTTGCTTATGACTGTTTTGGCTATTCTGGGTTTTTTTGTTTCCACATGAATTTTAGGACTGTTTTTTCTAGTTCTGTGAAGAATGTCATTGGAATGTTGATGGAGTTGCACTGAACCTGTAGTCTGCTTTCAGTAATAAAGCTATTTTTAACATTAATTCTGCTGATTCATGAACAGGGGAGGTCATTCTATCTTCTCATGTGTCTTCAATTTCTTCAATGTTCTATAATTTTTATTGTAGAGGTTTTTTATTGCCTTATTTAGCTTGATTCCTCCTTTATTTTTTTAAACCACTGTGAATGGAATTGTTTCCTGATTTCCTTCTCAGCTAGTTCATTATAGGTGCACAGAAACATAGATTTTTTTTTAAATGCTGATTTTATATCCTGAATTACATTCTTCAATTTTATTGAAGGAGGCATTATGGGGTACAATGGAAATCTATCCTACAAGATTTGGGCAGAGAAGAGCTGGAACACAAGGCCATGAAAAATAAATCTCAAAGTTTACTGTGTTCCAGCATCTTTGTAATGCCCTAGAAGGTAGTAGAATCTTGACTGCAATAGGTAGCTTACAGTATATATATTTCAAGCAAGGAGCTGCTACATTTCATTTAAACACATAGCTGTAAGCAGAAATGAGGGCTACTATAGCTTATATTGCATCACTGATTTGAAACAGGATAGTAACCATGATGATGATCATCATCATAGCTATAGTAACTTTACAATATTTAAGGCTTCTTACATCCCAGGCAGTATGCTGTTTTGTATTTGTTTTTAGTCCTCCCAACAACTATATAAAGTGAATACTTTAATACTATTTGACAAAAAAAAATTGAAGGTTGGCAGAGCTAGAATTCAAACCTAGATAACAGTAAAAGTTTCAAACATCCAGTAACACAGCAACAAGTTAAGCGGTGACAGTAAGATACCTAATATTTCAGCAGTCAGAGCTATTTGAGGGTCTGTGTGGGAAGTAGAGCATCATATTCTCTCAATTGTATAAGCAAAAGCAGGAAGAAAATAGAAAAAGGGTTATATCTTATGGTAGCAATTCCTGAGTTTTCAAATATAAAAATTCATGACACTGCCAATTGAGCATGGCCTGTTTGGGGCATAATTAGAGCTGTCCAGAGTAAAAGTTCCCACCTGTTTCCTACCTGACACACAGTGATGGATGTGGAAGTTAGAAAATGATGCTATGTGCCATCATATGTTCCACATACCTCTGTGTACATGTGTAGGCCTACAGAGAAAGCCCAGGACACTAGCTGCACCTCTACACTCCCTCACTTTCCTCAGGGAAGCATATTAGAATGAAAATGAGAAAAGGAGGTATAAATTTTATCCATATCAAAAAAGTAAATATGAGTATTTATTGAACAATGGTATTAAGCACTAGCCTTATTGAAGCCCTCTACCTCTAGTAATCCAAAAATAACATTATTTCTATTTTATTTCCATTTTACAGATGAGGTAACTATAAATAAATAATTGGCTGAAGATTACACATAAGAGAAATGGTAGTACCAAGATTACAACAAGGAGGTCTCAACAAGGAGGTCTCAACTCTTAAAGAAGACATGAACTGCTTGTCAGCTTTCCCTGGGGCATGACCCAGCAGACGGGTACCTGGAAATTCCAACAACTTCTTGTAAGATGTAAAAGCAAAAAGGTAAGAACTTCTGCCTCTGTAGGATAACCTTAAAAGGTTCCTTAGGTCCAGAAAGAATGGCGATCATCAAGAGCTCAAATAATAACACTGGGGAGGCTGCAGGGAAAAAGGAGCCCTTCTACATTATTGATAGGAATGTAAACTAGAACAACCACTATGGAAATCAGAATGGAGACTAAATTTCTAAATACAGAAATTCCATTTGACCCAGTAATTCCCCTTCTAGACATCTTCCTGAGAGAGTTAAAGATATCATATTACAATGATGCATACATATCCATCTTTATAGCAGCACAACTTACAATAGGTAAATTTTGGAAATGGCCTACATGTCCATCAATAGATGAATGGATAAAGAAAATGTGGTATTTATACACAATGAAGTACTACTCTGCTATAAAGGGTAAATTTGAGTCATTTGTAGGAAAATGGATGTGCCTTGAGAACATGATGTTAAGTGAAATAAATCAGATAGATGTACAAGCTTAAATAATCACATGGTTCCTCTAATATGAGAAACCCAATGTATAAAGAGAAAAGTAAAAGATAATAAGAAACAGGGAGATAGCTCTTTCTGCAAGTGGGAAGGGGACCAAGATATGGAGGGGGGAGGGGAAACAAGTAAAAAAATTAAGACGTATTATGTACATAAACCAACTTCCCACAATGAATGTAATAATTATGTACTGCAAACACGTACTAATAAAAATAAAAATTTAAAAAATAGGAATACAATCCCTTGCTCTGAAACAAAGCATTCTGCATTAGATTCCCTTGGTCTTCTGGGAGGAAAGTTCACACATCATTCATTCAACAGTACTGACTGCAAGTCTGCAATATGCCAGACACTATTCTAAGTGGGAGAATACATCTGTGGACAAGAGGCATGAACTTAGGAATTTTTAATTCTAAAAGGAGTCAGAAGAAAACAAGTCTTACCCTTGCAAAACTCATAAACCACTGGACTAGGCTGATTGCTACAAAAATTTTCCTTTATATATCCCTAAAGTTCATTTATGATAAGTGTGTTTTATAGAATAAAAGTTCATAATAATATTTTAAACTACAAACTGCTATCTCCAAAATAATAATCAATACATGAACAACTTTTCTTCTCTGGAAAGAAGTTTCACTATATACACCATGTCCAGGCCTCCCAAAAGTTCAACTGGCTGGCAGTTCAACCAGTGGCTCAATATTAGCACTAAACATTCTCACTCTCTCAACACTTTCCTGAAAATGATATTCAAGACTCAGACACCATGACAATCAATGTGCACTGGTCATAATACAACTGTTAAGTTTCTGAGAAACACTTTTGCATTCTTTTTCTTCTGATTCTTAAAAAAGAATACCATCACAAAAATTGTAGTTTATGGCTGAACTAAATTTCCAAATCAGCTATGAACACATCTTTTTATTTTCCACAGATTATTATTCATTTGAACTTTATTCAGTCAGACACTGACATAATTTAGGGGCACACAGCTGTGATCCCACCCCTCAGTGAGGTTGAGGCAGAAAGATCACAAGTTCAAGCCCAGCCTGAGGATATAGCTCAGTATGAAGGCTCTAGGTTCAAACCTCAATTAAACAAAAAAATTAAGCTGAGCAGATTGTCAAACACATGAGCTATAATTTGGTATACACTAAAGGTGCCAGTTTTACATTCCTAGAGTGGTTTTGCTGATGTGGATTGGAATTTGAAAGACCACATGACAAACATATTTAGGACTAATTACAATAAATTGTCATCATGAGCATTTTACAGTAACCCACTATTACTAGTGTGCTAATGAAGGACAAGATCTCAATCCCCTTTCCCTTGTTCCTGAGGACAATAAGAAACAGTTAAATTCAAGCAAAAGACATTTGAAAATGAAATTGCTTTAAAATGCATATCTAGCCATCCAGAAGATAAGTAGACTCAACAGGGATAAGAAATAAGTTCCCTCTTCTCTGCCCTTAATGAGGCTAATCATTTCATTCAATCAATAGATCATTCATTCATTTTTCAGCTGGCCCAGAGGTCCGCAACATCACTGCTTATATCTTTTAGTAATACATGCTGTACTTCCTCTTACTAACAATTTTAGTGTTAACTGTCATGTGGAGAAAAAGAAAAAAAAAACAAGTTTTGTCCAATTATGTTTCTGTCACCACATATTAAAACATATTCAAAGGGGGCCAGGGATTTAGCTCAGTAGTTCCTCTGCCTGCCTCAAGCGCAAGGTCCCAAGTACGATCCCCAGCACAAAAAAAAAAAAAAAAATTCAAACGTTTTGGGTTAAGGTAGAAATGAGGAAATACAACAGAAAACAGAAAACCATTCCCAGAGTGTGTCATTTAGTTAATGGTGTCCTAGAACATGGACAGCATCCAACTGCTCCCTAAAGTTCCTCAGGTATGCGCAGGAAACAGTAAAGCAGACTTTCACACACAGCACATGTTATTTTATCTGAGGCTTACTTACTTCATTCAAGATAGACAAAAGGAAGTCACTTTATCAAATAAATATCCTAAAAAATGGAAAATATCCAAATTTTAAATTGCTACAGATGATGACTCAGTGAGTGGGCAGTTACAGAAACTCAGAGCTGATGCTAGAAAAAGCTAATGTTTTCATAAAGATCACTAAAAAGCTGTTCTGGGGGGATGGTCTTTTGAATCATGTTTTTGCTTAACTTTCCTTATAGGCATTATAAAGTGCTGCATACCTCTCAGAAGGAGATGGGAGTCTCATCATTATAGAAACAGAAAGCCATTGTTATTTGAGGCATTTTCCGATTACTAGAACATTTTATTTATTCATTTATTTTTGGTACTGGGGATCGAACTCGGGACCTTGCGCCCACCAGGCAGGCAGTGGAATCACTGAGCTAAATCCCCGGCCCAGGACTACATTTGAATAAATTGCTATTTTGCCTCCAATGAGTTTGTATTGGTCTCTCAAACACTGCTGATTTTTACATTGATAAGACTGGGTATAATGAAAACAGTCAAGTCTATCTCCCAATACCCCCCCCCAAAAAAATTTTCACTGTTTACTCTAACTGGAGGTATTTCAGTTCTAAACATCTTTTCAAGTAAGTTAAATATATTTATTTATACACAAGATCTGATGAGTGAGATATTTATGGTAAATAAAAATACAACTATGGGGCTGGGGATTTAGCCCAGTGGTTCCAGTGCCTGCCTTGCAAGCGCAAGGTCCCAAGTTCGATCTCTGGTACCAAAAAAAAAAACACAAATACAACTATGATAGGCAATCCTATTGATTGAGTGTATGGGAAAATTATTATCAAACAGTTCTTATATTCCAGTAAAGAATTTTTTAAAGTCAGGGTCTTCTTATAGTAGTCCAGCTTGGCCTTGAACTTGCTATGTAGCCTAGATGGGCCTACAGGTCATGATCCTCCTGCCTCAGCTTTTTAAATGCTGGGATTATAAGCAGGTGCGACCATGCCCAGCATCCACTAAAGGATTTAAATAAGAATAGTACAAACTAAGCATACTAAACATAACAATAACTTTCACTGGTAGCACTTTTAGTTAAGAAGTTCTTTTATACATATTCATCTTTTGAATTCAGTATTTATGTGGTATCAAAATATCCTATACCAGTAATGGTGAACCTTTTAGAGACTGAGTGCCCAAACTGCAACCCAAAACCTACTTGTTTATTACAAAGTGCCAACATTGCAATTAAACCTGAATTCTGAGCTTTTAGTTTAGAAAAAACAATGGCTGCTAGGGCAACCTTGATCACACACCTACAGAGAGCTCTGCCAGCCTAATGTGGCACACACGCCATAGGTTCACCAACACTGCCTCTATACTAAATCCTAAGGACATAAAGATGAATAAGACATATTTCTTTAGTTTTCATTCATGTCATCTGATAATCAAAACCACAGAAAGACAGGATTACCTCATCTAGCTTGTGCATGCCTCTCACAGTGTGACTAGCTTACTATACTAGTTATAACTGGTTTATAAACTGTATCCCTACTATATGTAGTATGGTATAAATTAGATATTTTGAAATGTATGCATGTGTACACACACACACATGACTGGTGGAAAAAGGTACCAAATTATTACCACTCATTATATCTGGATGGTAGGACAGATTTTCTCCTTTTAACTTATTCTGTAGTTTTCTACAATAAAAATTAAAATTTAGCTTTTTCCTATCATAAATGCCATTAATGTTTGAAAGATACGTATGTGGTATAATACATAATGTCAAACTATACTCCATGTCTGCAGCTAAAAGGCAAAGACAGAATTATAGGAAAGTCATTGTGTATAGCAGGGCTCAGTTTCCTAGTCAAAAAGTAAATCTATAAAAACTCACACCACATAGTCTCATAGAAGATGAGAGAGGATTAGCATTCACTCATTTGTAAAGGCCTGTATATAGCTGCCTTTTACAAAAGAATACAAAACATATCCTTTCCCAGATGACAAAATTTTTTGCTAGACATTTAGAATGTAAAACTGACAAAAGAACTGCAAGTTGCATTTAAAAATTGTTTAAATTTCATTTGCATATTTTCAATAAAAATACATGTGAAATTAAAGAACTCAAAAGTCCATCCCCTTCAATTAGAAACTACTGTGTCTCTAGATTATTTCTATGCCACTAATGGTGTGGTGTATATATTCACAGATACTACTATTCCACAGGCTACATTTTTATGGAAATGGGGCATATCAGAAACAATTTAAATGTGGTCTTACACTGTATAGAAGAAAAAGGTTTATCAAACTATTCTCTCCCTCTCCCCCTCCCCCTCCCCTGCTCCCTCTCCCTCCCTCTCTCCCTCTGTCCCCTCTTAGAGTACACTAATTCCCTCACAGAATCTAGAAATCAATAAAAGCTCTTACAACTTTAGGACCAGTAGTTGAAATAAGATCTGGCAGTTTACTTGAAATATTAAGTTGTGAGGTGTATTGGCATTGTGGATGCAGCCAGCCTCCAAAAGGCAAATGATGAAAATCATGAATAATGCTGTAAAAAATAATTTTTCAAGCCCAGGAAAGAAGCGGCACTAGGAAAATATTTTCTACCGCTTCTCTCACACCTTAAATCTTCTTTCATACATTCCCACAATTACACCTTCTGCATATCCAAATAAAATCCAAAAATACTTCTGCACGCCTGTGAAGAAACAGTTTTTCATCTTCTGAAATATTTAATTCATCATCCCAAATTATTTAAGAATTGTATCATGGCATCTTCCTTTGTAATAAGTAACCAAATCTATTTTGAAAATTAAGACGGGAGCCCTAATTTTAAGCAATAAAAAGTATTCCTGTTAATCTAATGTGAAGTACACATACTTGAGCACTACAAACTTCCATTTATTTTTAAGTGTAATATTTCTACTATACTTTACATTACATGACATAGAACGCATGGTTCTATGCTTTAGGCATCTTTTTAACCACTTGTCAAATACTAGCTCATTAAAAACCCTCTGACATAGGTATTATAGTTATCCCCATTACAGATGAGAAAACTGAGGCACAAAGAAAGACAGAAATTTCCCCAACGCTGTATGTAACAGCTTGAAAACTGCAGAGATAAGATTCAACCCCAGGCAGTCTGGATCCAGAATCCATGCTCTTACCCACAATGTTATGCTTACTCTCAGAAAGTGGTATGCTCCTGAAAGCCCATATCTAAGCATTTAATAAAAAAATCTGCTACACAAGAAAAAAAATGCAGAGAACAAAAAGTAGAAAGCTCATTATTCATAGTCCCAATACATCATTATATATTTCCAATACATCATTGTGTATTTCCTAGTAGTTTTTTCTTTCTGTTGTTCAGAAAGGGGTTCCTTTTCCTTTAATTAACTCAGTATATATGATTTTTTGAGAAAATGAAAAACTTTAATTTTAAGATAACTAGTCTCAACATTTTTAGAATAACATTTTAAATTAATTAAACACATGTCCAAAATTTACATATATTTATGTTTACAATATATATTCTGATTTTACCTCAGAATTTCATATAGTAGGTATGAGTATTATTCCCATTTTATAAATGATAATTAAGAAGCATAATTAAGAAACTAACTTAAGACCATACAGCTAGTTTAGCTGAGCCTGGATTCAAATACAGGCAGTATTTGACTCCTAAAACTACAATTCTTGATTGCTCCTGGAGGGCAGGTTTATGAGCCACTGGAAAGACAGTACTCATGCTTTCAGAATAGTATTGTTTGCCTTAGCTTCAGATGATGATGTTACCATACACATTTATTTTATTTTGCCTTTACTTTGACTTACACAACTAAAGTTATTAGAATCTTACGTTTTCTTGAGGGAGCTAAAATCAATCTTGCCTTATTTTATAAGGGTCAAGTTATCTTATGTGATTCTTTCATTCAACAAACACTTCCGTTATCTACTATGTGCTGGGAACCATGCTAATCAGACATAATCTTTGCACTAACACAAAGGTTTATTCCCTTCAGCATATACATATGCTCAGGTTTCTCACAACTAATAAATTCAATACCCTGGGACATAAAAATGGACAATAGCCTTGCCAACCATTCAGTGGCAGAGCTGAGAACGGAATCCTGTGATTTTCTGCCCCCATTATACATAGTAGATAAACCCTTTCTCTTTCTTATGGTTCCAAAACAGTGACTGGCACCTAAATCATTACTAGACAGGTACCATTTGCCTGCCCCATGCTATACCACCTCTTATCAGCTGGCAATGAAAGCTCACCCATTTTTGGTACAAAGAAATTGAAATAGAAATGTTTAAAACCTCAATTTACTAAGCTACGTATTTGAATTACTTCTAAAATTCTAAAATAATATTTTGGATTTAACTTTAATAACCAAATGATAAGTATGAATGTCTATGATCATCTTTAAAAGAAGTAGGGGGAGCACATTCACACAAGTTGGTAAGGCCACATCTGCTTGATTTTATGTGGAAACATCTGATTACATTCTGGCTTCAGTTGAATTCTATTGACTGTGAAAAGGTAGCAGAGAGTCAACATTTAAAAAGCACAGCAGAAACATTCTTGACCAGGTCACTGTGTGGCTTCATTGATAGCCATTAACTACCGGCACAATTATCAACCCAACACTTTATAATGAAAGGGGAATAAGAAAAGAAGCAACCTAAGAAACCAAGGTCAACATACAGAGGAACTTCTGCTGGTTGAATTACTAGTTGTGTTAGTTGTGTTACTAGTTGTGTTACTTACTAGTTGTGTTAATTACTTTTCTCTCATTGCTGAGACAAAATACCCAACACCCAAAGTTAAAGGAGGAAAGGTTTATTTAGCTTACAATTCAATTCGTAGAGGTTTCAGCCCATAATTAGCTAGCCCCAAGGCAAGGTGGCAGAGCGGAAATAATTCATGGTGGCAGAAGACAGCAAAAGCAACACAGGGCCTTAACATCTTTCTGTCCCAGTTATCTTATTCAGACTGCTTAGGGAAGGTAGCGCTCATGCCCTTAATCGTAGTGCCCTCGGGCCTAACTCCACTATGAATAAATCACACACTCTAGATTCAACCACCTCCAAAATAGCGTATGACCACATGAGGCTTTGCGGGGGGGACATCTAGACACTAGTGTGTGTGTGTGTGTGTGTGTGTGTGTGTGTGTGTGTGAGAAACCTTACCACATTTCTTGACTGACACAGGCTTACATCAGTGTTTAAATGTAGCTGGTGATGTTGGAGCTCATCATTTATTGTTTGTTTTTTCTAAGTTCTCTAACAAGCTTCACTAGTACTTTAATATCTATACCATTATCTGGTATTATCTGGTATTTTCCTTCTACTGCTACCCTCTTTTTAAGCCTGTGATTTGTATCATCCTAGAATGCAAATTTATGGAGGAAGAGAGCAATGCTAACTTCATGGGCTGGTATCTGTAATAAGTACTGAGTTCAGTATTTACTAATGATGGCTTTGAACTCCACCCTGTAACTACACACAGCCCTTATCATCATGCAGAACTACTCATCATGTCATCTCTGACTAGAATGACCCATGGTCAATCCTTGAACCTCTTCTCTTCCCTAGCTATGTTCATCCTATGTGATCTTTTCTGTGCTGACAACTCCCAAATATATCCAGCCTGGACCATTTTCCTCTGAACTCTAGATTCAGGTGTTCAACTGCTGACATGACATTCCTATTAACATGTCTATTAACTATCTCGAAGACATAACCAGACTGGAACGGAACTCCTGAACTCTTCCCAGAAACCTGTTCTGCTCTATCCTGAACCATCTTCAACTCTATCCTTAGTTGCTTAAAAACCTCAGTCATTCCTGATTCCTACGATTTCACACTGAATCCATCAGTAAATCTATTTGAATCAAAATATACCTAATTATACTCAGAGATATCAGTATGAATGCCTATTTTTACACACAGAAATAGATGTGCAGTGCACAGGGGTGTGTGTGTGCATGTGCATGTGTTATCCCCCTTTCTCTGTCCACTGAGAAAGGCTCCGAGCATTCAGATCTTGGCTTCAAAATACCATTCTCCAACTACAAGAACCAGAACAACCTTGAGGAAATGACTGATTCTAGGGCTGGGGCAGGAAAAACAAGCCCAAAGCACCCAGTAGTCCCAGAGAGTAAAAAAGTGTGAATGTATATACACAAAAGATAGGAGCATATTAAGAGGGCACAGAAGCCAACCCAAAAGAGCTCCCAATGGCCAAAGCCAGAATAATTTGAGCAACAAAGTAAGTAGGAATAGTATTAAATAATAACCCTAATAATACAATCAACCCATGAATTTGGATGCATACATTTGAGTCATTTAGATAAATTTGTCATTTAGATAAATGGCAAACCTTCCTCACAGAAGAATTCCAACTAATAAAGAACAATGAGAAAAATTAAAAATTACTTTTTAAACACCATAACAATAATTACTGCAAACAAGATCTACTGATGAATGCTAAAATTACTGGTCAGAAACAGGATGCTGGCAAAGTCTCAAAGTTTCTCTCCCAAAATATTTACCAACTACTGTGTTAGTTTTAATATATATCCATGAATTCTTTGTTCCTCCTCCCTCCAGGAAATGGAGTTTAATTACCTTCCCCTTGAGTGTAGGCTGGACTTAGTATCTTGCTTCTCGCAACCAGGGTATAGAATACAGTAACTTTACAGTGGAGAAACCTAGCAGAAACCACTTTAAGCAAAATGATCACCAGTTATTTGCTATCATGTGCCTCCTGTATGATGTGAGAAGGGTACTTCAACTCTATGGCACTCTTCAGAATTACACAATCCCAATCTACTCATGAAAGAGCATCAGATAAACCTAACTGAACAACTACAAAATACCTGACCAAAATACAAGAGAAGACCAAGAAACTCACACATTAAAAGAGATGAAGGAGACATGACAAGCAAAATAATGAAGCATCATACCAAGGTTAATTTCTTAGCTTGATAAATGCACTTTATTTGTAAGATGGTAACAAAAGAAGAAGCTGGGTGAAAGGTATATGACAGTAGTTTGTATCAGGAGCAATTCTGTTCCAAAAATCTGGAAATACTTCTGATTGTCACAGCTGGGGACATGGTACTGGTATCTAGTGGATAGAAGCCTGAATGCTGCTTAATTCCTATAATACACAGGACAACCTCCACAACAAAGGATTAGCCAGACCAAAATGTCAATAGCACTGAGGCTGAGAAACACTGATGTAAAGGAACTCTATGTAAGACCTGTCCAACTCTCCTGTCAATCTAAAACAATTTCAAAATACAAGTTAAAAATATATCCAGATCCAGTCACCTCTCACCAATTTGCTAGTCCGAGACACAACCTCTCAACTAGGTTTTTAAAGACAGCATCTTACTTCATCTTCTTGCTTCTACTCTTTACCTCCTTAGACTACTTTCAGTACTATAGCCAAAAGCACAGATCCATGCATGTCACTCCTCTGCCCAAAACTCTGTCATGGTTCCCTTCTCACAATGGCCTACAGGCTCTGGGATCTGGACCCATTATCTCCCTGACCTTACCTTGCTCTACACTTCAGTTCACTCCAGTTCGAGCACCCTGGGCTCCTAGAATTATGGGGATGCAGCACGCACCCTTCTGCTTCAGGACCTGTGTGAAATGTGCCTTCCATTTAGTACACCCCTTACCCTCCTTCAAGTATTTGCTCTCACCAAATCCTTCCCAGACACTGCTTTTCAAAATGCACACACTCCTTGGCATTCTTGCTTTACTTTTCTCTACAGCACTATCACTTCCTAATATACTACAATAACACATTTTTGTCTGTTTAGTTCACTACTATAACCTCTGCATCTACAACACCTAGCACATACTTGATGCTCAACATTTGTTGTATTAACAAACCTCTAAAATCCTAAATTAAATATCTTGGTGTCTTTCTGCTTCACACTGACCTTTCACACCCCCATTTCCTCCCAACCAGATCCAGGTTTTCTGTTCTTGATCCGGCCTAGAATTCATAGTTCTTCATTATAATCCCAATCTTCAGTGTCATTAATTTCCTCAACCAACTGTCCATTGAGTATCTCTACCAAACAGAATAGGCAAAGCAGTGGATAACAACCTGGGCTCCAAAGTTGAACCAAGGCTTGAACATCAGCTGTTCATGTTAAAAACCAGGAGGGTAACAGTAATGTAGTAATACTTGTGAATATTAAATAACTTCATTGGCTATATTGAGACTAATCACTGTTGGAGAAAAACATACAAATTAGTAACCATTACAAATCCAAAGTCTACAACCTCAAGCAGTTCCTCAATACTTTGTCAGTTTCCTAGTCATGTATCAGTCTGCTTCTCCCCAAACACCCTAGTAAACTACTGTATTATAAACTCACATACTCTTTTTTAGGAACCTCCATTCTGCCACCTTACCTTCACTGTTCAGTGATCAAAAATGAAGAACACATGTCAACTTCTCTTTCAGACCCTTGTCAGTTTCAAACTTATTTACACTGCCATCCATCTTTACTTCCTTCTTTTCCAATCACTGCTGACACCACCTCCCGATCAAGGCCAATTTCTTTATCTAGGCCATGCAACCCTCCCCTCCTCCTGCCTCCAAATCTCTCTTTCCCTCTCTCTCCCTCCCTCCCTCCCTCTCTCTCTTCAATTTCTCCTCTCTATTGGTTATTTCTAGTCCCATAAGCAGGCCCAACACCCTTTTAATTAAAAAAAGTCAAAGTTCTCTAAATATCTAGCATCTTTCCCTTTCTATACATTCTCTTTCAGAGCTCTTTGTTAAAAACACTGTATTACTCTCAATTAGCTACCCTTCTAGACACAATTTAGCTACAATTCACTTTTCAACCCCAACACATTACAATGTAGCTAACTTCTCTAGCTGAAATTGCAGTTAAGACATCTTAATTACCACATCCCAGAGGCATTATTCAGTCCTTATAGTACTTGTCCTTTTCAAGGCTGGATACATTGTTGACCACTCCTAGTCCTTGAAATATTCCCTACTTCCTCAGCTCCCCTAACAAATCCTTCAGAGTTTCCTTTTTCCTTTTTGGTCTGTCTGGCACAGATGGTTAGCTTTTCCCCAGCTGTGGGCCCCTTCTCCTTAGCAGCTCACAACACAAATACAGGAATCAGCTGGGCATGGTGGTGCACATCTGTAATCCCAGCATTCAGGAGGATGAGGCAGGAAGATCGCCATAAGTTCGAGGCCAGCCTGGGCTACACAGCAAGTTCAAGGACAGCCTGGGCTACATAGCAAGACCCTGTCTCAAGAGAAGTAAAATAAGAATCATCCTAAATCTCCAATCCTTCTCAATTCTGTAATTTGATTATTCTATCTTAATACTTCCTAAATCTCTCATACAACCATTTCCCTCCTCTATATCCCTCATCATTTCTCACCAATAGCTTCCTAAGTGGTCTCGCTTCTAGCTTTGCTCCTAATTTAGCATTCACTTACCTGCAAATAAGTCTGAAATCAAAGCATGACCCTCTTTTCCACTAAAGCATTCAGAATGAACCAAAAACTCCTAAACTTGGTTCACAATCTGTGATTTATTACTTCATTTGCCGTTATTCTAAAGCTGTGTGTCCACGTGTGACTATAGAATGTGAATGGAGTTATTCCAAACAGAAATGTGCTATGATTCTGAAGATGCAGTATGAAAAAACGAATGTCAAGTGTCTCAGTATTGCAGTGTCATACTACCTGCATGAAGAAATTGTAATATTTTACATATATTGGGTAAAACTATATATAAAAATTTCATTCATTACTTTAAAAAATATGGTTTACTAAAAACATTTAAATTACAAGGAGACTTACATTTGTGGCATTTCAATATGACAGCACTAGTATAATATGTCCTTTCTCTCTGTCTGAACCTAATTAACTCATTTATTATTCAAGAGAAGCTCAGGTAACCCTGTAAGAGTCTAGAACAGCCTCAGTGCCAAGAACCCAAGTCTGAGTCAACTATCTCTCCTCTGTGCTTCCATTCCTAGGAACCTGTGCACACACCTGTCATAAATCACACCATACTGTAATTGGTGGTTATCAGCTATCTCCTCAAGCTATCCTTGAAAAAAGAACTATCATTTTGCACATTCTTGGTCCCACCACCACACCTAGCATTTAAAAGGCACACAAACATTTCTTGGACAAATGTGAACTACCTAGTCCTAGCTGAAAACTTAGAAGGAAAGAACCTAAACTTTACCAGGAACTCTAGGAATAAAAGGACTAGGTGGGTAGGGTGGAGAATAGGAATCATAATAAAGAGATCAACAAATTAGAAAATAAAGCTCATCACACACACACACAGACACACCTGACACAGTGAGAATAGGGATTTGCCACAGTGATGTAAAGCCTTGAACTCATGGCTGGCATGCCGGGGCCATGATTTGGTTCCTAAATTGTTTAAACAACACATTCAACAACAATAACAACAAAAAAAGAGAAAGAGAGAGTATAATTTGGCAGATTTTAACACAAGCAGCTACAGCCCAGCACCTGTTCCATTTAAACAGCACATCACTGCTGTTAAAAACAACAAATCTCTCTCGTGAAGCCAATGTTAATCTCATGATGCTTCACCATGGAGCAATTTAGAAGAGTTATTGTATGAAATATGCCAAAATATGAGTTTATGGCTGATGCTTATTTGGCAAATATGGCTGGTACTGCTAGATGTCAAAAAGCATGTATACAAATAAGCAAATAAAAGTTTTTAAGCTCACAGCCTTAAATATTTACATTACCATAAATGTACAAAGATAAATGTTTATATGAGTACACATATTATGCATTTCAGGAACACATTTTTTAATGTGATTGTCAGGAAACAGTTATGAAGTGGCATTATTTCTTTATGGGCCTCAAGACAGACATTTAAAAATGAATTCTGACAGAATGTTAATGGGGTAAGAACATTATTACAGAAGTTTCTCTGCACTACCACTGAGCAAAATGAATTGTCACAGTATCTCAACAGTTCAAAGCAATCTTATCTTTTCCTTTCACCAAAACACTTTTCTTCCAACTCTGGAATCCAGTCAAACATCAATGTCAGCCCTTAAACAAGGGGGAAAGGGAGGCCACACATGAAAAAACTTTCAAGAAAATTCTGACATTTTCCCCCACATAATATAGTCATGTTAGTCCCTAAAGACACGATACAATTATTTTCCTCTTCCCCTCTGTGAAAGGGATGTCTTTTTTTTCACATAGTTTGTGAGTTGGTCATTAGCCATAACTCAGTAGCAGTGGTATGAATTCTGCTTCCTTATGTTAATTTAATCTCTACACTGAGGCTATGCGCTCCCATCTTCGAAGCTAAGAAAATGTACCGCACCTGCCATTATAGTTTACTAAATGAGCCACCAAAGAGAAGGGCCAGGCGTTTCGGGAAGTAATTAGGATAGTCAGTGAATTGAGCCATCCAGAAACGCTCTGAGATTACAGAAGGAGCCATCATTAAGTGAGAATTCAAGATTGTGCACGTAAAGTTTTACCCCTGTGGATAATTCTTTTTTTTTTTTTTTCATTTTCCCACTGCAGGGAGCGATGTGGGCTCTCAGACTACACACATTACTACAACACTTCATTTATTAGGGAAAAAAGACGCTGTGGCTGGGATTTAAAAACAAAAACAAAAAAAACAAAAACAAAAAAAACCAGCAGGTAGGCCCCAAAACAGAATCCTCAAAGCAATTTCAATTCAGGTGAAAAGCTGCTCACGTATCAACTATCCAATGACCTAAAAAGTCTTTTATAGAAGTCTCTAAGTGTTTAATTCAATGTATAATCTCTCCACATTCAACAGAGGCACAAGAAAAACGTATTCGGTTTTCTATAGTAAGGCCAATAAGGATGAAATCATAGTTTTCCTCTAACTCATCACCATCAACGCCAGCCTTCCAATAACTCCATTCCACAGCTCTGATTCCTAAACTTGGATCTTAGAAAAACAACGGATTGCAAGAGTAGCATGGGATGGGGGAGCTCGTCTTTCCTGTCGCTGTCAGCAGTCTTTTGAGGAGCCGGAGGAGGAAAAGAAATTAGGCTTCCCGACGAAGGACGCAGACGGCGGGGAAGCGGGGTGGACGCGCTCCTCTCCCAAGAAGAAAAGTTGCAAGGACGGATGCGTGGAAGGGCAAGGGGAGGAAACAGAACCGCACTACTTAATCCCAAGCACCCAGCCAGCACACAGCCAGCCTGCACAGTGGGGGCTCCGTCCCGACGCCGCCAGCGGGACTGCGCGGATACCCCGTGCTCGGGAACAGGGAGACCGAGTAGCCCCGGCAGCAACGAGAAGCCCTCCTGCCCCAGCCTCCCACGCCCGCTCCAGGACTCACGCTCCCCGCACCGCCCAGTCGCGCCTGGGCGTCCCCGCCGCGGGTCCCAACTTTGCCTCCTGTGGGGGGCGCCGCGCGCCGGAGCCGGGCGGGAGGGACCCGGGGGGACGCGAGGAGGCAGGCGAAGGCACGCGAGGGGCGGCCTCCGTTACCTGAGGGGCGCGCTCGCCGCCGCGGGGACCACCATTGCCGCGCGTCCGCGTTCTTCCTGCTGGTCGTGGCCGCGCCGCGGAGCGACTGACACTAACAACAAGTAAGTACTGTAACTCTCGCCGCCGCCTCGTCCGCTGCGCGCTCCCGCCCGCCGCCTGTCCGTCGCCCGCCTGGCCCACCAGCCTGCGCGCTCTGCCCACCCCGCGCACCACCCCTCCGCGCGCCCTCGCCCGCCTCTTGAGGCGCGAGCACGCGCTCGCACCGCCCTCTCCCAGCGCTCCCCTCAGCTTCGGGGGCGGACTCGCTGTGAGACCACGCCTTCCCGCATTCCAACAGGCGGAAGAAGAGACCTACAGGGCGCCTGATTGGCTGGGAGGCGGGCCCAAAGAGGAGGGGCAGGGCGATCAAGACCTTAGGCCCTCGTGAGGGGAAAATTTGGTTATATTAAACACCAAAGGAAAAGAAGTTGTGGCCCATTTGAATATCGGGTCTCCTTATGGCAGCCGAGTATAGAATAGGTGCTTTCAAAGACTCCAGTAGAGTATTTAGTATTTATCAAGTTAAATCCTATTCTGCAGGCCTTAGCTATAGAACAGAAAACTACATCTCCTAGGAGGCTCCGCGAATGTCCGTCATCACGTAGTACTCCGCCGTACCGGGACAAAATAATCCCTTCATTTTTCTGAAAGTATTGGGAATAATGTTTCACTTTTCTCCTCACCGGAGCCACTTTAAGTGTTACGGAGATAAGAGAAGTTACCCGTCTGGAGTTGCTAAGCTATTTGGGTAAGGAAAAAGAAAGGATGTCAGAATAAAGTGCTGCGGAGGGATTCCTCAGGCGCTGTGAGATGTTGAGTGCGACGACTGGCGGCGACTGAGAGGGGCTGAGGGGACTGTGCTCTGTCCAGGGCCTCGCATTAGGTCCCGGCCTCGGGTGGCCCTGTTGTCTGCAGGTCAGTAGGCTGTGCGGGCTTGGGGGGGGGGCACCATCGAGGTGTCCTTCGCCCTCTGAATGAAGATCACCCCTCTTTTGCTGTTGTTACTGGTTTGTCTCTGATAGAGGCCGACTGAATGGGGGCGCCTCACTTCCGGTTGGGGGAGGGGAGGATGACTCCTGGAGGAGGGGGAACAGAACTCACTTCCTGTGGGGCAGGTTAGTGGTTTGGGGGTGTCCAGCCCACTTCCCGTGCTGGGGAGGGCCTGAAAAGGTGGTGCTGGGTTCCCTCGCCGTAGAAGGCATCGCCTAGCTTGGGAATGGTTTCGTGTTAGAAGTGAAGTTGTTCCACCAAGCTGTGATCAACCTGCAGACTGAGATGTGTGTTTGGCTTCCACGTGTGAGATGGAAAATTTCTTCCCCAACAAAATTTTCCTAATGCTTCCTTCAAAGAAAGAAGAATTCCTTGTTGAAATTCACTACAAAAGAGCATACCTTTTTGTATGACTCACGAATGGCCTCCCCTTGCTCTTTTATCCAAGTCTACCTTGATGTAGTGGATAGTGTTCTCTGCCTTAACATGGCAAGAACTCTAGCTGCTGTGTTGATAAAGGACATGGCCTTTTGCCTACAGGACTGATAGTTCACATAAATTACGGGGCATTTTCTTCTCAGAGAGCAAGTGTACGAAGTACTCAGATTTTGTGTTGCCTTAACTGATGTAATTGATATCCTACATTCTTAGGCCTTTGGATTCGAGACTACAGGTTTGCCCTGAGAACAACTTCCTCATCCTTAAAAATTCTTTTGTGGAGCTGACAGGTAGTGTTTGTGAAAATTGTATTTTAGTACATCTTCTCCCTTTGTAATTAAGTTAAATTTGGCAATGATTTTTAAAGATGCTATTTATTAGCTGTGGTTTTAATGCATGGCACAAGGCTCATGAGCTCAGCTCATATTTCAAGTAGGGGCAAAATGGCTCACAAAGGACAAAAGACGATTAAGAGAATTACTTCCAGTATTCTCTTTTATAAGAAACGGTATGTGAGTTGGTAATAAATGCTCAGTAATTTTGATTCCTTGTCATTGGTCAAGTAACGCAATACTTGTATGGATATGTACTGAAGAATTAGTCTTTTTGAAGCTTTCTGAACCCAACAGTTTCAGGATATCTGTCATGTGAACCTAGAACTGCAATGTGTTTCAAAAATTCTTGAAATAATAAGACTGTGTATTTTTTTCCTTGAGATTCTTACTTAATTCTAGCCTCAGACTTTGCAATTTTAATTCTAGTTCTTTTAAAAAGCTATTTGGTTCAGAGTTTATTAGAAAATGTTTCAAACTATGAAAATAAAAATATTTTAACCTTCTATAGCCTTTATTTTTAGAAATAATTCTGATGGGGTGAAGATGTATCTCAGTGATAGAGCATTTGACTAGTAATATATGAGACCCTGGATTCCATCCCCCGTACAACAAGAGGATAATCAGCCTGAGACCCTAAAAGCAGTTATTTTTAAAAAGACCACAAAATTGCACCAGCAGTTGACTGAAAAGACAAGGCAAAATAATGTCTGTTATCTCCAGCAGTGGGTTAGGGGCATGTGGACTGCCCTACATGTGTATTAATGACTAGAAAGTGTTCACTATATTAATGTAATATGGAATAAAATATGATGTTGATATTCTGACAAATTAAATTGTAGTTTAGGAATTGTTGAAGTATGGAATGATTGTAGAACTAAAAAATAGAGAAAATGATATTAAAATATTGATTGAGATGCAATAGTATTGCCTTTTGGAGAGCAAAGAATTTATTAAATTGGTCCTCATGATATTCCATGAAGAAATGCAGTATAATAGAAGTAAAAATTGCTGCAGCTGAAAGGCTTGAGCAGCTTGAAGAACTGTCTGTTGAGAAGAAAGCAATATATAAAATGCATATCTGGAAGAAGACGTTTTGTGATGGGTGACAGTTATTCATTAGTTCCATCAAAGAAGAAATATTGTGGAAGCTTCTGAAGAATAAGTCTGTGGACACTGTTTATTCTTTTTAGTGTTTCTGTGAGGAGGCTTGCTGTCTTCGGAAGGATTTTTGAGTTGGTTTTTTTTCTCTTAAGGCCCTTTTGTTGCATTTTTCTTGTTCATGTTCTAATAGGAACATAGTGTCACAATTAGAAAAACAAAACTTTTGCCATTACACTGTTACTTCTTTGAGTTAATGATTTGAGATTTTCATTCCATTACTTCCATCTGTAATAAATTACCTATTTTTAGAGTAATTGGTTAGGTAACCATTTTCTTTTCTTCGAATGCCCTGCTCATAGCTTGAATTATTAGAACAATAGGTCAAAATTGTGGATACTGTCTCATTGAAATTCGATTGATTACCCACAGAGGTGCTATGCATTGTTCACTTTCATTCTTTTCTCTACCTTATTTTGTAAAATCATCCTTATAATTTACAACTTACTGCTTTTTTTGCTTCTTGTTTTGATAGTGGTAGTGGTTTATTTTTGCCATGGAGTTGAGTATCCTAACAATTTAAATTTTTTAAAACTTAGTTCTCTACTGTTTTTATTTGACTACTGTCAACAATATTCCATAGCTGGGCATAGTGATGCATGCCTGCAATCCCAGCACTGCCTTTAATCCCAGCACTCATGAGACTGAGGCAGGAAGAGTGCCAAGAGTTCCAGGCCAGCCTGGGCTCCATAGTAAGTTCAAGGCCAGCCTGAACTACATAGTGAAACCCTGTCTCAAAAAACAACAACAACAACACAATGTACTCAAATAAGAATTCCCCTTACGTCTTTTCATAATTTCCACAAAAATTGAGTTCCTGTTATGTAACAGTCACTTTCTAGGGACTTCAGATACATAAATACAGGGAAATATCTGTGCTTTCTTGGTGTTTACTTCCCAGTTTATAAATCAAAACTGGAAAAAAAAAAATCAAAACTGGAATTTTGTTCCCCTGGCATTCCTAAATAGGATCTACGTTATAATCATTGTTCAAACCAGATCAACGTGCAGCCCTGATTTCATCTCTTGGTCTTGATCTCTAACCTATTCTAAACACATGAATGTTTCAGTCTAATTTTCCTTCAGACGATATAAGCCTCTGTGTTAAAGATTTGGTCCCTTTCATTGACACGTGCATCATGATACTGTCATTCTGGCTTCCTTTACACTGTATGAACAAGTAAGAGTGAATAGTAGTGGACTAAACAGGTGACCGGACAGGCCTATACTCAAACTGGCCTGTACATTTTACTAGTTTGGTAACTCTGAGCCTCAGTTGCCCTAAATCTAAATGGAATGGTTTGGTGGAACAAGGATATTAGACGTAAATCACTAGCACAATCCTGGTTCTGGGGGCTTAATGCTCTCATTTTACCTCTCATCTTGCTTTAGTTATTCTGGTTATTGGGATTTGCCCACTTGTCCGTTTTAAGTCTTACATATTCCCAAAGCATGATACATAGTGATTGGCTATTGAGATTCTGCCTTTTACCCACATCAGCATGCTCATTAAGTCATTAGGATTTTTATTTTTTGTTCCTTTTGGAAAGGAAAAATCACTAATTTCCATGATTATTTTAGAAAATATACATAAAAGTTTTAAGAAAAAAAAATAAGAAATCACCAGATGATTTGAATTATTAGAGGAAAACTTTTAACTTATTTTCTTAAATCTATTTAAGTACTAAGCCCCTGTCCTCCATGACCCTACTCAAGAACCTTCACGCTGACCATATCTTTCATTACCCATCCATACATACCAAACTGAATGATCTCTGGAAAATGATATAACTGCACCGCACCTCTCTAGTTTTGTTCATGTTATCTTCTGCCTGAAATACTTTTTTATTCCTAGAAATTCCCATCTATCAAATGCTGCCTTTCTCCAGTATTATCTTCAAGAAATATTTTCTGATGTCTGTCTTCTTTTCATTCTCCCAAACCATGTATGTTCTGTCCATTGATTCCTCAGGGCATTTTGTGTCACTCTTACTGCATTTAATAGTCAGTGTTCCTGTTATTTTTGTTACATGCAGGGTTTTTGTTCTCCCATAAAAGGCTGCAGACTATATCCTATTCTTCTCTAGGTCTGCTGTCATACCTGAAACAATTCTGTTCATATTGTAGACATTCAGCAAATATGTGTGGAGTCGAACTGGTACCTGGGCCATGATGAATCTAATAAGTAACTTTTATCCTCTAGTTCACTCAACCTCAAGCACAGTAGCCAGCATATGAAGGACATTCAAATGACTGAAGAATGAAAGAGTACATAAGTTGTCATTCTCTCATTTTTGAGGATTATAAAGTGTTAGTATGTTGATATACCTATATTAAGCACCTATTACATGATTTTACTGTGAAAACTGATACATGCCCCTCAATTTAATTGGAAAGAAATAAATTATAACTAACGTGTGTAGATTGCAGATGTTTCAGTAGGGTTGAGATGGGGAGTTCGGTACAGAGTTTTTGCATTGTGAGAGATATCCTCTGCTGCCTAAAGTCAGAAACCAAATAGATTTTGATACCAAGTATTTGTATACTTGTACAAGTGTATTTGCACTCCTACATGTATATCCAAGAGAATTGAACATGATTACAATGTAAACTTGTATGCAAATGTTTGCAGCAGCATTATTTGTAATGGCCAAATAATAGAACTCAAATGTCTATCAGTTGATGAATGAATAAGAAAAATGTAATATAGCTACTCAAGAGAATATTATTCAGCAATCAACAGGAATAAACATGCTGTAACATGGATGAACACTGAAACAATTACACTAAAATTAAAGAAACCAGAAACAATAGGACA
Source organism: Heterocephalus glaber (assembly GCF_000247695.1). The sequence continues at coordinate 957,407 of NW_004624894.1, read as the reverse complement.
CATATGAGGTGTGATCGAAATATACAGTGAATGATTAAATTTAAAAATTTATTACAAAGACATATTGCCATTAACCCCCCTCACAATATTTCCCCTCACTTCAAACACATTTATCCCATCATTCTTGCCACTTTCTGAAGTTGTTCTGAAAGTTCTTTTTGTGAGTGTCTTTATGAGGTATGGTCAAAAGTATGGTGAATGCTGCTCTCCAACACAAAGGGAGACAGAACATTATGATATGCACTCATCCACCTGATTCACTGGATCTGGCATCTTGTCACTTCTGACTTTTCCCCAGAGGCAAAATGACTGTGAAAGGTCTTGTTTTGCGTCATTTCAGGACATGAAGGCAATCACGAGAGTGCAATCAAAGACAAGAAAAGGAACTTCCAGAACTGCTTCAGAAAGTGGCAAGAACTGTGGAATAAGTGTATCCAAAGTAAAGAGGAGTATTTTGAGGAGGATTAATGTCAATGTGTCTTTTACTGTAATAAATTTTTCTTTAAACATGAACTATATTTTTCAATCGTACCTCATAGTAAATGTTTCCATTTATCTGAGATGCCAAGAATAAGCCTAAAAATAGAATGTACATAAGTGGATGGGTATAGGAAGTGACTTCTAGTGGATATGGGATTTCTTTTGGATGTGATGAAAATGTTCTAGAATAGGCTGGGGGGATTTAGCTCAGTGGTTTCACCGCCTGCTGCGCAAGCGATCCCCAGTACCAAAAAAAAAAGTTCTAGAATTACATAGTGGTGGTAGTTGTACAACCTTGTAGATTAAAATACTAAAAACCACTGAACTGTACACTAACATTTTCTAAACCAAGAGACTTAGTCTTGAAAAAAGAATTTTCAGTGGGGCTAGAACAGAGAATCAAGAGATGTGAAAGCAAGAAAGAGATTGTTCTTTGGCTCCTAGAGGGAAACAAATGGCTAAGTGTAGGGCTAGAGGTATGCTAAAGATCAGGTGAGGATGGATGTGAGGATAGCCACAAGCTATCCTTTGTTTTTTGGCTTTTTTTTTTGCGGTACTGGGGATTGAACTCAGGACCTTGCGCTTGCCAGATCTTTCCTTTGCCTTGGTGAAGCAGGCAGCAAGGTGCAGTTAGACTGCAAGGGAGAAAGACATTTTAGGCTCTTGAGAGAAGTCTCCAGTTTCTTCCCGATTAGGTCAAGGCTGTGATACATAAGGCCATTCAGTTTCTATGTGAAGGTCAAATGAGTTCAGAGAATGAAAGTATTAGAAGATAAGAAGTCTGACCATAATTAACATGAAGTTACTAGAGAGGATGAGAGAACAGACTAGATAAAGATATTAGAATTTGATTCTAAAACTCCCCAAACAGTTGAAACAGATAAATCTTAATGGGGAGAAACAAGGGGTGGCAATTTGGAAAACTCAGTACAGATTAGGTATTCATTTGCAGAAATACTTTAAGTGCCTTTATGTGCCAGGCGCTATTAAATAAAACTAGCAATTTTTTCTTTTTTAAACTAGCAATTTTTAAATTTGAATTATTTTCTTAGAATAAAGTCTTATGAGTAGAATTATTAGTTTTGAGTAAGATTATCAATTTTAAGAATATGGTGATGTTACAGTTCTCAGTACAATTGCTATATTTTTCTAACAGGTTTTAATTTTGATGCCACTAGCAGTGTTTATGAATATGTTTTCACAACACTTAACAGCAAAGTGTTTTGGCTAATTAAATAGGTATAAAATTATTCTCACTTTTGGTTCCTGCTTTTTTCTTTTGTTTTGTTTTCTTTTTGAGACAGGATCTTGTTAGTTGCTAAATTTCCAGACTAGGCTTGAACTTGTCCTCCTATCTCAGCCTCCCTGAGTGCTAGAATTATAGGTGTACATCACTATAGTTCGTGCTTTTAGTATGTTTCCATATCTAGAAACTGGCATCTCTTAAACATGAAAGATTTCAGAGCCTTTGTTTTCCCATCTGAAATGACTTCTTAAAGGACATGGGTTTCCAAGGATCCTAGAAATCAAACCATCCTCTAATTTCAATCCTCTCATAATTCCAATTTCTATTTAATTAACATTTAGTATTATGCTAGATACTTTCATATGTTATTTTAATTATAATAATTGGGCATTTTGCGTATGAGAAAATTGAGGCTTAAGAGAAATTAGGTCGCTTGGTGAAAGTCACTTAGCCAGCAAGTGATAGAGAAAGGATTTCAATGCAAATTTTGTCAAACCAGTGATTATTCTCATAGTTTGTAATCCTTCAGTATTACTTGTTACTACTAAAATTTACTGGGGGGAGATTGGTACAGCCTGGAGGAAGGAAAAAAATTACTAGGAGAATGGGAACTGGAAAAGAAATAGAACTTGGACAAGCAGGCACTGACCTACTATACACATAGTGGAGCAGTTAACCAAGATATTATGGGAGTTTTGTCCACCCCACACACACACACACACACACACATACTCTTGTTGCCCACTGACACACACATACTGGGGAGACTCCAGTACATAGAGAAGAGGATCTTGGTAGCTTCCTTCAAGGCTTTCTCTATTTCTCCCTGGTAATCAGGTATATACTGCCCCCATATTACACTAGGAGCCACAGGGACAGAGGAAGGAAGGCAGTGGTAGAAAAACAACTGCCAGCCCAGGGATTTAGCTCAATGGTTCCGCCGCTTGCCTTGCAAGCACAAGGACCCGAGTTCAATCCCTGATACCAAAAAAAAAAAAAAAGAAAAACAACTGCCTTTGCTTGTATACAGCGAGATTTCTCTGACTATAGAAAGAACAAATAAATGTCTTGGACCTTGGAGAGTGCCACAAAGTAACCTTTTAAACACTTATCTTCAAATGTAATCTGGTAACAAGATATTTGTAACAGGATATGTGTAAGATATATTCATGCACCACATAATGACATTTCAGTCAACTAAAGATTGCATATACAGTGATATATACCATATAGCCTAGGGGTACAGTAGGCTGTACCATCTAGTTTGTGTAAGTAAATGTGATGTTCATATAGCATCAGAATCACCTAAAGACACATTTCTTAGGACATATCCTGTCAGTAAGCAGCACAGGACAACAACAAGCTAGATATTCAAAGCATTGAATGTGGTAACAAGAAGAGAGATTTCTTCATTTTTATGCAAGCAGCATATACTTACAGAACATTTAATATCAGGAATATAAAGCAAAAGATGTCATGTTGTAGCTTTAGTAAGTAAAATAAAGTCCCAATTTATAGATAAAGGCAATCATTGCCCAAGATCACATACCAAGTAAGTGACAGAATGGGCACTGAAACAAGCTTCCTGCTTCCTGGCCCATTTTGCTAAATTGAACTAAATGAAAACAATAACTTCTGTGATGGTTTTGTAATTTCTATGTATATTTTATAATTTAATAATACCCTTTTAAAAAGTTCATTTTTCTGTGTACCTTTAAAAAACAGTAATAGGGGTCAGGGATTTAGCTCAGTAGTTCCGCCACCTGCCTTGCAAGCAGAAGGATCCAAGTTCGATCCCTGGTACCAAAAAAAAAAAAAAACAGTAATAAAGGTTCACATACCACATTACTGAATGTTTAGTGATAGGTTAGAATGGCAAGTGATACTGAAAGTCAGGTTGAACTGTGATGTCCCTGATAGACTATCCATAACCTACACATAGTAATATTGTATCCATATCAGTGATTGCATTATTGAGGATGGAATACACAGATCATTGAAAACTTAACCATGGAAATGCTTTTTCTTAATGATGTTGACTTATATGTTTGTATTTAAGTATGGAATTTTTAATAAGCCCAGGTGTCTTCATCTCTTCCCTTTTAAGTGACCTAATATGCCTGCTTCACAAAAAAAGCATCTAGCTATTGTACTTTTTCCTCTCTCATCTCCGAATTCATTTCTCCTCTCTCCCATTTTCATTCCTTCTTTCCTTTACCATAGCTTTAATCCCTGTTCTTTTGGCAGAGACTTTTCATTTTTGTTACTGGTGGTGTCAAAATTACTGCAACTTTTTTGGGAAACTATAGCTGATGTAACAGCAGTATGAAATATTCATACTTTTGAGCCAGTTATTCTACTTAGGACTTTATTCTGAGAAATATTTAAAGGCATAAAAGTTAATAGCACTGACAGCTACACTATCTAAAAAATTGAAACTTTGTAAATATCTAACAATGTAATAGTGGTTGAGCAAATTACTACCTAACTACTCACTGGGCTAATAGACATTCACTTCTTGCTTCTTGTAAAATACTTTGAAGTTATTATAAGAATGTTTTTGTGGAAATGAAAAGAGGAAAAATAAACAGAAAAGCAAAGTAGAAAATAGATGTGATATTGAGCAATATTGAGTAGTCATTAAGCAGTGATACTCTGGAGTGAAATCTTTACATCACTTACTGGTATGTGATCTTGGAAAAAGAGAATACTATCTATGTTAAATTAATAAATCATTGCAAAGTACTTGATACATAGAAATACTAAGTGTTTTGTTATCAGACATCTTACAGACATATCCCATTTAGTCTTCAGAGCCTCACATGAACCTATGAGATAGTGTTATTTTTCACTTTACATAAGAAAATTGAAACTTGAGGTTTAAATACCTAGGTTAAAAAACTTGTCAGGGCCAGGGATTTAGCTCGGTGGTTCTGGCGCCTGCCTCGCAAGCACAAGGACCCGAGTTCAATCCCCCATACCAAAAAAAAAAAAAAAACTTATCAAGGTTACCAGAGGTTTTCTGCTAGAAATAAAGAAATCATTAACCTTAATGGGGATGAAGAGACCACAATTGAAGTTAGAGACCCCCAGGTAACAAGGATTTAAGGGGCCAAGATCCTGGAGAGAAGAGCAGCATTAAGAAACTTTTTTTTTTGGTACCAGGGATCAAACTTAGGACCTTGTGCTTGCAAGGCAGGCACAGTGCCACTGAGCTAAATCCCCAGCCCAAGAAACCATTTTTCTAAATTTATCTTACCCTCGTGTTATTTGCTGCACAGGGTCCAGAACTATAAGAAAGTTAATTTGTATTGCATTAAGTCAGTACTTTTAAACAATTTGTTAGAGCAGCTATACAAAACTATAGGGGAAATGATAAAAAAAAATCTAATGTACATATTATTATTGGAAGAGAGAAAATTGGGAGGTGCACACATTTGTAACAAATTGATAATAAGAATACACATCCAAAACTATGTGTGAATCAGTTAAATCTATTCTCAGTGGGAAATGTATACCCTTAAATGCATATATTAGAAAAGTCAGAAATCAGTGATCTAAATAGGTAACTCAAGTTAGGAAAAGAATAGCAAATTAAAACCAAAGTAAGTAGAAGAAAGGAAATAATAAAAGAAGAAAATAATTAATAGTAAACAAATGTAGTCAGGTGTGGTGGCATCTGCCTGTGATCCCTGCTTTCTCAGATGTTGAGAAGCAGAAAATTGTGAGTTTGAAGATATCCTGGGCAACTTAGCAAGACCCTGTCTTAAAAAGCTGTTGTTCTGGGGTTGTAGATCAGTGGTAAAGTGCCTCTAGTTTTGAAATGAAGAGAGACTGAGGGAGAGAAGGAGGGAGAGAGAGGAAAAGGGGATGGAGAGAGAGGAAAAGGGGAGGGAGAGAGAAAGAGAAAGAAGAGAAAAGAAAGGAAAGAAAGCAAGGGAGGGCCCCAGGGGATTTAGCTCAGTGCTTCTGCCACCTGCCTCACAAACACAAGGTCCAGAGTTCAATCTCCAGTACCAAAAAAAAAAAAAAGAAAAGAAAATATTGTACTAACAAAGCCGAAAGTTAGTTTTTTGAAAGGTTTCATAAGGTGTAGACCTCCAGTAATACTGATCAAGAGAAAAAGAGGTCGTGGAAATATTAATAGTAATGCAAAGGGGACAATTCTTTGCAGACTCTGTACATGTTAAATAGGTAAGAAGGTTTAGTCTTATGCAGACAAACTTGAAATTTATGGTGAAATCAACAAATCAGTAAGTACATTTCATCAAAATTGGCACATGAAATAGAATATTTGAATACTGTTTTTATTTGTTAAATAAATTGAATTCATAATTTTAAATTTTTACATAAAGAAAACCAGGCCTAGGTGACTTCCCAGTAAATTCTTACAAATGTTGAAATAAACCCAGTCTCATTCTAGCTCTTCTCTAGAGTATAACTTGTTTTGTGACATCATCAAAGCCTTGTGCCAAAACCTGACAATAGTGTTTTAAGAGAAGATAGGCCAGTGTCTTCTGTGAACCTGAATATATTACTTGAGAATGCAGGAATCCGAAAGAAACTGTAGACAAATTGTTAGAATTAATAAGTGAATTTAGCAAGGTTACTTGATGTATGGACACTATAAAATTAATTATATATTTAGATATGACCAACAAAAAACCAGAAAATGAGATTTATAAAGCAATACTATTTACAGTAGAATTTTCAAAGTCAGGCTTAAGGGTTAGGGCTCTAGTCAGTGGTAGAAGACTTGCCAAGTATGTACAAGGCCTTGAGTTCAATCACCTGTACCAACCCCCAATAAAAGTCAAATGTGAGCCTTGAACAAGACTTACCCAGAAAACTGTAAAGCACAGAGAGGAATAAGACCTAATAAAGGTCACTTCTCCCCAAATTGATCTGTAGATTAAATGGAATCCTAACAAAATCTCAGATAATTTGTATATACATGGTGGAAAGAAGGATTAACAAATTGATCCTAAAATTCACATGGACATTAAAAGACAGAAAAATCAGGACAGCCAAGAATAAAGATGGTACACTCTCATCAGATAACAGAATTTATTGTAAAGCTACAATAATTACAGTGTAGTATTAGCACAAGGATAGACAGATCTAGGGAACAGACTTGAGAGCCCAGAAACAGTCCCATGTATGTATGACAGCAGTAGTATACATATACAGTACAACAAGAAAAGGAGGGAGTTTTCAATACATGTGTTAGGTCGTGGAGGGATAAGAGAGTGAATTTTGACCCCTACATCACAGTGTATACAAAAATAAGTTCCAGTTGGATTGTAGATATAAATGTGAAAGATGAAACAAAAATTTAGGGGAAAACTGAAAAACATCTTCATGATCTTAGAGTAGATGAAGACCCAAGAAAGAAGACTGATAAACCAAACTTTATTAAAATTAGACATTTTTGTTCATCAAAAGATAACAGTATGAGGATGAAAAGACAAATGAGAGTATGTATTCATAATATCTGGACCCAACAAAGGACTTGAACTCTTAAAAATTAATAGAAATAAAAGACAATTAAACTTCCAAAAGAGGTAACATGCTGTGAATATTCTTGCCTTTTAGTGAGCATACATACAGATTTCTGTTAGAACAGTGAAGATAGAGATATTTATAACTGCTAGACCATATAGCCAGACTGAATAGGCACATCGCAAAAGAAAACTCTCCAAAGGCTTCCAATGGATGCAACGCATTGGGGCCTATCTGTAATCCTAGCTACTTAGGAGGCTGAGGCAGCAGATCACAAGTTGCAGGCCAGTCTGGGAAATGTAAGGAGGCTGTATATATTTTTTTTAAGGATTAGAGCTTTAGCTTAATGATAGAGCACTTGGCCTAGCATGCACCAGACCCTACATTCAATTCCCAATACCAAAAACAGGACCCCCCAAGAATCATATTTGTTATCAGGTAAATGGATATTTAAATCATACTGAGGTAATGCTACATATCCACTGAAATGGCTGAAATTAAAAAGTGACAATATTAAGTACTGGTGATTGGAACAATAATAAGAACTAATGCTTCTGGTAGGTACATAAAGGATTATAACATTTTTGGAAATCAGTTTGACTGTGTGGTCTAGTGCAGTGGCAGACATGCCACAGTGGGCTGTTTGTATCATTGAAAGCTCTAAAAGGTTCACCATCACTGGTCTAGCAGTTACAGATATCTCAAGATTTCACTGCTCTAGGTATACAGAAATCTATATGTATGTTCACTAAAGGGCGGAAATATTCACAGTAGCATTCTTCATAGTCTCTCTGTCCATCAAGGTAGAATGGGTTAACCTTGTAACCACATGATGATCAAATATAATACTGATCAAAAGAAGCAAGATACAAATGTGAAACAAGCAGAATAAATGTATAGAATTAAGGCTTATGCTGGGCTGGTGAATGGGAGAGGGAAAAGGTGGGGACTTCTGGGTTGTGGTAATCTGTTTATCCTGATGTAGCTGGAGGTGATACAAATGTGTAAACTGTTGGGCCAGGGATTTAGCTCAGTGGTTTCGCCACCTGCTGCGCAAGCGCAAAGACCCAAGTTCGATCCCTGGTACCAAAAAAAAAAAAAAATGTGTAAACTGTACTTAGACTTTTAATAATTTTGTTTTAGATTTTTTTACTTAAACCTCCCACTCTGCAAATGTGTAAAGACAATTATTTTTTTATACATCCCCTATACACAAACCACTCCCTCAGAAGGTAGATCACTAGTCATTTCTATGTTGTCAATAAACATGGGCATCTCTCAGCAACGTCTGCGTCTTCTTCCTCCTCTCCTGGGATTGAACCTAGGACCTTCACACTGAGCTACTTCTCCAGCACCCCTCCCCCTTTGTTTTGCTTTGAGACAGGGTCTTGCCAAGTCACTAAATTGCCCAGATTGGGCTCAAACTTGCAATCTTCTCTTCTCAGCCTCCTAGAGTGCTGGGATTACAGATGTATGCTACCACGCACAGCTTTTTTTTCTCCTTGAAATACTTTGAAACCACACACTTGTAGTTCTCTGTCTACCTCTGTTCATATGTTCTAAGTCTCCTTTGCAACCTTCTATTTATTTTCCTTTGGAGGGGACAATGGATAAGTTATTTTTTCACAAAAACTGGAAAAGGCTCTATAACTAAGCATCCAGTGGGGGAAGCTCTCACCTTTGGAGCCTGATGTTACATGGCTAAGCACCCAGGATCCAATTGTAGCAGGTGCCGCTTCATGCCCAGCTCTGTAGATACCCACCCGGGCTGTAGATACCCACCTTGTCACCCTTTGGCCCCAAAGTCTAAAGGCTGGAGTTTGAGCCAAGGGTCCTGACCTCACTGCCTTGAATATAACTCGATAATTCCCACCTCAGGGCTCTGTGAGCTTCTCTCTGCCTGCATCTCTTTCTCCAGACACTCACATAGCCTCTGCTTAGAGACATCATTTTGGACATAAAGTAGCTCTATGTTTTCTGTTTATTTGTTCACTGCTTGTCTTGTCTCTTCTACCACAATGCAGGTTTTTGGAGTTCTGTTGAGTTCCTCAGTACATAACCCTGGTTATTAATCTACCATCTCTCCCTACATTGTGGCTTACATTCATGATTTGAAGTACTGCCTATAGTAATTGCTGAATACTCCTAAACTCCTTTCTCCATCCTGACATCTCCCATGTATGGATTCCGACTTGATATCTTGTCTTCAAGTCATCTTAAAATGAACCTATCTTGAACTTTTGCTTTTTCCTTGATTATACATCTAGGTCTACGAGTTTCTCAATTAGAAATCTTGGGATCATCACACACAGCCCCGTGCATACCACTGTAAGATTCTGTTGCTTCTGTCCATTCTCCTTGCTACTCCTTCACAGTCATTGCTCTGTCTAAGCCCCCATCATGCTGTGGTGGAGCATTGCAGTAGCTTCCCAGATGGTCCTTCTAGCTCTGTTCTTACCCATCTTTACACACCCATTCTTTATGAAGAAGTTAGAAGGATCCTTTAGAAAGCATTAATAGCATACCATGGCCCACCTTAAAACTCCTCAGAGGTTTGCTCTTAAACTGTAGGGAAAACCCAGAACTTTAATTTAGCTCCCCATCTGCAGGACTTGGTTCTTGACTCAGCTTACCCTTCTTCCCTGCTCATTTTTCTCCAGCCTGCTTCTTGCAGAACACAAATCCCTCCTTACCTCAGGGTCTAATAAGCTTTTTCCTCAGTATTGAATGCACCTCCTGAACATGCAGCTCTCAGTTTATGTATTGCTTCCTTAAGAGCCCCCCCCATCTAAATGACATCTATTGTTGTTCCATAGCTTTCTGGTTTTTTCCTTCATCGTATTTTCACGGTTTTAGTTTGTTTATTAGCATATTTGCTTAATGTGTTTCACTTCAAACTAATTTTTATAAGGGGAGAAATTCTTCACTGTTGTATTGCTGGTATATCTAGTACCTATAACATGTTTAGGAAATACGTGGTAAATGAAAAAATACATCATACAGCCTTAGTTAGCATAGATTGAGAACCACCTCCTAGATGTGTGCTGTACCCTAGAGCATAGAAGGATTGCTTATTTCCTTGGTCCTTTTCAAAATTGCTGTCTTGAGAAAGGCACTGAGTAATCATTGTGAGGCCTGAAGACAGTTTTAATGATTAGCCAATTTTAGTGCTGCCTAAACATGGTGGTATGGGCAGATTTTATCCCCCACAGAGGGATACGTGTACCCACATTTCTTGGATTGGAGCTGTTTACAACTAGAGTCAAGAGTTTTTAGGAGCAGTGTTGGCTACGTGATTTATCTTTCCTAGAATCTAATTATTTTTAAAAACATTAGGGCCCTACAAAGGAAAGGTGATCTATTTGCATTTGCTTGCTACTGAGATTGCCAGTATTGTTTGTGTAAAGATTATTAGCTGTTTTGGTCATATAAATATGCCATAATGCTACTATAGTAACTATATAACATCTTTTAATCAGAATAAGGAAAAAGTGGCCACATTTCACAACACGAATGTCTTGATATATATGTTTTATAGGATACACAGGTCTATCATGGTTTGATATTACAAGATATTCTTAGATATATTGTGTTTGCTTTCTTCATCTTAGACCTAGCTTTTAATAAGATTATTGTTTTTAAAGCTGATTTCAGTAAAGTGAGGTGCTTAATTGTATGTGTGGTAGAAAATTGTGTATTTAATAGTTTTAATCAACTTTCAGACTGCTAACATTTTCTAAAACCCATGAAAAGCTGAGCTTCATAGTGCATGTCTATAATCCCAGCTACTCAACAGGCTGAGGCAGGAAGACCACAACAAGTCCAAGGCCAGCCTGGGCAACTTAGCAAGACCTGATCTTAAAAAGGACTGAACAATGGCTCGGTGATAGAGTTCTTGCCTAGCATGTGCAAAGCCCTAGGTGCAATCTCTAATTCTGCCTCCCCTCAAAAGAAAATTTTAAATGCCAGTTTACTACTACCCTAGTTTTGGTCCAAGTAAATTTTAAGAAGAAATATTTCAGAAATTTATAATATTTCTTAATGTGTAGTAAATGATACACTCTTGTTCATTCCTAAAGTCTAGATACTGTGCTTAGAAATTTCCTATAAACTGGAAAAATGTAATGAATAATGTATATGCATGTTAGCAGGTGCAGGGCCCTGATGGGAAGGAGGAATAAGAAGAAAAATTTTGAATGCTTAGAAAAGGCCAAGCTTCTAACTTTAGTATTTATTCTACCTGTAGCAAAATTGTTATTCTGAGTACAATAATTTTTAAAACTTCATCTGTTTATTGATATTTGAAGATGTATCAGAGATTCATAACTATCCTCAAGTCAATAAAACTGGGAGCTCAGGGCTGGGGATTTGGCTCAATGGTTTCGCTGCCTGCTCTGCAAGCGGAAGGATCTGAGTTCCATCCCCGGCACCAAAAAAAAAACAAAAACAAAAACTGGGAGCTCATAAGAGTTCATAAGTATCTGCTGCCGCCAGCTATGACTAAATACATTTCTGAATCTCATATTCCTCTGGGATTTTAAAATGTAGATCACTGACTCCAGAGCTGATGAAAGAGTATGAGGAATATGAAGGTTATTTCTGCAGTACTATACAGCATTATAGAATTATGGTACGTTTGTGCTATACAGAGGGTGAGAAGAATTTAAGTACAGAGAACTTGGCCATATTTAAAAACAGTCTTCTCAAGCTAATTGCCTATTTAGGGACTATATTAAATAAATGTAATACAATGATTTTTATGTTTATTTCTAAAAAGGGGAAAGAGCAGCTTTATTTTGCCAGAAATACAGTGTCAGCTGCTAGCCATTTATTTCCTAGCAAAACAAACTACTTGCATAATTCTAATTGGCAGATTTCTTCTCCCTGGTGTTTAATTAAAATCTTTTTCTAGCAGTACATGATACTAAGAATTGTGTATAGATTCACTTAATGTCCAAAGAAAGACTGAAGTCAACTATAGCTTTCAGCCTTTTCTTATTATGTCTTCTCCCATTTATTTTAGAATTTTTGTCTAACAGCACCATCATTGGCAAAGAATTTTTTTTTACAAACTTTACATACCTATATTCACATCAGTAGAGTTGTATTTCTTTGGCCAGAGAAGTTACTTACTTAGGTAAATAAAAATCTTACCACAGAAATTTTAAGTCAATTTTTAGTTGTAGAATACTGTCTGTTATGTAATAAAATAAGACTGGTGCATAGGATTGGAACTGGTCTCTATTTACATCCTTCCCTAGAGGGCTGTCCTATAGATGAATATGGCTACTCCAAAGAGTTAGGTGGAAGACTAGAAAAGAATTGGTATAGTTGCATCCTTGTTAATAAAAAATATAAAATGTCTAGCCAGTAATGAAACTGATTATTTTTATACATTAAGAGTAATATACTATTAACAGTTGGTCATCACCCAGTAGGATATTTGAGTTCAAAGATGTGACATTCAGAACATTATTTGCAAATAGGGTGAGTATAAGTCAATGTATCATTTTATGAACTGTTTTAGAAAGCAGTGAGTATACACTATAATGAACATGAGAACTTTTTTCCTCCTGCATATTTAAATTGTAATTAAATTGCTTTTTCAAACTATGTTCATTTACAGACAAGGAAAGCATATGTTTAACTTTTAACTGGGCTTCATGTTTATTTCTGGGTACTTAATATTCATAATAAAGATAAACTGTGCTGCAGCTCTATAATCTCCTATACCCTATAATCGTTTTTTCTATACCCAAAACTTATAACTCAGTGTACTACAACAGAGCTGTCATGTTTTGGGAGTTAGTAGAAAGAAAATTGAAACAGAACTAGCATCATGGGATCTCAGTTGACTTATAGTTTTTCTTACCTTACTTGGTAATGCATGTATAATGGTACTGAGTGATATTCTCTCTCAAGAGGTCTTGGAGTTGATTGCAACAGAAATGTATTGCAGGAAAGAAGATAGATACTATAAATAAGAGTCATGAAAGACCAGAAATAGCTTTATCTGATAGCCTGTTAATTTGAAGGCCCAAAACATGTATTTAAATGATACTGTAGAAAGTAATGTTCATAGTTTAAAAATTTAGAATAAAACTGCATCAAAGTAGTTATGTAAATTGAGCCTTAAATCTTATGATCCTCATTTATTACATCGCTGTTCTTAATTACTGGGTTGTTTCCTAGACATAAACTATTTGCTGTATTTTATTGTTCTTTTTTTAAGGAGTAGTGGAGGTCAGGGCTGCATTTTATCATTATTACATTGATTTCAGTCATTTTAGCTTACCAGCTGGGTCTTACTCGCCAAAGGAGTAAATTTCTAAGATGTTTCATTCAAGAACAAATAAAAGATACCAAAGATGTGACTCCAGTATAAGATTTGATTGTTTTTAATATATTGTTTTAAGTTTTTATTGTTCTATTTCATTTAAGCATGTCAAGATTTCATTTTTAGCTTGTGAAACTAATTTAAGGATGGTCATTCACTATTACATGACCAAATTTGATCATTTCTTCAAATGATCCTTATTGTAAAACATTTAAAGTTTAAGCACTCAAAACAAGTATAACATTTATGCTTTTAAACAGAGGAAGGTAATGGGTATCCTTTGGAATGATTTTAAACAAGAAATATACATAATTCCATTGTATTTTAGAATGATCACTAGCAGCTATGGGAAAACAGATTAGAGGCAAGAAGAACAGATAGGAGGCTATTAGAGTAATTAGGGTTTTTAAAAAAGGTCCTTTTTTTTTAAAGGGCTTTAACAGTAATAATGAGACCTTAGGAGAGGAGGCTGAATCACCTGGGCATTGCATGCAATTGATTGTGATGGGAAGGGTGGGGCAATTGTTGAAAACAACTCTCAGGTTTTTAGCCTGAGTGACAGAACAGAGTACAGTACCCTTAAATGACTTAGAGAACATGGAAAATGGAACCTATTTTGAGGAAAAGAGGATGGATTCACTTTTTACATGTTAAAGAAAATAATTCTCTTAGTTGTTTGAGATACTGGCCCAGAATTTAAAAGAAGTGGGTTTAAATGTCATCAGTATAGTGGTTATTGAACCCTAGAACTGAGAGCAGTCTCTAGGAAAGCATATAGAGAGAGAAGTCAAAGCCCCAGACAGAATGGCTAACGAGAGGGAAATGAGCTGTGTATATAGGCAGCAGTGAGAAAAGAGTTTGCAAAAGAGTCTATTACAGCATCAGATCCCAGTTAGAAACCAAACAAGATGAAGATTTAAAAGTGTCTGCATTGGGCCGGGGATTTAGCTCAGTGGCTCCACCACCTGCCTCTCAAGTGAAGGGTCCCAAATTCAATCTCCGGTACCAAAAAAAAAAAGTGTCTGCATTTGTATGCCAACTTCTAAAACTCAGTTTCATGGCACCTTTTCTCAAGTACAGCACAACCATTCAAGAACTTCTCTCTTGGTAGTACAGTAAAGCATTACCAAAAGCAAATTTTCCTTCTCATTCTTTTTATGTATTCTGCCTCAAACTTGCCCAGAATTATGAAGTGAATGCATTTTTTACACTTAGAGTCAAGATTTACTTCCTATAATTTATGTTGCAGATAATCTTGAATTGTCTCAATTAAGTTCTAGCCTGTGCAATAAAGAATGAAACAAGGACCAGGGATTTATCTCAGTGGTGCCGGTGCCTGCCTCGCAAGCCTAAGGTCCTGAGTTTGATCCCCAGTACCAAAAAGAAAACCAAAGAAAACAATAAAACTCTGAGGTTGCAGCAGTAAAAGGGCAGTCATAGTATGATATGAAATAATAGAGGCAACCATGAAGACTTGTTTTGTTTTGTTTTTGGGGGGGTTTTTTTGATACCAGGGATCGAACTCGAGTCCTTGCTCTTGCACAGCAGGTGGCGAAACCACTGAGCTAAATCCCCAGCCCAGGACTTGGTTTTTTAAACAGGTCTAAGTACTACTACTAGCGAACACACATCATCTCAAGTTTGAAAGTACCACTCTGCTTTTATATTTATCTCCTGAACTTTAACTCTGTAGAGACTTTTGGATACCTTAAAACATAATTCCATAGGTTCTTCAATTGGCTCTTTGAGGTTAGGAAAATGCTTTTCTGTTTGTACATGAAGACCATTATGAGTCATTGCTTTAGGCATAACCTGTGTTTTGCATATATATTCATCCTTTTTCCCATTGCCTAGATCAAAATAATCACCATTGACTTAACTTGTTCTTTATCTAAAAAATTCTCATCTAAACATTTAATGGTTAACATTTCCCAAATCCAAGTGAGCTAAGTCTCCTTTGTGAGCTCTAATATTCTAAAATTCTAATGCTTTAAGTAGTGAGCAATTTTTCTTTGTGCTCTTGAAGCATACAGATATGGCCAGTTGTATACTGTAAATGTTGATATACACTTAAAGTAATTCCTATTTTGAGTAAAAATCTACAAGCTAGTTATCTATTAAAGTTGAAACATTGGTTGAAAGAGTAAAGTTGAACACAGGTATAAGGAAACAGGCAAATGAAGAAATGTATGTTAATAAGGGTACAGAATCATGGAATCTTTTTAAAAATTTTTAGAATCTGAAAGGAATCTTAGTCGTTAGTTAGATCTTGGGATAAATGAGATATATGTAGAAGAGGGAACACACTCACCCAAAAGATAGAATGAAAACCCATAGAAGCTCCTTGGGGCTAAGTTTGGCGTTCATTACAAAGGAAAGCTTTTTGATTGTCAGAGCTATCTAAAAATTGGGTAGACATACCCAAGAGACATTCAGATTGGAGCTGAGCCCTGAATGTGTGGTTAGACCCACTAATATTTGTGGGATCTTCTAATCCTGGAATTCGTATCTAAATGAATGCTTCTTTTCCTCTAGCTTTTTCTTTTTTTTTTTTTTTTCAAATTCGGGACCTTGCGTTTGAATGGCAGGTGGCAGCACCACTGAGCTAAATCCCTGGCCCTCGCCTAGCTTTTTAAAACCATGGCATATACATTAAAGTACAAAAATCTACAAACTCATTATACAGGTCAGTGAATGTTTACATACATAAATTCAACTGTGAATATTTTTGGCTCTTCAAGAGACACTTCAGTCAGTACCCTCTCTCTCTACCAGAAGTAGCCATTCTGGTTTCTGGCACCGTAGAGAGATTCTACTTGTTGTGAACTTCATATAAATAGATTCACAGACTATTTACTCTCTGGAGTTGGGCTTTCTTTTGCTCATAATTAAGTCTCTGAAATTCCTCTGTGTTGTATGTAGCATTAGTCTGTGTAGTATTCCACTGATTTCATTTTAAGAGTGTATACCATAATGTAGCCCTGCTATTGTTGATAGATCCACTTTGAGGCTGTTAGTAATAAATGCTACCACCATTGACCCTCATTTCTCTAGGATATATTACTAACCACTTACCAGTCCAATTATTTAAATACAAGATGACCAAAAATAGAATTTTTTGTTAATTTTTATAAGATAATATAGCAAGAAATATAAAAATGACAATTTTATCAAATTTATTCAATACAAGAATCAACTGGTTGAAATGTTTCCTGCCCGAGCAACACTCAGCATAGTCAGTATGTAAACAAACGCTGCTAGAGTGACACTCGGTAAACTGTTATGTGGTTAAGAATAGAACTGCTGATTCATAAAATAGGTGTATGTTAACAGGTATTGCTAACAGTATTCCAAAGTTATTGAGCCATTTAAATTGCCAATAACAACATGAGAGAATTTCAGTTTCTGCTCATCCTTGCCAACACTGTATATTATCATTTTTTATTTTAGAAATTCCCTTGGGTGTGTGTTAGTCTCTTTTTCTATGGTTGTTGATCATTGGACAATCTCTTTTATGAAGTGCTTGCTTTGTATGTGGTCCTTTTTTTTTTCAATTGAGTCATTTATCTTACTGATTTGTAGGAGTCCTCTATACATTGTGAATATGAATTTTTGCTGCATGTCTGTGTTGCAGATG
The DNA here is from genome assembly GCF_000247695.1 of Heterocephalus glaber. The sequence goes on along the minus strand of NW_004624894.1, from coordinate 940,205 downwards.
TAACTTCTCAGTCTGTGCCTTATACTTTTTACAAGGATTTTTTTTTTTTTTTTGGTACTGGGGATCGAACTCAGGTCCTTGTGCTTGCACAGCAGGCAGCGAAACCAGTGAGCTAAATCCCCAGCCCCATTTACAAGGTATTTTGATGAACAGACATTCTCAACTCTTACTTATCATTTTTCTCTTTTGTGGTTAGTGCTCTGTGTCCTTTAAGGAGTCTTTGCCTAGCCCAAAGTCAAGATATTTATACAATAATTCATAATTTGTAGCACTAAATTAGACAGTGGTAAACTTTCATTGGTTTATATACACACATCAAAGAAATAGACTCATACTCTTTTCTTCCATAATTTTTTTTTTCTTTTTCTTTTTTTTTTGGTACCAGGGATCAAACTCAGAACCTTGCACTTGCGAGCCAGGCGTGGTACCCCTGAGCTAAATCCCCAGTCCTTCCATAATTTCTTATTAAACTTTTGGTAGTATCTATGAATAACTAGATAATGATGATGCTAAGTAGGAAATTTAACTATTAAGGTTAGAATGGATTATGTTATTGTTATGGTAATAAACAGCCACAAAATCTCAGTGTTTTTGTTTTTTCTCTTATTTATGCTACTTGTCCGTAATGGACAAGGAGACTGTACTATTTTGGTCACTTAGGCAACCAGGCTGACATAATAACTCCATCATAATATATACTGGCATGATCACTGTACTAGGAGAGAACACAGCAAATTGTTTATGGACTCAACATTTTCTACACACAAGAATCGTATGTCATTCACATTCATTGACCAGATGAATTATATAGGCTTGCCTAATCTCAGAGACACTGAGGAAGTGCAACACTGTGTTCCTAAAAGAACACTGAAAATATTTGTGAACGACCATAATGATCACAGTAAACATGGCAGTCACCTCTTTGTGGGTCAGTTTGTCACTGTAAAATAGGTACTAATGATAGTCTGTACCTCATATGGTAGTCGTTGTGAGAACTAAACAGGATAATACATGTAATACATAATGCCTGGTACTTAGTAAAGAATGTTTGCTACTATTAGTGATACTATTATCATCATGCTATGTGATGTCAACATACTGCTACATTTATGTGGATTACCTCTTTAGATAACTCCTGTAGTACTGTATATACGTACCAGTGGTGGGGAACCTATGGCAGGCATGCCACATCCATCTGTTATCATTGAAAGCTCTAAAAAGTTCACCATCACTGGTACAGTAAATATATATCATTCTTATCCTCACAGATGAGAAAAGTTTGCTTCCAAGACTTTAACTTGCCCAAGGTTTCTGGCTAATAAAGAAAGGATAAGATTTGGATCCAGGCAGTCTGATTCTAGAGCATTTAATATTAACTAAATAAGCAAATAAATATGAATAGAAGAATTCAAGCTGGATATGGTGGCATATGCCTGTAATCCCAGCAGTCTAGGAGATTGAGGCAGGAAGATCACAAGTTCAAGGCCAGCATAGGGAATTTAGCAAGACCCATCTCTAAATAATTAAAAAGAGATGGGGCTGTACCTCAGTGCAAAGGCCCTGGGTTCAATCATCAATACTACAAAGAAAAGAAAAAAATAATTTAGAAATGCATATCATTCTTAAAGAACCCTGTGTGTTCATATATGTTCGTGGTTGTGCTTTTTTCCCCCAGTTTTTCTAATATTCTGTTTCCTGCATGTTTGTAAAAGTGTTTCTAGTTCATATCATTGAGTATACTGTGTGATTGTATTCTGTATGTTCTGACACACTTAAACACATTTAGAATTGATTTTGTTCTTCATTAACAGATGGAGAACCTTGGGCTGGATGGGTTTAGTGCTCCCAGAAGCCACCACTAGTTAGTTAGTGGCATAGCCGGAACTCAGAATCAGATTTCTTGACCTCAGTGAGATCTAATCCTACTACTTCAGGTTGCCCTCCTATAGTTTATGTTGCACATAGTCCTTTACCAAAAATTGGAAGTGCTTTTGTTTTTCTTCCTGCATTTTGAGTGAATTATGTAGGATTGTACAATTACGTTTTTTCCCTTCAAAGCTCACATCGCTACATCTTGATTGTAATTTATCAGTTTTGTCTTTAAATATTCTAACATTAGTAAATACGCAGAGCCAAATTAGATACTTGGAGAGGCTTTGTAGTAAGGATAAATGACTCCAGAGAAGACTTCTGTGGAAAAGCATTCTACTGAGACGCTTAGGAGAATCAATAGGTTTTTCTTGTAAGACAATTTGAAGTCAGATTTCTGAAGGCAAAGAGATGGCAGTGGAGCTAGAGATGAATCCAGGTATATTATATTTGAGATTTGTCTTAAGGTATAGTAGCAAGAAGTAATGTTGCAACCTGTTTATAAAAAGCTTATTATTTTTTCTACTAGTAACATAAGAATATACATTTATGAAACTCAGCTATTATAATTTTCAAAATTAAACCTTTTGAGATAATGCCAGGCTCACTGTCATGGTTTGTTTTCCCATAATTAAATGGAATTTTGTATGATAATCTCAGTGTATTTTCATGTAATTTTATCTAGAAAAAACAGCATATAAATTGAGTTTAGTGTACATGTTTAACCAAGAATAGGAACTACTTGTTCTGTTGCTGGACAGTGGAAATGGGATAAGAAGTAACAACAGGGGCTGGGGATTTAGCTCAGTGGTTCCACTGCCTGCCTCACAAGTGCAAGCTCCTGAGTTCAATCCCCAGTACCAAAAAAAAAAGTAACAGTTTTCCCCCCTCAGTATGGAAATTTGTCAACTACCTCTCAGTTTCCTGGCCTACTGCAATTTCACATCAGTTTTTATGTTGGAATAAACACTGCTTTATAAAGTTGAGTGCAGAATTGGTTAATTTTTAATAGAAAACATGATGTTTATAAACTGTGCCTTCACACTGTCCATGCTGGACAGGTTAATCCTTTGCTGCCCTGTAGAGCTGAATCTGGAGAGACAGAAAGACTAGAAATTTATCAGTAAAGCTTCATTCAGCAGTAAGTTAGAGACTCCTCCATTGGTGTGTTTTGTTTTATTGTGTTTTGTTTTTGGAGAGGGAAATGGGAAGAGTTCAGGTGAAGGAAATTTTAGCTCTATGTAAAGCCAGTCATATTTTTTAAATGTATTTATGTATTGCATATGAAATTAAAAATTTTAAGAGTCTGTGGGTTTTTTATTTTGGGCAATACTGTATCGAGGATTGAGCCCATAGCCGCTCATATGCTAGCCAAATGCCCTACCACATACCTATATCCCCAGATCTTTTTTTGTTGTGGTTCTTTATGATACTTTTCACTTCCTTTAAAGTAATATAACCATATAACTGAAAGTTGGGAGCTAAAACAAATTCTGGAAAGTAATTATTCATAATTATACTCCCCTAACATAATTACTTTTGAGTATTTTGGTGTGTTTCCTTCCAATTTTTCTTTAGTGTATCTGTTCTTTTAATATGTGTACTTACACAGTATAATATATTTCCTTATAAATATTTCATTGGAAATCTTGTAACAGCCAAAAAAAATAGTTTTCATGTTCTTGTTTGCCAAACATGTTGAGAAGTATTTTATTTGATCCTCACAATATCTTTTTGAAGTAGATAGTAGCCCCATTTTACAAATGAGGGTATGATAATGATATAAGCCTCTACTTGGTACCTGCTATGGTTCATGTCTAGATGTCCTGCCAAAGCTTCATGTGCTCATTTGCCTTTTGCAGAGGTGGCTTAGTATCTAGAGTATGTGAAGCTGGAACCCACTGATGATGCATTGCTAGGCTCAAGGGCACTAGGATTAAGGGTGTGAGTGCTAAGTAGTCTGAATAAGATAAAGGGGGAAGAAAGACATTGTTAGGTTCTGTCTGCCGTGAACTGTTCTCCTCTGCAATGTCCCTCTGCCAAGCCACCTTGCTTTGGAGCCAACTCATTATGGACTAAAACCTCTATAAACTGTGAGTTAAATATATTTTCCCCCTTTAACTTTGGATGTCAGGTATTTTGTCTCAGGAACAAAAGTATAGTAACTTACCACAGTACCATAGTAGATTTCTGCTCATGACAAAAGTATATGGTAACACAGGCAGGTGGATACATTTAATATGGAAAGAAGACCAAAACAAATCTTTCTGTAATTTTTTTTTTCAGTGTTGAGGATTGGCTCTAGGGCCTTGCACATCCTAGGCAAATTCTGTGTCACTGAGCTATATCGTCAACCCCTTATTCTGCAAATTCTTATTTCCTGGGACCTAGTCCTAACTTGCTGAACTAAGTGAACCTTCCTTTAGACAGCAGTAGGTCACTCTGAAAATACTGATTTTTGTGAGATTTTAGTAAATACACAAAACATCAAGAATCTTGAAGTGGGCAGACGCCCTACCGAGGTCCCGAGTACCGAGAAACACGCAGAATCAGCCCACACCCCGGCAACAATCCACTGGACCCCCACCCCCGCTCCTCTGTACAGCCACCTGGTTCCACACTACAAAGATGCAGAGGACACCGGATCACCAGACCACAGTACTGAGTCCCGCTGCTCCCAGCCGAGAGGTAGGGGCTTCTGAGCCGCCCTCCCACTGTTCCCGGCCCAGAGGATAGCGGCTTTTGGGCTACCTTCTGTCCCACCACTCCTGGCCAAGAGGAAGGGGCTTCCAGGCCACCATCCCTCCCGTCACTCCTGGCGAGAGGTAGGGGCTGCTGAGCCGCCATCCCACTGCTCCTGGACCAGAGGAAGGGGCTTCCCAGCCACCATCCCTCCCGCTGCTCCCAGCCCACAGGAAAGGGCTTTTGGGCCACCATCCCTACCCCTGCTCCCGGCCCCTGTCCCACCTCCCCCAGCTCAGATGAGGTAATCCATGCAGGCACCAACAACCCCCACCCCAGTTGAAATGAGGAAACACGTAAATAAGTCTCAAAACCAGACTTCCAGATCACCTACAGCAA
>NW_004624894.1:900792-930251 GCF_000247695.1 Heterocephalus glaber | reverse complement strand
TGTAAATAGTGAAGGGTGGAGGGGGTGAAGGGAGGGCTAGGAATGGGGAAAAAATAAGAACCAAGATGCATCATGTAAAGGCACAATTCCCAATGAGAAATGTAATTGTGTTGTATACCTACAATGTACCAATAAAAGAATTTAATTAAAATTTTAAAAAAGAACGTTGAAGTGATTTAATTTTTCTGGTTAGGTTACTATTTTAGTAAGCTATAGCTAATATGGATTTTAACTTTTTTAAATCGGAAGTTCATAAACCAGGGATATTACATGTAACCACTTGTGCTGATTGGCACGGTGGGCTCTGTATGAAGGTTGACACCTTATCGTACTGAGTAAGCTATTGCAGAAGTGTTTCTAGGAAATTGGTCTTCAAAAGCTTTACCTACGTCAAATTTGAATTTTATGTTTATTCAGTAACTTTCCCAAGTCCTGAACATTGTTTGCTTTAGAATTCAAAAGTAAAATTTATAGCAAAGTGAATTTCTAAATGTCTTTCATTTTAAACTGTTAAGCACATTACAATGATGCCTTTTTTTTGTTTGCTGAGAACTCTAAATTTCATTTTTTTGTTCACAGTAGTAAAGACCAGTAACTGCTTTGCCTCCCTGTTACTAAAGTTTTCTTTTTGTTTTGCATTTATGGCTAAGGAAATTCCCTTACCCTGTATCTTCTATTTTTCTTTTAAGAGAATTTAATTTGTAAGTCAGTTGATGAAAATGAACACCTTGATGTGATCCATTTCTGTTTCCTGCACTATAGTTTTTATAAATGTTGCTTTTCCTATTCAAGTATGTCCTCCTTTGCCTGTAGTTTTCATTGGCTCTTGAGATGGTGAAAGATTTAGGATTTATTGCCTATAAAAGAAACATTTTTCTCACCTCTTTTCTTCAGTGTTGTTTCACAGCTCCAGGCTTGAGCTTTTAAAGAATGGTGTGAGATGTAAGCAGATAGAGGTGTGTTCCTTGAATCAGTTAAGTACCCTTGCCCTAGAACTGTGGACTCTTAATTTTTTGTTTGGGTCCAGATACTCAGGACTTCTCTTGCTTCTGATTTTTTATATATTGCTTTCCTGAAACTCCAGCCTGAGTCATATGGTTTGCATCTCTGCCTCGGTATGAGACTGGATTTCCAAACACTTAAGTATCCTGTGCTGCCTTCCTTCTCAGGTGTTTACTCAGCTGTTGTTTTCTGTTTCCTTCCAGGGCCTCTGTGAATTTATTATGATAATTAGCAGTTATCTTAGCAGGTTGCCTCATCTGTGCAGTTCAGCTGAAGCTCATCCCTGTTTTTGTCATATATTTAAATGAACACATACCTTGAAACACTATTGACCTTTCCACCTACTTTTTAGCTATTTGTCTCTGACTAGATTCTGAACTGTAAAAGGACAAGGGTTTATTGTCATTTTTATCTTGTCTTTTTTTTTTTATTGGTACCGGGGATCGAACTCAAGTCCTTGTGTTTGCGCAGCAGGCATCAAAACCACTGAGCTAAATCCCCGGCCCTGTCATTTTTATCTTATTTACCCCTGTATTTTTTTATGCCTACCACCATGACATAATAACAACCTGGAAAACATTACTTTTCAGCTTTTTAAAAAATGTAAGTTTCTTGATAAACTTAAATTCCCCTATTCTGATAAACTTCATAGGAATCACCAAGAAGGGAGTGAAAAATACACATATCTTCACCAATCAAGAACATTAACCATTTGTACTTTGTATATTTAGAACAAGTTTGGTTGTTTTTTTCAAATATAAGGTTAAATTCATTGAAAATGCCTTTTTGTGTACCCATGACCTCCTAAAGGGCTTATGTCTATGCTGACATACCCTATTCATCCACATTTCCCTTGTTACTGCTTCAGGATACTCCAGGGTCCCAGGAAGGGGGGAAAGTACCCTACACTGACCAAGTAGTACCAGAGTTTATTGGATGACTTTAACGCTCAATGGAGGCACTGGCCCATGTTGTCTTACTTGGGCCTTTAACTCTTTTTGCTAATAATAAAAGCAGTGCTTCAGTAGATAGCCTGTGTAGGAAGGGCAGCTTGGGACCAACAGGCACCATGAAATAGCCAAATAGGTGGGCTGTGACCTTAAAAGACATCACCCTGCTTGTAGAGTGACAAGTTTTGCTCTGGCAGAAGAAAGTGCTTTTTATTTCCCCTTTGCTATCACAGTGCCTTACATAAAGCTGATACAAAATACTGTTTGTTTCTAGATGCTTTCCTTTTGTGTTTTTTCTCTCACAGTACATTTTGAGTCCTAATAGTGACAGTTCTCCCAGGTTCCATTGAGGACAAAAAGGCATATACAGTGATCCAGCTGTCTAGAAAGAAATCTAAACTGTGCATAGTTCCTTTTGATGGTCTAGTACATCTATGATTTATAAGAACATACCTGATTCAGAAGTTCGCAAAACTTTTACTTCAAAAAAATTTGTGTACAGCCAGGCATGGTGGCATACGCCTGTAGTCTCAGCACTCTGGAGGCTGAGGGAGGAGGATTGCTATGAGTTTGAGCCAGCCTGAACTACATGGCAAGACCCTGTCTCAAAAAAAAAAAAAAAAAATTGTACAAAGATGGAAGGTTTATGTTTATTTCTAATGCTGGCCTCTCCCCTCTTGTTTTTTTGAGACCAGTATTTCCTAATCAAGCATAATAGACTCTAAACTTGTGTAAAAGCAAAGCTAACATTGCTTGACACCAAGCAGTCTTTTTTTTCCATTGCAGTACAGAGGATTAAGCCCAGAGCCTTCATACTGAACTACATCCCCAACCCTTTTTTTTTTTTTTAAATTTTGAGACAGGATCTTGCTAAGTCACTAAGTTGCCCAAAGTGAGCTCAATCTTATATCCTCCTGCCTCAGCCTCCCAGAGCACAGGGATTACAGACCTGCACCACCATGTCCAGTTCCAAGCCCTGTCTTGATTGCTTAGTGAAGGTGATCAACAGATGCTCATTGTTGTATAATCTACAGACATTTGCCTTGGATGGATGCTAGATTATTTTTTCTTTTGGCTTTTTAAAAAATTATCTTGTGATTTAAAAATTTACCATATTAGCTTTTAAAAATTACAAGTTGTTTATTTTCAGTATAGCCCACCCTTTATTACTTATCATATAAGCTACCAAAGTATCTGAAGGCTAGAAATGAATTAAGGATTAGCTCTACCTTCCAAGTATGTTGAGAATCTCACCTCTACACTACTCTGCTCTAAGTCACTATCATCTTTCAACTGGGTCACTGTAGGGGCTTCCTGCATGATCTCCTTCCACCCTTTTTTCCTCTCCACCTCTCAGTCTCTTCTCAAAACAGTAGCCACAGTGGGCCGGGGATTTAGCTCAGTGGCACCGCACCTGCCTCGCAAGCAAGGTCCTGAGTTCTATCCCCAGTACCAAAAAAACAAAGCCACAGTGATCATATTAAAATGCTAGATTCCGTGCCTTACCTGGTTCTCAAACGCCTTCTAGTACTTTCCCATCTCAAAAAGCTAAGATCCTTACTAAACTCTACAAGGCCTTGCATATTCTGGTACCCCAGTTAGCTTTCAAACTACTACTTTATCACTAGCATGTTCCAGCCACCTTTCCCGCCTCCTTTGGTTACACGAGGCATAGTCTTTTGCACTAGTACCCCTGCTTGGATTATTCTTGCCCTACACAGATGCTCAGTTCTCTTGCATCTCCTTTGACTCTTTCCTGAAAAGATGCCCTCTATGAAGCCTTTCTTGGCATCTATACATAAAATTACAGACACCCCCTTCCCTTGAACTCCTCTAACCTCTTTTCCCTGGTCTATTTTGTTCTTAGTGCTTATCAGTATATATCATTATTTATTTTACATTGTATTTGTCTGTCCTAGCACACTGTGAGCTTCATGAAGGCAGGAATTTTTGCTTGTTTTAATCACTGCTGTGTCCCCAGGATATAGAAGGTGCTTAGATACCTGATAAATATTTGAATGGACCAGTTGCCATATAGTTTAATTCCTAAGCTGGCCTAGCAACATTTTAAAAATCAGTAATAGTCATAGTTATAGAAGCTTGAGCTGTAAATTCTAGGAATAAGGAATCCTGTTTTCTGCCTAGCCACCAGCCACACACACACTTCCTTATGCCCATCTCTTGAAGCATCACTTCAAGAGCCTTATACACTAATTGCCTCCCCTATTCCAGCCTTTCCCAAAGTAAGTACTGTATTTACTCCCAAATTACCTCTCATCTCTCATTTAAAACCTTACAGTGAGAGTTCTTAACTGAATTTCACTTAACTGAGCCTGAGTTAACTGCCTGGTGGGATTAGGCAGTGTTCTCATTCCTCCTGTAAAACATTGATTGATGCCCACAGCCTACTGAATGTTCCTAGCTCAATGTTCACGGTGGGTAGACTACACGCTAGCAAGCCTTTGTCCTTCCACTTGCTCCTCTTAAATCTGTAAGTATATTGAAGTCAGTTGTATTTATTCCCAAACCTGTGTGTACCGGTTTTATGTATAAGAGTATATAATATATTAAATATATAATGGAGTATTTTTGTGAATGAACTTCATTTTCTTAGAGCAGCTTTAGGCTCATATCAGAAATGAGGGGGAAAGTACAGAGTTCCTGTGTGCTCTCTGTCCCCACATAGGCACAGCCACCCCCTCTGACAACATCCTGTGCCACAATGGTACATTTGTTCCCGTCAGTGTACCCACGCTAACACATCATCATTACAGTTCACATAGGTTCACTTTGGTGATATATATGCTAAGGGTTTTCTTTCTTTTTTTTTTAAATAAGTTTAGGGTACATTTTAGGTATACAATCATTGGGAATTTGTACCTTTACATGATATATCTTGGTTCTTATTATTTTTCCCCATTCCCTTGCCCTCACTTCAACCCCTCTACCCCTCCCTATTTACAAAGACTTTGTTTCTGTTTTTTCCTTTTCTCATATTTTTTCCTTTCCCTTCTTTCCTTTCCCCTACCTCTCCCACTTCCCCTTCCCCTTCCTCTTTGGACCTTTTCTTCCTATTTCACATTATCTATTACACATTTTGATCCTGATTTACACTTTCAGTTTCTCAAACCAGAGAAACTATTCGGTATTTACACACGTGTGTCCTATTTATTTCACTTAAAAGTAAGGCTTCTATGTGTATCCATTTAGCTATAAATGTCTCTAGTCTCTCTTTTTTGTTGTTGTTGTTTTTTTGTTTTGAGGGGGTTTTTGTACCGGGGATTGAACTCGGGACCTTGCACTTGCAAAGCAGGCGGCAGAACCACTGAGCTAAATCCCCGGCCCTGTGCAGACTTTTTAATGAGATCCTACTTGTTGATTCTTTGTGCTAGCTCACATGTGACTGAGGTTTTGTTCATGAAATCTTTTCCTATGCCAGTGTCTTCAAAAGTTCTACCTAACCTCTCTTCCAGCAAGTTTGTTGTTTGTGTTTTAATATTTAGATCTTTGATCCATTTTTATTTTAGTTTAGTGCATAGTAAGAGATATAGGTCTGGTTTTAATCTTTGGTAAGTTGAAACCCAGTTTTTTCAGCACCATTTATTAAAGAGACTGTCTTTCCTCCAGTGAGGGTGTTTGGATCCTTTGTCAAAGATGAGGTGACCGAGTATGTCTGGATTTGTTTCTTCATCTTCTAATCTGTTCCATTGATCCTCAGGTCTGTTTCTTTGCCAATACCATGCTGTTCTTATCACAGTAGATTTCTAGTATAGTTTCAAGTTGGGGATTGTGATACCCCCCACCTTTTCTTTGTTGCCTAGAATTGCTTTTGCTATTCTAGGTCTCTTCTTGTTCCAAATGAATTTTTGGATTGTTTTCTCAAGTTCTGTGAAATATGCTGTTGGAATTTCAATTGGTATTGCATTGAATCTATATAACCTTTTTGGAAGTACGGCCATTTTCACTATATTGGTTCTTCCTACCCAGGAGCAAGGGATGTCTTTCCATTTTTTGATATCCTCTTAGATTTCTTTTTTCAGAGTGCTGTAGTTTTCAGAATAAAGGTCTTTTATTTCTTTTATTAGATTGATTCCTAGGTATATCATTTTTTTGGATGCTATTATGAAATGAGTTGTTTCTCCAGTTCTTCTCTCAGTGAGTCTGTTGTCCATGTACAGGAAGGCTGTTGACTTTTGTGTGTTGACCTTGTATCCAACTACTCTGCTGAATTTAGTTATTAAGTCTAGAAGACTTTTGGTTGAGTTCTTGGGGTCTTCTATATAGAGTATCATGTCATCTGCAGATAATGAAAATTTAACTCCTTCATTTTTTTTCTTTATTCCTTTTCTTTCTTTCTCTTGTCTAATTGCTGTGGCTAATGTTTCCAGAATTATAGTGAACAGGAGTGGTGATAGTTGAAGTCCTTGTCTTGTTCCTGATTTTAGCATGAAGAATTTCAGTTTTTGACCATTTAGTATGATGTTGGCTGTTGGTTTGGCATAGATGGCTTTTATCAGGTTGAGATAAATACCATCTATTCCAATTCTATGTAGGATTTTTATCATGAATGGATGTTGGATTTTGTAGAAGGCTTTTTCTGCATCTATGGAGATAATCATATGGTTTTTGTCCTTGGCTCTATTAAATAGTATATTACATTTATTGATTTGTATATGTTGAACCATCTGAACCATCCCTGCATCCCTGGGATGAATCCCACTTGGTCAGGGTGTATGATCTTCTTGATAATCTTCTGAGTTCTGTTTGCCAGTATCTTATTGAGAATTTTTTTGCATCTATGTTCATTAGGGAGATTGGCCTATAGTTCTCTTTTTGAGTTGGGTCTCTCTCTGCTTTGGGGATCAAGACAATGCTTGCTTCCAGGAATGAATTTAGGAGTATTGCTTCCCTTTCAATTTCATTGAAGAGTTTAAACAGTAGTAGCAGCAGTTCCTCTCTAAATGTCTTGTAGAATTCAGCAGTGAAGCCATCAGGACCTGGGATTTTCTTTATTGGTAAGTTTTTAATTACATTTTCAATTTCATTGATTGAGATTGGGTTGTTTAGAATTTTTAGGTCTTCTTCATTCAACTTTAGTAATTCATACATATCTAGAAATCTGTCCATTTTTTCTGTGTTTTCCATCTTACTGGCGTATAGGTTCTCAAAGTGGGTTTTGATGATCCTCTGGATTTCTGCTAGGTCTGTTGTAATTTCACCCTTTTCATTCCTAATTGCTTGCGTTTGGACCTTTTTTTCTTTTGATAAGGTTGGCTAAGGGTTTGTCAATTTTATTTATTCTTTCGAAGAACCAACTCTTTGCTTCATTGATTTTTTTTTTACTGTTCTCTAAGTCTCCAGTGCATTGATTTCTGCTCTAATCTTTATAATTTCCTCCCTTGTACGAGCTTTGGATTTGTCTTATCTCTTCTTTTTCTAGAAGCTTGAGGTTCAGCATTAGGTTGTTTATTTGGGTTTACTCTGTTTTCCTAATATGAGTATTCTCTGCTGTGAATTTCCCTCATAAGACTGCTTTCATCATGTCCCATAAATTCTGATATGTTGTATTGGCATTGTTTAATTATAGAAACTGTCTAATTTCTTCTTTAATTTCCTCTGTGACCTATTGGTTGTTCAGGAGCGTGTTGTTCAATTTTCATGTGTTTATGAAGTTCTTTTGATCTCTTTTGCTATTGATCTCCAGTTTCATCACATTATGATCTAATAATATACAGGGGAAGGGGCCAGGGATTTAGCTCAGTGGTTCCGCTGCCTGCCTCACAAGCACATGGACCCAAGTTCGATCCCCGGTACCAAAAAAATCCACAATAATAATGTACAGGGGATAGCTTCAGTTCCTTTGCATTTACTTAAATATGTTCTATGAACAAATATGTGGTCTGTTTTGGAGAACAACCCATGTGCATCTGAAAAGAATGCGTATTCTGATTTTATGGGAAGGAACACTTTGTAGACATCTGCTAAGTCCATTTGTTCAAGAGTTTGATTGAGTTCTAGTACTTCGTTATTGATTTTTATCTAGTTAATCTATTTGTGACAGTGGGGTATTAAGGTCCCCCACTATTACTGTATTAATGCTTATTTGATTTTTTTTATGCCCGTTAATGTTTGTTTTATATAGTTGGGTGCATTTGTATTTGGTGCATATGTATTTATGATTGTCATCTTCCTCTTGGATTGTTCCCTTCAGAAGAATGTAGTAACCTTCTTTGTCTGTCTTAATTAGTCTTGTTTTGAAATCCATTTTGTCTACAGATAAGATAGCTAATCCTGCTTTTTTCAGGTTCCTGTCGCATGGAATATTATTTTCCACACTTTAACTTTCAGTCTGTTAGTTTCTTTTTTAATTAAGTGTGTTTCTTATATGCAGCGTATTGTTGAATCTTGCTTCTTGACCCATTCTGCCAGTCTATTTCTTTCAATTTGTAAATTGAGACCATTAATATTGATGGTTATAACTGATATGTATTGACTTATCCTTGTCATGATCTTTTCTTGTTGTTAGATTCCCCACCACCACCATTGTCTTGCCTGATGGATTCTTTCTGTTGGGCTTTGTGGGGTCATGACCCTCATTGTCTTTTCCTAGGATATTGTTTAAATTTTTTTGGAGTGCTGGTTTGGTATTCATGAAGTTCCTGAGGTGTTCTTTGTCATGACAATATCTTATTTCTCCATAGATTTTGAGAGATATTTTTGCAGGGTACATCAGTCTGAGTTGGAGGTTGTTTTCTTTTAGGGTTTGAAATCCTTTGCTCCAGGCTCTTCTTGCCTTGAAGGTTTGTATTGAGAAGTCTGCTGTGATTCTGATTGGCTTTCCTTTGTATGTGATTTGTTTCTTTTCTCTCACTGCTTGTAGAATTTTGTTCTTCTGTTGGGTTTCTGGAATCTTGACTATATGCCTAGGAGTAGATTATTTTTGATCATGGCTAGGTAGAGTCCCATATGCCTCACTTATCTGTATGTCAAATTCTTTTCCCCTGCTTGGGAAGTTTTCTGCCATTACTTCTGTGAACAGTTTTTGTGTGAACATTTTTTTTAATGTCATTTGCACTATCTCCTGTTTCTTCATTGACTCTGATCAGTCTTAGTTATTCTTCTTTGCATCATCTATCAGCTGCTGGATTGATTTCTCAGGGTCCCTTGCTATTTTTAAGAAGCCTTTCTTTTCCTGTCATTGATTGCAATCCTGTCTTCTATATCTGATATTCTGTTCTTGCATTGGCTCATTCTGCTGCATAAACTTTCAGTGGACTTTTTAATCTCCTGGATATCTGTTTGAATCTGTTTTATGAATTGTATTTCTTTCCTCTGCTGGGATTCCATCATGTTCCTGAGCTCCTCTGTTTTTTTTTATCTGTATCTGCTCTAGAGTTATTAATCATGTGTTTCACTATGGACACTATCTCTGTTGTTATCTGAGAAATTATTTCTGATTTTATTGTTTCCAGATCCTCTTTCCTTGCCAGTTCAGGGAGTTCGGGTGGTTGAGTTTCAGATGGTTCCGTCTCATTCCCCCTTGGAGTTGCCTCTGGTGATCTAGAAGTCTGGTTTTGAGTCTTGTTTAGGTGTCCTCTCATTTGTATTTTTTGTTGTTGTTGCTGTTGATGTTTTTGGTTTAATTCCTGGGTTGCTACTTGTGCACTGCGAGTATCTTTATTCCTATTATTTAGAACCCTTAAGGAATGGCTACTTCTTGGATTGTCTTCCAGGTTGAGTTTTCCTCTGGGTTTTGAGTCTGCAGTGGCCCTTAGGCAATTTCAGTCTTGGTATTCCAGGAAGGACAACTGACTAGAACAATCATGTCATGGTGGCCAAAGTAGTAAAATCAGCATCAACAATAGCATCAAACACAGCCAACCGAGGCAGTCTGCTACACTTTAGTTGCTATTGTTTTTTGTGTGGGTTGTTTTTTTTTTTGGTATGGGGGATAGAACTTCAAACTCAGGACCTTGCACTTGGAAGGCAGGCGGCTGACCCACTGAGCTAAATCCCCAGCCCCTGCTGCACTTTATTGAGGTGACGCTGTGCTCTCTCCATGGGCTTTAATTCTCAACAAGCCTCTAAGAGGCCTTCTCTACTGTTCACCATTGCGCCATTTCCTGGGCTCAGAACATGACCTTCTGGATCCTTGCTGCACTGCTGTCCTGGCAGGCTCTAGCTGGGCCCTGTGCACCCTTGCCAATGGTGTCCAGGTGGGCCTCTGGCTGGGGCCTATGCCTATGCTAAGGGTTTTGATAAATGTATTGTAATGTGACCTCTGTGTATTATTTTACAAAATAGTTTCTTTGCCCTAAAACTTCTCTATTCCACTTCATACCCCCTACCCCAAACCCTGGTGACCACTAATTGTTTTATGATCCCCATAGTTTTGCCTTTTCCAGTATGCAGAAAGGTAAATTTATATGGTATATAGCCTTTACTTCAAGTTCTCTCACTTAGGAACATCCATTTAAGTTTCCTCTATGTCTCTCATGGCTTCATAACCCATTTCCTTTTATCACTGAATGAATAGTGTTCTCTTGTCTGGATGGACCATGGTTTATTCACTCACCTACTGAAATTTTAGCAATTATGAATAAAGTGACTATAAACCTCCATGTGCAGGCTTTGGGTGGATATAAATTTTTAATTCAGTGTGAAACCTGAAAGAGTGATTGGTGGGTCATGGTAAGAATGTGGCTTGTTTGGCAAGAGACTGTTGAACCATCTTCCATAATGGCTATACCACTTTGTATTGCCACTAACAGTGAAGAATTCCTGTTGCTCTAAGACCTCACCAGTGTTTGGTGTTGTCAGTGTTTTAAATTTTGGTCATTCTGATAGGTGTGTAGTGGTAGCTTATTGTGATTTTAATTTCCTATTACTTAACATTACATATGATTTTGAATATCTCTTGATATGCTTGTTTGCCTTCTGTTTATCTTCTTTGGTAAAGTATCTATTCAGGCTTTTGGCCTATTTCTAACATAGCCCTTTATCAGATGTGTCTTTTGCCAATATTTTCTCCCAGTATATGATTTATCTTCTCATTCTCTTGTAATTTTCTTTTGCACAACAAAGCTTTTATCTGAATTACTTCTACTTTATTTTTATATGTGTCTTATATTTAAAGATTCTTTTCATAGATAAAAATAGTTGAGTCTTGGTTTTTTGATCTACTCTGACAGTCACTGTATTTTAATTGATACATTTAGACCACTGATGTTTAAGGTGATTATTGATATAGTTGAATTAATATCTGCCATATCTGTTGCTCATTTCTGTTCATTGCCCTTATTCTTTGTTACTATTTTTGTCTTCCATGGGTTTTTCCCCCCTTTCCTCATTTTAACTGAGCATTTTATATTCCATTTTTTCTTCTTGCTTAGCATATTAGTTATACTTCCTTTTTCACTTTTTTAGTGGTTCCCCTAGAGTATGCAATATACATTTTACCTAATCTAAGTCCATTTTTTATAACAATATACCACTTCACAAGAAAACCATATGCTTCATAATTACAAAATATTCCTAATTCCTCCCTCCTGTCCCTTTGATTATTTCTATCATTAATTTCACACACATGCATACACACATATATTCAAGTACACTGTTTCTATTATCATTTTGAACCAAATATCTGTTAGATGAATTAAAGGTAAGAATGATAAAAGTTTTGAAGGCTTGGGTAGAGAACAGTTAACTTAGCATACTTGCCCTGGGTCCTGTACCCACCATCACAAAAAAAATTTTTTGTTTTATTTTATTTTTTTAAATTTTTTTATTTTTTGGTACTGTGGATCGAACTCTTGACCTTGTGCTTGCGAGGCAGGCACTGGAACCACTGAGCTAAATCCCCGGCCCTTTTTTGTTTTAATCTTTACCTTCACTTATTCATTCTCTGATATTCCTTTTTTCTTTATGTAGATTTGAGATCCTGAACATATCATTTTCTGCCTATCTCTCTGAAGAAAGAGTAGATGAACACGTAGGAGTAGATCTTTCTGACCTTGGATTTGGCATTGGTTTTTTTAGATATGATACCTAAGCCCAACCAACCAAAAAAAATCATAAATAAATCTTCAAGACTAACTTTTGCCCTGCAGAATGGCATACTCTTGTAATCCCAGATACTGTACTCAGGAAGCTGAGGAAGGAGGATTGCCAAGTTCAGGGCCTTTCTGGGCAAGACCCTGTCTCAAAAAATTAAAAGGTCTAGCAGTGTATCTCACTAGTAGAATGCTTGCTTGGCATGTATAAGGCCCTGGGTCCAAACTCCAGTACTCTAAAAAGAAAAAAGAAAAAAAGTAAAGGCCTTTTTTACTTCACAGAACCCAATGAAGAAAGTAGAAAGACCACCCAGAGAATGAGGAAAAGGATTTGCAAATAATATATCTGATAAGAGTCTAGTATCAGAATATAAAAGAACTCTTACAGGTCAAGAAAAATATGATTAACGCAATTTTTAAATGGGCAAAGGATTTAAATAGTTTTCAAAGAAGATACACTATACATATGGCCATATGAGTATGAAAAGATGCTCAGCATCATTACTCATTAGGGTGTGCAAATGAAAACCACAATGAGATACCACTTCACACCTAGTAAGGTGACTGTAATCAAAAAGACGGGCAATAAGTGTGGTGTGGTTGTGGAGAAATTAGAATCCTAATAACATTAATAGTGGGAATATAAATGATGTAGGTGCTTTGGAAAGCAGTTTGGCTGTTCCTCAAGAGGTTAAACATGGAGTTACCATGTTCCAGCAGCCCTAACCCCATCCCTAGATACACACCCAAGAGAACTGAAAACATGTCCACTTAAGAATTTATACATGAATGTTCATAAGCAGCAGGATTCACAATCACCAAAAAGTAGAAACAAGACTATCAACTACTGAATGGATAAATAAAATAATTGTATGGTGCTACTATTTCATGAGCCTTGAAAATCCATATACTCAGTGAAAGCACAAAAGGCCACATAGTGTTTGTTTCTGCTTACTGTATATGAAATATCCAGAGTAGCTAAACTCATAAAGACAAAAAGTAGATTAGTTCTTGCCCAAGCCTAAGAGGGGTAGGGAAGACATGGACTCCCAAAGGGTATCGGGTATCAGGTTTCTTTTGCGGGGTGATAGAAATGTTCTACAATTGATTGTGGTGTTATGAGTATACTAAAAACAACCAAACTGTATGCTTTTAAAGTGCCTTTTATGATACATGAATCATAGTCATCCCAAGATATCCCTGGGGGATGGATTCCAGGACTTTTCATAGACACCAAATCCAGCAATTTTCAAACCCATATATAAAATGGCATATTTGCATATACCCTTTGTATATTTTCCCACATTCTTTAAATCATCTCTAGATTATAATACCTAATACAGTGTAATGCCATGTAAATAGTTGGTATACTGTACTGTTTAGAGAATAACAAGAAGAAAAAGTGTACATGTTCAATATGAGGGCAATTTTTTTTCCCAAATATTTTTGACCTGCATTTGGTTGAATCTGGAAACACCTGCAGATACGGAGAACTGACTGCATATCTAAAAACAAGAAAGAAAAGAAAAGGGAAAGGGGGAATTTAGGATGCCATCTGGTATAACTTGGGATGGGGAATGTGAAAAGATGAGGCTAAGTTGGAAGTTTTAGGTCAAGCTGAGTTGTAAGATTGACGGAGATGATGTGACAGTTGGGATAGCCTAAGAACATAGAAGATAACAGAGCATTGAGGTCCCCATTGTAGTTGGGTACCATAAATTTATAGTAGCACCCTTTATTTTGTGATTTTTCTCCTCTATCTTGGGCCAAAACTTAGAGGTGATCTCCATCTGGTGTATAGAAAGATAGAGTTAGAGTTAGGGAAGGGAATTACAAGTGTTGACCGGAGAACATTAGAAAAGTAGCCATGGAATCATGGCTGGACAGAGGGTGGAACATAGAGTCTGTGAGTAGCGAAGCTTTTGTGGTTAAAGGTCATTTTCAGGAGAAACTAAGATGGCCAAAATGATGGTAGTAGTCAGGGATCTTTGAATTTGAGGTTGATGAAAGCTAAGTGACCTGATTTTTTAAAGAACCCAGAATTTTGCACATAAGGGTTGTAGTTTGGAAAATGAGAGCAGAATCCCACCTCTCAGTTCTGAGGTTTATGAATGGGGAAGAGATGGTAGGGAAGGAATGTGATGTATCTCCATGAAAGGATCTAATGAGATGGGATTAACTTGTATAAAGTAAGAAAATATCACTTGAAAAGAGCCAACCCTGGAAAACAGAAGTGAAAATTATGCGCCCAGCACTGCCCAACACACTTGGAACAGCATAGTCTCGTGGTGACATCATCACTATTGTTAGGAAAAGTTTCTAGAACAAGCCTAGTTAAGGAACATTTTCTAAACTCCACCTAATTCCCTTTTTCTGGCCCTGTATTGACAACATTCTGATTATGATATGGCTTCCCATATTATTAAAAGAATGTGTTCATTGGTCAGGAAATATGCCTGATGTAGTAACTCAGTAAAATGTTTTATAATTATTTTAAAAGTCTTAAATATCTTTTATATTGCACATCTTTTTTATTTTTTTCAGTGAGTGTTAATGTTATGGGGAAATTTTTTTCCAAAGCTAAGGTCCAGTCCATGACTCAAAGTGTAAGCCTCAAGGTAGTAGCATTTTTGAAGCCTACAGGTAGAAACCTTTACTCAGTAAGTGTCCACTGCAGGAAAACACCTACTTTAAAACTGCAATGGAAGCCAGGCGTTGTGGCACATGCCTATAATCCCAACACCCAAAAAGCTGAGGCAGGAGGATCGCCTCTAGTTCAAGGCCAGCCTGAACTACATAGTGAGATCCTAGCTCAAAAAAACAAAAACGAAAACATTAAAAAAAAAAAACCCTGCAGTGGAGAAGCACACTTGTATATTGCTTTTGCTTTGTACAGATTTTCTTTTTCCTTCTTTTTCATTCCAAAGCAGTGTTCATCACGTTTCTTAGATGCTTTGCAAGGGATTTCAGAGTTCATTGTGACCTCTATACTGGGACATCATTAGGACAGATGCTGCTCTTGAAGGGCTTTTGGCATTCAGTGGCTTAGTAGCCATGATTCAGTTTGAGTCACCCCCTCACAGACCAGATGAAAGCACTTTCTTGCAGGATACAAGACTTATTTCTTGGGAATCATTTTATTTTCAACTAATTGGACTAGTTCAGAGGCCTCTGGGTTTCACTGGACTTTTCTTCATTTCCTTCTTTTGTTGATTTTGGCCCCTTCACCTTCCACCCATTTTATTACTCATTTCTTAGGGGCCTGACTACTCAGTAACACTGAAAAAATGCATCTGAAGCCATATGGGTTGAGTAAAACAAACTTAAGAGAGAGGGGGGAAAAAGAAGAAATCTGTGTTCTCTGAACTTCCTTTGTTTATGTGATCTGTTTATATGTCGTTAAGGCCATGTTATTCAGCTGGCTCTCCGCATTTCAAAATGACTAAAGATTTCTGGGGAACACTACATGAAGGTCATGTTGCCATACTGAAATGAAAAGACACTCCATTCGTCCCCCACCAGATAGTCTCCTTTTGAGGTGTTGGAGCAATGCCAGTAGCTTCAAATGCTAAATCTTGAGGTTCTTAAAAGGCCAGTGACTTCTGGGGACACTTTTAGGAAGAATCCAGTCAGCTAAGTCCTCTTAAGGTTTTGGCATATATACCAGACTCTGAATATTTACTAAGTACAGGCTGTATAGTATCTAATAGTTTTCTTTTGGTAAGATGAACATTGGCACTGGTGTAGCTGATGTTAGCAGCCCTGAAAGCCTGGTTCTTGTATATACCCTCTTGTATAATGTGAATTAAAACTCAATTTTTGTGTTTTGTTTTGTTTTATTTTGTTGGTACCAGGGATCAAACTCAGGACCTTGTGCTTTCGAGGCAGGTGCAGCGCCACTGAAAACTCAAAGTAGTTTGGGGTCACAATCATTCTAGATAACATACTTATAGTATTATAGACAGCTGAGTTAGGTGGAAAAAACTGTAGGCAATCAGACAGGGCTAGGCCCTCAGAGTCAATGCCAAGGATGAGAATACATTACAACTGTGGCTGGAGGCGCATCTGTTAAAGGCCAGGCCTCAAGATAAAGACAGAATGACTAGGCCTACATGCTTCCCCAAGAGATGAGCAATAAATTAAAGATTATACTATAATTGCTTTCACCTGGTCCAATAAAGTCTAGCTCGACATCAGTCAGGTGGGTGACCAGGACCTCCTGATCCATCCCTTCCTGAAAAGGTCCTTGTTCTTTCCATGTACATTTGCTATGTGACCTGCTTCCCCATTGGATCAGTATTACCTAAGCAGCTATACTTTCAATGTAATTGCTTGATCATAGGTTTGACCCACATTGTACTTACCTCATGATTTTGTACCCGCCTCGTGATTTTGCTCTATAAAACTTCCTTTGAGAAGTGAGCTCGTTAGCAACCCAATTTCAGGTCCCCTCCTGTCTCTTAGGAACTATCTCTCTCAATAAATTTTTCCTACTCTTAACTACCATTGTTCCTTAGAATCCATTCTTCCATTTCGGGGAACACAAACCCAGCATATCTGACATCTAGCAGGTTGGGAGTTATATTATTTCTCCTATATCAACAGAATGAAATTCTGTAGTGTTTATTCAAGCCATTCCACTTGTAAACACCCTACTGCAAGGAACTGCAAACTGTTCCCAAGTGCCCTGCATATAGAGTCAGCTCAGAATTCCTCTCTTTGGTCCAGACAGGCTGGTCCCAACCCCTATAACAGGGAAAATCCTTAGAGATGTTTTTTTTTTGTTACATTAAGCTATTTATGAGTATGGGTTGCTAAATAACATTTAGAAGTGAAAATGAATAAGAACAAGAAATAAAACATCAGTGTTAGAGTTTGGGAAATAAATTACTCATTGAACATGGAGGATGTGGTGTCCTGTTATTGTGTTTTTTTCCCATTTGCCCCCAGTGGGATCAACTCCAGCTCAGCTCAGCTAGGCTGCTGCTGAGGCTGCTGTGCTTCCTTTAAAAGCCATTTTACTAGGTCTCCTTAGCAGCTGCACCTAAAAGAACTGCTGAGGGAGCTCCTGAGTGAATTCTCATAATTTGTTTCTCATTCTCCCAGTTGATTGAGGCCCTTTTTTCTTGAGTGGTTTGCAGTTTATCTTAAGTGGCTAATGTTTAGGGTCACTATTGAATGTTTTGTGTGAATATCACTTTCAGGATGAATGGGCTGCTGCTGCTTTTAGCTGTAAGGGGTGAAGCCGTTGGTGGTAGGCCTTGAAAGGGAAAAATCTTTCTTTGTAGTGATATGCTAAATGAAATTACTCTCTTTGTCACTTTGTCCTTTTATCCTTTCAGTCTGATAACCTCAAGTTCTGGTGATTTATTTGTTTTCTTCAG
The DNA here is from genome assembly GCF_000247695.1 of Heterocephalus glaber. Next base: position 912,863 of record NW_004624894.1, on the reverse strand, counting down.
TTAAGCTTAGCTATTTCCTGTTCCCAGGTGCATGCTGTTTCTGCTGTTGGTTATGATAGTGAAGTGGAGCATACTTCTGACCTAAAAGTGTGGTTGCCTTGACTCAGAACCACATCAGTGTCTTCCAGTCCTCCCACTTCCTTTGCATTATTTCCTTTTGGAGGGCTCAGTTTGTCACCATTTAATCTAAGCATGATTCATGTGGGTTTGAGAACTGGTGTTGCTGTAATAACAATGCTATTTTTTATATAATACTCCAAGCACTTACTATCTTAGCCTTCCACTGTTTATGAAGCACTTTGTTTAATCCCTCTTAATAACCCTGTAGGGTTAAGTCAGCAACATTCTTTGTATCTAAAATAGTAGCTCAAAGAGATTAAATACCTTGCAAAGTCACAAAGTGTCTGAGTTACTCTGCTTTTAATGTTACTACAGGAAGTGTAGAATGTTGTACTTCTGAAGATATTCTGGATGAATAAAAATAAATTTTCTAAACAGTGTCACAGTTGTTAAAAATCTAGCTTGTTTTAAGTCTGGTCAGTTGATAAGACTGTAGTAGTTAAAAGCTCATTTACCATAGAGTTTAAATTGATAGCTCCCAGTAAGGAAAATAAGTATTTAGGTCAATTTCTATTCTGCTGATGTGATGAAAGTTAAGGACGACCAGCACTTAAATTTGTAGAACTTGAACTAAAAGTAATTAAGCCATTAATTTTTTTTTTAATTCTCTCTTTCAGGGAGATGGAAAGCTTGATGAGTAGTTCTACCTTACCACCCCTTTTTGTAGATGAAGATGCCTCCAAGGAGAGTAATGATCTGGCTACCACTGGGTAAGCAGCTGCTTGGGGACATTGAGCCTCTTTGCGCAGGGTTCAGAAGAAAGCTTCTGACAAAGTCTGAGGTGCTAAAGAGGCAGTTTTATATCATAAAAATAGAAGGTGCATTTCTTGTGCTTTTCAAAGAGAATGACAGGCATTGTAAACTGCTTTGTAATCTTCTGTCTGTTGCAGTGCTCTGACTCCTATGAACTGATAGAATAATAATGTGAGGCCTAGCAAACATTGGGACTCCAGGCTAAGAAAATTACATAGTGACCATTAAGCAAATACCTGCCACAGAGCTAGCTCTAAAAAAGCAATGCATTTTCTGTTCAAATGTTCATAGTTATTAAAATAATTTTTTCTCAAAGGTCAGATTATTTTAATATGGTTCTTTATTCTGAGCTTTAGCTGACTTTTGTTCATTTTGTACTGCCCCTCTACCCTTTCTATGGAATCTCTGAACAAATATGTAAAGGAATGTGGAAAAGTGTTCATAGCAGTAGTCTACCTCTTCCCTTGAAAATCTCTGTTACACTTGAATTTTTATCTTTTCTAGATATTTAGGGCTTATTTGCCAAAGAGGAAATATATTTACTAATAGATTAAAGTGCTAGCTAGTCCCTAAAATGAATTATTTTAATATTCTTTAGAGCACTTTAAAAAAAAATAGACTATACTCTGTAATTCTATTTCCTTTCCTCACATTCATTTCTCACCTCATTAGTGTCTGCCTTTTGACCTTACTACTCTGATGAAACTGTTCTCTAAGACTTTCCTAAAGGCAACCTAATTACTAAGCCCTGTTCATTCAATAAAAGTTTCAATGTTTATATGCCAGACTGTTTTAGGCATTAAAGCAATGATCAAAACAGACAAAATTCTTAGCCTTTTTAGAGCTCAAATTCTTCTGGGGAAGGCAAACACTGAACAGGGTAAATAAGTAAAATATATGCTACATTGATAAGACTCTAGATTACAACAAAATAAAGTGGTAAAGAGGGATCAGCAGGGTTTAGGATTGCTGTTGTAGACAAAATGGCCTAAAAAGCATTTATCCAGAGGTGATTCAATAGTGCTTTAAAGGAAGTATGGAAACTACCACACAGTTATCTAGGGAAGATTCTTCTAGGCTGGAGAGCAACCAAAGCAAAAGCCCTGAGGTAAAGATGTTTCTGCTTTATAGCCAGGAAGCTGGTATGACCAGGGCAACTGCACACCAGGGGTGGGGCCTAAGAGGGCTGCCTGCTTAGGTGGTGCTTTAATGTGCATATGAATTGCCTAGGAGTCTTATTAAAATGCAGGTTCTAGTTTAGAAAGTCTAAGCAACAGAGATTCCACACATCTGACAATCTCTCAGGTAAAGCCTGAGATCTCCTGATACTGTGAGTACTAAGGATCTAGATCATGTAGGAACTTAGGGATGAGAGTAAACACTGTACCTCTTACTCTGAGGAGATGGCAGAATATTGCAGGGTTTCAAACAGAATGATAGGGTCTCACTTATCTGATAATATGATCTGTGTAACTGTTGTGCTGAGAATGGAATAAAGGGAGCAGGGTCTAGAGCAGAGACCAGTTGGGGAGCTCTTTGAAGTAATCAGGTGAGAGATGATAAACTGAAGAACATTACTGATAACTTTTAGGGTAACTTTTTGGTGGAATAGTAGAGACTAAAACTTCATTGGAGTGTTTATAAAACAGTGGGAACACAGTAATGGGAAGTATAGAACTCTAGACATATTTCGAAGATAAGTCAAACAGGATTTGCCTGAAAGACCAGATAAGCAATGTGAGAAGGGAGAAAAAAGCAAAGACAATTCCAAAGTTTTGACCTAAACAACTGAAGGGATAGAGTTGCCATCTACTTAGATAGGGAATACCAAACAAGGAAGAAAGTGTAGGAGCTTGGTTTTGAAAAATTTAAATTTGAGGTGCTAATTAGATATTTAAGCAGGGATGCCAAATAGGCAGTTTGATGTAAGTTTCTGAAATTAGAGGAGGCTTAAGCTAGAAAGGGAAACTTGGGGTCATCAGCATATAGCTAATATTAGAAGTCATGTAACTAAGTGATATCACCAAAGGAATGAGCACTGTGCAGCTAGAAAAGAGAAGAGATCTAAAGCCTGAGCTCTGAGAGACTCCAGCATTTAGAAGTCAAGCAGAAGAACGAGCCAAGACTACAGTAAGTAGTTACAGAGATAGCAGAAAGTCGAAAGGAATATAGGGGTTTATAAACCAAATAAAAAGTATATTTCAAGAGAAGGGAAGAGATTGACTTTGTCAGATGCTTCTGATATTTGGGAAAATGAGGGCTGGGAAATGACTTTGGATTTAGTATGAAGATCATTGGTAGCCCAGTCTAAAGCTGTGGGCATATATCTCCTTTGAGTTGGATTTAAGAGAAGATGGGAGGAGAAAAACTTAGTAAGTATAAACAGTTTTTCCCAGGAGATTTTCTTTAAAGGAAGGAGGAAAATGCAGACTTTATCTAGAAGTAGGATAGATTATTTTTGTTTTGTTTTGTTTTGTTTCATTTGCTTTGTTTTAAGATAAGAGTAATAATAGCATCTTGTATGCTGATTAGGCTAATTCTGCAAAGAATTTCTGATGATTCCAGAAGGGACAGAATTGCCAGAAACCTGTTCTTGAGTAGGTAAGAGGGTGAAGAATGGAATGTCCAAATGGAAATGTTTCTTGCTTTAGCTAGGAGCATGGACAGTTTGTTCATGTTAACAGAAACATTGGATGCTTTTGACCACTCTCTGATTTCTGGCAACTTTGGTCAGAGATTTATGGGATTGGTATTTGTTATGGTGTATGTCTAGATGGCTCCCAAGAGCCTTATGCACTCCTAAGTAGGTCTTTCAAAGGTTATTGGTTTATGGGGTTAGGAGGTGGGGCCTGGTCAGAGAGGTGGCTAAAGAAGACCTAAAATGCAAGCTAAGCTTGATGGGAGATTCTAGTCAGAGCTCAAAAGACGAGAATGCTGATAGAAATGCAGAGAGTAAAGACCAGGCTCAGGAGGTTTTAGTTGAGAACAAGGACTCCATTGGCAATTGAACTGCAGACCTTGAGTATTACACTCTGGCAGAAAATTTATCTACATTTTGCTCATGTCCTGCACAAAGACTATAAGAGACTAAGGATGGCAGACTAATTAATCTGGCAGAGGAAATTTCAAGGCAGCCCAGTGTTGAGGTTGTGGCATGGAAACTGTTGGGAGCTTTGAAACAAGTTTATACTGAAAATCAGGAGCAAAAATCCCATTTAAAAATGTTTTTAGCCTCTGACATGCATACTCTTGGGGAGTTTGAGCCAGCTCTGTGTTGAAAATCAAGAGCAATAGCGCAACTAAGTAAATTTTAAATTTTTAAGTTTCACTGGAGAGGAAGCTCTGCTGGGACCTGTAAAGTCAGAGCAGAGGAGAGCCTTTTTTCTTTTTGGTACTGGGGATCGAACTCGGGACCTTGCGCTTGCTCTTGCGAGGTAGCCATCGGTGGCAGAACCACTGAGCTAAATCCCTGACCCAAAGTACTTTTTTTTTTAATGCTAATTTTTTAAAAAGCAAACAATGGGCCGAAGATTTAGCTCAGTGGTTCCGCTGCTGCCTACCTCGCCTACCTCGCCTACCTCCCAAGCGCAAGGTCCCGAGTTCAATCTCCGGTACCAAAAAAATTTTTTTTTAATTTTTAAAAAATACTTTGGATCAGGACAACAGAAAAATGATGTAGGACATATGCAGAACCAGCAACCCTTCCCAGGCTCAAAAATGCAATAGTGCAAAACTTCTGTGTTAAGAAGAGAGCCCCAGGGCACCATGCTATAAAAAATTTCCTTAGATTTGACTCACTCAGTGACCCAGGCACTGGGAGACTTCTACACCCATGATACAAGGAAACCTGGCTACTACTCCAGCAGGCAGCAGACCGTGGCATTCCTCCACATGGTAGTTTTCACAGGTATGCAGAATGCAAGTTGTGGGGTCAAGGAGGCTTCCACCCAGATGTCAGAAGAAGGCCTGAGAGGCCATGCAGTGTACTCTTGATAGGTCAGTGTGTTAAGCTGTGAGAGTGAAGCCAGAAGTGCAGTGGAGACTCCAGGAAGTTGGAGAAGCCAAGATCATGGAACTGAGGAACGCCCCAAGGAATAAGCAATGCCAGCCCAAGAGAAAAGCCCTAAGAACTACAACCACCTATAGTCCCTTAGTGGCAGAACTCCCAAGCCCTATGGAGTTCACATCACACCACAGGACACTGAGCTATAGGATTTAATGTTTGCCCTGCTAGGTTTCAGTCTTGCTTTGGTGGCATTGCTTTCTTTTCCCCATTCCTCCCTTTTAGAATGGAAATGTTTATCTGGTGTCATTGTATCTTAGAAGCGCTTCACATTTTTTTAAATTTTTACATGGCCTCACAATTAGGAGTTTGATTTGAGTCTCAGAGGAGGTGTTGGTGCCTCTTAGACATGGACATAAAGAGATGCACAAGAGACTTTTGGAAGACACATGCGGAATGTTATCTATATGTCCCCAAGGGACTCCTGTACTTCTAGGTGGGGCATTTGAAAGGTGAATTGATTATGGGGTGTTAGAACTGACTTGCTGTTAGGAGCTGGGTTCTGGTAGAAAGGGGGGGTACTGGGGGCTTTTCTTAGAGGTGTAAATCTCCCTTTCCCACTCCTCCCTTCAGCCATTCTTCTTCCTGTTCACCATATTGTGAGCAGCACTTCTCTGCTATGCTCTCCTGCCTTGGAGCTGGCTAGTCACAAAAGGACTGAAATTTCTAAAACTGAGCCAAAATAAACCTCTCCTCCTTTAGTTGTAAGTGTCTGGTATTGTGCCCCAACAACAAAGAAAGTAACTAAGATTAGTATGTACCCTTTCCCAAAGCTGGTTCTCATATATGACTGAAGATTGTACAAAAGTTGATAACTTAAAAATTGATCACATAACTGAAATGAGATTAACAATGAAATATACATTGCCTAAGACATCCAAAATGACTGAAATATTTAGAAAATAATGCTGCCAAGATCAAATGGATCTCTTGGTGGCACTTCATTTCAGAGAACATGATTGACATTGCTTACATAGCTTCTTTTAAGCTTCTTTTTTTTAAGGCCTTCAAAAATACAGGAACCTCCTACTTCAAATCACCTGGTATATTTCCTAGGAAGGGTCAGAAAAGTATCTTTTCTTCCATTTTCCATACAGCGCATCTGGTCTCATTTCCTTTTTCTGTTCACTATAAGCTGATATTTATTTTCATAATTGCACTAAACTATACTCCCTAAAAATGCTATCAACCTTCTGGTCTTCAAATTTAGCAGAATCTTTTTTCACCTGTCTTATCTGAATTTGGCAACTTTTTACTTGGTTGGCATCTCCTTCCCAAAAGTCTTCCTGCCTTGTTCCCTGCAACACAAATTCTCTTAATGTCCTCTACAGTCACCTTTCCCAGCTTTATCTAACACTTGCTCCTAAAATGATATTGGTAACATGTTCTATCCTGACTTTTTTTTTTCTTTTCACTTTTTCTGGATAACATCTAGCACTGCCTATTATTTCCCTGAGCTGTTGCCTCTCAGATCTTTCTCAAGGCTTCTTCATTTCAGTTTCCCCAAAGCATGTCTCCACTTCTCCATGGGATGTTGCCAAGTATTATGCTACAAGGATTTCAAACTCAGCATCTTCTGATCTGTTTCTCTCTCTCTATCTCTCTCTCTCTCTCTCTCTCTCTCTCTCTCTCACACACACACACACACACACACACACACACACACACACACATTCTTGTTTTCATACACATAATGCATGTTCTTTCCATGGTTAACATTAAGTGCATAATCACCAGTTTGGAACCTCAGAATTACCTTTGATTCTTACTTTTCCTTTATTATTTATATTCAGTCATCAAGTTCTCTTCATGCTACCCCTTTTATCTTAGCTTTCTTTCTACTCTGTATCCTGCCTGTGATTATCTCTTGCTTAGCCAATTACACAGTCTTCTAATAGGTCTTCCTTTCTTTTCTTAGGCCCTGTCTGCCTAGAATGTTGTGTACCTGATAGATATTCACCTTTCAAAATGTCATCTGTGAAATCTTTCTAACATCTTCTCTATACATGTAAAATATATATAAAGTCATCCCCTCAACTGTGCCTCTATGGCACTGTTTACAAACTTCTACTTCAGTGCTTATACTGCATTATAATCATTGCGTATAATACTATGTAGTGCACATTCTTTCAGAGTAGTTACTGAATATTACTCTGTTCTTTTTTTTGTCCCCCTTAATGTTCCCAATCCTCCCCCTCAAAAAATAATTCCCTAGCCTGTGATGCTCCTTTTTCTTCCATTTCTTTGTCCATATGTGATAAATTAACTCAGTCTAAGACTCTGCCATCATCTGTACCTTCTTTGTCCACTTCTCAGATGGATGAGACCTTTTTGCTAAGTCATCTGGAATATGTTATGGGGATAGAAATGTATATCTACCTGATTTATTAACATTTATACTTAGGCTAGGGTGTGGCTCAGTGCTGGAGTGTTTGCCTGGCATTCTCAAGACCCTAGATTCAATTCCTGGGAGGGGGTGGGTAATATACACACACACATATTTATACTTGAGCTTACTAAATTATCTTGTTATATTTTTAGATGATGTGATTATCAATAAACACTAGAATCCAAGAGGAAATGGCCTGTGTTAGGTACCATAAGAGTTATTGCTTGTACTTTTTAAGAACTCTGTCTTCTGTGATAAGGTCAGACTACAACTCCCATTCCTGTTTATCTCATCCATTAGATGTTTTGCCTTCCCACTGGAGATCCATGAAAGGTAGCATACAAAAACCACACTCTATTGTATGTTCAGAACTAAAGCATGAAGTCTAGGTTGAGAGGAAAGGTTGGTTTTTGGAAAAGAGAATTATAGTTGTTTTCGGCAGGCTTCTTCTTCATGGAACTGACCTAGTTTAATCAAATATGGAGAACGTTTATAACAACACTCTGTACTGCCTGTGGAGACGTTTACACAGATTGTAGTGGTTGGATTCATTCACATACTGACGTACTTTTGCTGGCAGAGAAATTTATGTTGAACTTTAGTAAATAAGAGAAGTTTCTGGTGTCATTTATAGTGAGCTTTTGCACTTCTGCCTGTTTATTACTCAGATTAACACACCCAGAGGTTCCCTACAGCAGTGGAGCCCCGTCATCCACCAACAACCCTGAGTTTGTGGAGAATCTCTCTCAAGGCCAGCTGCTTCAGAATGAGTCTTCAAATGCTGCAGAAGGCAGCGAGCAGCGGCATGAAGATGAGGTAAGCTGAGGCTCCTCTTGTCATTGTCCTCTGCAGCTTGCAGAGAAGCAGTCAGCAAAGGAGATATTGCTCAAAGTGTGCATCACCTGGCCTATTTATATTATAGGCTGACACCTGCAAAATTTTGTGTCTTACATTTCTTGGTTTATGTAGAATCACATTAATGATTTTTTATTTTTTGGTACCAGGGATCGAACTCGGGACCTTGTGCCTGCAAGGCAGGCAGCGGAACCACTGACGTAAATCCCCTGCCTCCACATTAATGATTTTAATAACACAGAAACGGGCAGACTATTTCCCCTGGCATAAGAAATTATAGTTTCCTCATATTAGGTGTTTAATTAATTCATGTTGAATGAGTGAATGACTTAATTAATGAAGAGTCCACATACCCTTGTTCAGGACCAAACCATGGTCATCAATCCTGCAGCATGGAGACATATGTACCCAAAAGATTAACACCACTCATCACCTCCTTCACCTTCCTGTAGCCTTTCAATCGTACAAAGGATCCAAATGGTCCTTGCAAATGACTGATTATATTGTCTACATTTTAAGCAATTTTCTTTTTTTTTTTTACAGAAAAAGGTAAAACCATTGATTGATTAATTGACAGGCCTCACTGTATGCCCAAGCTGGCCTCAAACTGGAGATCCTCCTCAGTGTCCAAGTGTTAAGATTATAGGCATGTGCCCCCATGCCTAACATATTCTGTTGGGATTCTTTTTTGTTTTTTTCCATTAAGTTTATTGGTGCATTTTAGGTATACAATACAGTTACATTCATCATTGGGATCTTGTACCTTTACATGATGTATCTTGGTTCATATTTTTTCCCCATTCTCCTGCCCTCCCTTTACCCCCTCCACCCATCTCTATTTACAAAGACTTTCTTTCCAATTTTTTTCCTTTTCTCGTATTTTTTCTTTTCCCTTCTTTTCTTTCCCCTACCCCTTCCACTTCCCCTACTCCTTTAGACCTTTTCTTCCTATTACACAATGTCAATTATACATATTTTAAATTACAATATCAAGATTTAAAGGTCATTACCACAGATTTTACAGAATTCAAAAGGATATAAAAAGCATATTACAAAAATCTTTTTTGAAATAAATTTGACAACTTCTATGAAGTTGTCTACCTTGGAAGACAATTTAATGAAACTGACTCTGGAAGAAATATAAAATTTGAATAGCACCTATTAAAGAAAGTATATTCCTAGCTTGAAAACCTACCTATATGACAACAAGAAGCTCATACATATTTTAACTGATGAATTGTATCAAACATTTAAAGCAGAAAAAAGAAGGAACACTTCTGCCCTCATTTTAGGAAATCAACATTGTGCTAATCCTAAAACTGGATAAAGATAATAGAAGAAAAAAGTATGAACATAGATAAAAATTTGTTTAACAAAACAAACTATTAGAAGTCAGATCTGGCAGTATGTAGAAAGTGGTTTATTATAGGGATGGCAGTGTTGGTTCTGCATTGGAAGATCCACCCCCATAAGTCATCATTTTAACAGAGGAAAGGAAAGACATATGATCTTGTCAATAGTTGGAGAAAAAGTATTGGACTAAATTCTACAGCTGTTCATGGTAAAAGCTATCAGGAGACTAGAAGTAGAACAGAACCTTCTCAACAGATCAAAGACATGTACTCCATACTTCCAGCAAAAATGCCTTATATGAATGGAGAAGATACAATGCTTTCTCCTTAAGGTGGGGAACAAGGGCAGATATGCCTACTCCTCATCTGTCCATTGAACTTTGAAACATAGGCCCAAACCAAAATAGTCTGGCAACAGAAAGAAACAAATAGCATAGGAATGGCAAGGTAGAAGTAAAATCTTTATATGCAGATGAAACGATCATCTACAGAGAAGATATTAAGAAATCTCTAGGAGCCCCTAGAACTTGAATTTGAATTTAACAGGATTAGAAAACACAAGGTATATATAAAAATTCAGGTCTATGTATACTTGCTATAAATGAAGAATTGGATATTGAAATTTAAAAGTTATGTAGGAGTACAAAGTATCTAGAAAAGTAAAAAAGATAACAGTGTTGGAAGACATTTATTACCTAATTGTAAGACTTCCTCTAAAGCTACAATAATCAAGACTGTCGGCACAAGCAAAGACGTATAGATCAATGGAATAAAACAGAGAACCTAGAAATAGAACCACACATATATGGTCCACTGAGTTTTGAAAGATTATTTAACATTAGCATTTTATAGAATATAAACTCAATTCAAGACCTGAGGAGGAGATAGTATCGTCAGCAAATGGCGCTAGAACACCTGGTATAAAAAATTCACCTCAACCCTTTATTTCCATACATAAAAATAACTTGAAAGGATCTGTGAACCTAATATGAAAGCCTAAAACTATAAAACTTTAAGAAGAAATTATAAGGGAAAATGTTTATGAATTTAGGGTAGGCAAGAATTTCCTAGGATACAAAAAACATTTTTAAAAATTAATAAATGAGATTCCATCAAAATTTAGAACTTGAAAAGATATCGTTACGAAAATGAAAAGTAGCCCTTAACCAGAACATATTTATAATACATATAATCTAAGACCAGAATATATAAAGAACTCTTACAGCTCATTAATAGACAACCCAATTAAAAAATAGGCACAAGAAGATGATAAATAGCCAGTACAGCACAAGGAAAGGTATGCAACACTAGAATCAGAAAAATACTAATCAGTACAATAACAAGATTGTATTATACACTCATTAGGAAGATTAAGTTAAAAGTTTTAAAAGAACAAATGTCAGCTTAGGTGTGAACCAGGTAGAACTTTCTAATACTGCTAATGTGAATGTAAAATGATGATGATACGAAAAGTTTTAGATAACTTAATAGATTGAATATTAAGGTAGTTGTAGAAGCAAAATAAGTAATGTGTTCTTTTAAGATTTGCTTTTCCTGTAACTCCTTGTTTATGGTGAGGATTATCTGACTCTAAGGAGTAACTTCATTAACCTAACAAAGTTACCATGCCAGGGTGAATTTACAATGTATATGGCCTATCTTGTGTCTGTTTCTTGTAAATGGGAACTGGAATTGTATTTACATATCAAAGACCACTAGGGATGAGATAATGGCTAAAAAGGATATAAAAAGGGAAATGCTGAACAAAGGGGGCAGATATTGACCAGACTGGTTTCTGGCATTCTGGTCCACTCCTGAGAAGAAATTTTATTATTTTATCCGAATTCTGTGTCTCTGTGTATTTCTTTCCGAGATTTCTGCAACAATGAAACCATTTTGGAAAAAAATATAGAAATTTCTTGTATTACTGTTAAGAACCAACAGTTCTGTTCTTAAATTTTTACTTAAGAGAAATGAAAACACTTGTTCACAATAGATTTATACATACAGGTTGACTATCCCTTATCTGAAATTCATGGGACCAGAATTGTTTCAGATTTTGGTTTGAAATCCACTTGGTCTGCAGAGAGGATAGCTACTCCTGCTTTTTTTCAGGTTCCTGTCACATGGAGTATTGTTTTCTATCCTTTAACTTTCGGTCTGTGAGTTTCTTTTTGAGTTGTGTTTCTTGTATGCAGCGTATTGTTGGATCTTGATTCTTGACCCACTCTGCTGGTCTGTTTCTTTTAATTGGTGAATTGAGACCATTAACATTGACAGTTATAACTGATACATATTGACTTACCATTGTCATGACTTTTTCTTTTTGTTGGATTCTTCCCCTTTGCATTTAATTTCTTGTCATTCCTGATTTATTCATTTCGCTGAGCTTCCTGGGGTTGTGATCCTCATGGTCTTTTCCTAGGATATTGTCTAAAATTTTTTGGAGTGTTGGTTTGGTATTCATGAAGTTCCTAAGGTGCTCTTTGTCATGAAAGTATCTTATTTCTCCATCAGTTTTGAAAGATAATTTTGCAGG
>NW_004624894.1:816454-900206 GCF_000247695.1 Heterocephalus glaber | reverse complement strand
ATTTATTAATCATGTCTTGCACTATGGGCACAATCTCTGCTGTTATCTGAGAAATTATTTCTGATTTCATTTTTCTCAGATCCTCTTTTGTTGCCAGTTCAGGGAGTCCAGATGATTGCACATCGGATTGTTCCATCTCATTTCCCTTTGGGGTTGCTTTAGGTGATCTGGAAGTCTAGTTTTGAGGCTTGTTTACATGTCTTCCCATTTCAGCGGGCTGGAGGTGGGGGTGATGTTGGTGCCCTACTTGGTGCTAGGGGTGGTGGTATGGCAGCCCAGAAGGTTCACCTCCTCCGTGCTGGGGGCAGCTCTGCTCCTCAGTGCTGGAGGGGGTGGTATGGTGGCCCAGAAGGTTCCTCTGTTGGCATTCTTAAAGATCAGAAAGAAAGATGGGCTGGGGATTTAGCACAGTGGTATAGCGCCTTCCTGGCAAGTGCAAGGTCCTGAGTTTGATCCTCAGTACCAAAAAAAAAAGATCAGAAAGAAAGGGAAAGGGAGAGAGAGAGAGCTAATACCAAATACACCATGTGCCAAATGGTGAATTGTCACACCAGTATATATACTGTATATTTAGAGGATTGCTGTACCACAGTGAATGCTGAAATCTTTTTGTCCCTTTTTATTTATCTTTTTCTTCTCTAGAATATGAATTCTTGTATCCATAAAACAGTAGCTGATGGGCTAAGTGCTTTTTGTTAGATTAGGAAGCAAAAGTGTGATGTCCAAAAGGTCAGGGTAAAACATTAGTAGCACTGCAATCTTTTTTTTTTTTTAAGCTTTTTAAAAATTCGTCTTTGATTTTACTAATAACTCAATATAGAGATGTAGCTCAGTAGTAGGGTGTTTACCTACCATGTGCTAGGCCCTGCGTTCAATCCCCAGTCCTGACTGATAACTCAATATGTAAAGTCCTCTGACCTTATGAAATATACATCTTAGAAAATCATCAAGCCAAAGAACTAGTCTTTATTTTGGATTACTGAAATTTTTCTGAGGCTTAGATATTAATTTAGAAATCTTTATGTTCTCTGCTATGGGAAATAATCTGGTTTTGAGTGGTATCAGTGAGAAACACCTTCATGAGTTATTTTTAATCTTTGTGCTACAGCTTGTCTCTTCTTTTGCCCAGTGCATGTGACATCTTATTCTGATCTACTCTGAGGACATCTGCTTCTCTGGCACAGTGCTGTGTGCACTGCTGCATTTCTCAGTTAGAATATTTCTCTGTGGGAAATCTGGACCTGTTAAGTGGTTATGAAGGCCAGAGTTTGCATGATTGATTAGCACAAAAATAGCCCCACAAAAACAGGCAGTAGTTTGTAGTGTGGCACATAAAAGGGTCTGCAAGCAAACTACCCAGAGTCCTCCTTATTCAGCATTGTGATCATTTCTACCTGTGACTAAGACTATGACCCTACCTAGTCAAAGCTTTCCAGGTGTCACAGGTAGGGTCTACCTGAACCAGCCTGAACTACAAAGGGAGACCCTGACTCAAAAAACCAAAAAAAAAAAAAGCCATACTATTGTCCTGTTATGTTTGTTGGTACCACTTGTTGCGTTATATGGGGAACTGTTGCTTAGTTTTTATTTTTATTTTGCTTTGTTTTATAGCAGAGAAGTAAACGAGGAGGTTGGTCCAAAGGGAGAAAGAGGAAGAAACCTCTTCGAGACAGCAATGCACCAAAATCCCCTCTTACAGGATATGTTCGGTTCATGAATGAGCGTCGAGAACAGCTTCGAGCAAAGAGACCAGAAGTCCCGTTTCCAGAAATTACAAGAATGTTAGGCAATGAGTGGAGTAAACTACCTCCTGAGGAAAAGCAGGTGATTGTCCCTATTGCAGATCCTCTGCCAGCTTTGATTTTGTCTCAGAAACAATTTGCCAGAAAAGCAAAGAGGATAGACTGGTGATGGCGAACCTTTTACAGATGAGTGCCCAAACTACAGCCTGACACTTATTTTTCACAAAATCCAAACACGGCCATTAAACCTGAATACTGAGGTTTTAGTTCAGAAAAAACAACTCATATATTAACACCTTTTGTCTTAAAAGAAAAAACAAATAACATGTGTGCCATAAGTTCACTACCACTGGGATAGACAGTTAGTTGATCCTTCATTTTCATCACAGTGCCTACGAATAGGATCCTTGTAACTTTTTCTCTGGCACAGTGATTTTTTAAGCTGGTGCAGTGTTCGCTGCATTGTATGAGCAGAAGTGACTAGGGTGCCCCTCAACCACAGCAGCTGCACTTCCATTTGATTTATATATGTATTTTGAGGTTTTTATTTTATTTTGTTTTTTTGGTACCAGGGATCGAACTCGGGTCCTTGTGCTTGCAAAGCAAGCGGCAGAACCACTAAGCTAAATCCCCAGCCCTGATTTATGTATGGATAGCTCACAGAAACATATTCTGACAAGTAGTTAAATATTAAGAAATTAAGAAATCTATCAGCATAATTTATTTCAATGAGTTAAAAAGTCATGAATTAAATGAGAAATCATTTGATAAAATTATATAATTCACATAAGAATTTTGTTTTAGAAAAAGATTTTACTGCTTTAATAAAATTTTTTAGCTGGAGTTCTGGCAAAAGTAATACAATATGGAAAATAAAGCAAGGACTACTTGAATTCTCTCTCCTTTAAGACCGAAACTAATCCTGTTGCCAAAATGAAATGAATTTGTGTTAGAGAGATTGGCAGGGAATTCTGAAATGCCACTAAAGCAGAGTAATGATAGTGATTGTAGGATTGGCTTTGGGTTAAAAGTTCACACCCTTCCAGCATCTGATGACTTAACAGTCCTTAAAATGGAATCCAGACAGACTAAAATCGAATTGAAAAGTACCCTTTTGGAAATTAATTGAATTCAAAAATTCTCAGAGATCAAATTAAGTTGCAACTTGAATCTCTGTGTTTGTGGTACCAAGGTAATAGGAAGTAATTTGTATCACTCATTGCTTTGGCTTTATAAAACAATGAGATCGTGGGCTAATCATACTAGATAATTTTTTTTTAATTTTTCTTTATCTCAAAATGAATACATGCTCATTATTTACATTTTTCAGATAGTGCAGAAGCATGTAAATAAAAAAAGCCAAAATACGGTAGTTTCTCCAGAGATAACCATTATTGGTTACATGGGACAAGGGTTTTATGTTTGGTCTTATCAACATTTTTATTAGAAAATAATTTCAAATGCACAGAAAGTTACAGACATAAAAATGATCTAACATCCATATACCCTTTCTACAGCTTCACTGTTATTAATACATCTTATCCCATTTCTCCATTTGTGTATCCATTCAGTTGTGCACATGTCCATGTCAGTGCACCCCCCACCCCAGCTCATGGCTATCATGTCCTTCACATATACACATATACAAATATTTTGTGAATAATTGTAGGGTACATCACTTACATCACGTCTGTTTACCTTTGAATAGTTTAATGTGTGTTTCCAAAGATTAGAAGTATTCCCTTACATAACTGTAGTAATAAAATACTGTAGTCTACCATCCATGTCATTTCTCTCTATAACAATTTCCCCTTCAGTACAGATTCCAGTCTAAGGTCAAGTTTCATCTTTAGTCAAATCTCTTTAGTTTTCTTTTCTTTTTTTTTAGTTTAGTTTTCTTTTTTTGTTCGTTGGTTGGTTGGTTGGTTGGTTGGTTTTGGAGGGGTTGTTTTTTGTTTGTTTTTTGTTTTTGGTACCGGGGATCGAACTCAGGTCCTTAAGCTTGCAAGGCAGGCAGGGGAACCACTGAGCTAAATCCCCAGCCCTGGAAGAGTTGTTTTGTTTTGTTGGTAACAGAACATTCCTCATTTTTAATTTGTGTGATATTTCCTAATGATTAGATTGGAGTTGGAGTTGTACATCCTTGGTCAGAATACTGCATAGATGGTGGTGTGTCATTCTGGGCATCACATACACAGAAACACAGTGTCCTTTTATTCCTCATTAATAATGTTCATTTTGTTGACCTGCTAAATTTTTTTAATTACCCCTTTAATTAATAAGTAGAGGATGAGATGACACTTTAAGAACATGAAAATAGCCTGTTCAGCATCAAAAGTTTCCCCTAGGTTTAGCATCCATTGATGATTTTTACCTGATCTAATCTTTATGGTGGTACAAGATTGAGTTTTCCAACTCCAGCACTCACCCAGTGTTTACCATTTGACCCTCAGCTTTCTAATCTAAATAAGAGCCCCCCTCTCCCATTATGTATCTGCTTGACCTCTGTTTCCTATTGGTATAAAAAGTAATTAGTATTGTCTCTTATTAATGGTATGCATTTCTATTTTTATACTGGTTTATTATTTATTACATAGCTATAGTAATCAACTTCATAATTTAACAAAATACTTTATTATTTTGGTATTTACGTTATCCCAGATTTAACCAGTTTGGTGTCCCTTAATCTGGTTCTTTTGTGGGACAAGGTTTTTAACGTATTATCTGACTAATTTATGTTCGTTTAGAACCAGTATCTTAGTTTGATAAATGAAAAGGACAATACATTGAACAAAATAATCCTAGTAAATCAGTGAACTTTTTAAAAGAATTAATAGCAGAAAACAGCATGTAGATGTAGACTATCTTAAAGTAGTCAGTTTTCAGGCCCATAAAATAAGGTCATTCTTTTTATGTTCTGTGTCTTCTCTTTGGTTGTAGTGCTCTGCTCACTGGCTTTTAAAAGGCCAATTGATATATGAGATCATCCCTCAATATGAAGTATGGTAGAGAAATCAAGTAATACTCCTTTCCTCCCCTGGGAAGCCTGAATGTTCCTGTGTGATGTGCAGGCCACATAAGGACCCTGCTGGCTATTGGGATGGAGGAACAACTGTAATCATCATCATGAGTTTGTTGCAAGACTGCTCTCAGCAGAACTTGTCTTCATTGATTTAGAAAAGGCAGTAGATGATCTAGAAAGTTAGAGTCACTAATGAATAAAAGTCATTATCTTTCATAATTGAGATTTTCTTCTGTTCATATGACCGCTTTTCTATTCTCCCTTAATGCATATTTCCTAGATTCTCTTTTCCATATTCTAATCATGCTGTTTTTGTATAGAAAGTTAATGTTTTACTTAAATAAGTTATTGGCTCTTAAAAGTAATTCCCTATTTTTTCTGTAGCGCTACCTTGATGAAGCAGACAGAGATAAGGAGCGTTATATGAAGGAACTGGAGCAGTATCAGAAGACTGAGGCCTACAAGGTCTTCAGTAGGAAAACCCAGGACCGGCAGAAAGGCAAATCTCATCGGCAAGGTATCAGAACCTAAGCCAAGTATATCTGTCTTGCCAGTGGTGATGGCTATAAAAGATGTGTCTCTGTCATTGTTGTATCATCCTAAATTCACTTGTAAACATAATCTTGGAAATTTATTAAAATCAAGTTTTCCTCATTTAGAAATTTCAATGGGTTTCTATATCCAGATCAACAATTCGGTTCATGCACTAAATCATTATTAGTTGCCTATCGTCTTTTTCTAATTCTTAGTTATTTCTCTCCTCTAAACATGTCTGTTCAATTATGTGACTGACTTACTCTAACACTTCTAAGCCTTCCATGTGCCATTTCTCCCAGCCCACAGTGATCCTCTTCATTCGTGCGTATATGCATTCAAAAAGTAATAATTGAACACTTTTTATTAAACACCAGGCCCTCTTCTAGGCATTAAAGATACAGCCATGAACAAAATAGACAAAATCCCTATCTTCAGAGGTTTTTATTCTCTGTTAAATTGTTCATCACACCCTTACAAGTTTTGCTTCCAGCTCCTCTTCTTCAGGAAACATTGCCAGAGGAGCACACCCACAGCTAGTCTGTCGTTCCTTAGCCATTGCATCTTCTCCACACTTGGGCATCTAGCCTGCTAAAATCATAATGTTGTGCAAACAGCCCTTGGTATGTGTTTCCTGCCTACCTCCCACCCTGTTCTCCTAAAGGTGAGAACTTTGTTTTTCTCATGTGCCTAATGGTATACTCTGTAGGTGTAGGTTTCCTTTAACTTTTGTCAACTGACCAATTAATAAAGCCATGAGGCCAAATGCCATACTTTGTGAGCACCTGCGTGTACCAGGAGGGATTATAGTTTGGCACAGTCATATATTTGGGTTTTGCTATTGTTTTCTCTTTCAACTTAATATTTTCTTGGTCTTTCCTATTTTTAGATACAGCCCGACAGGCGACCCATGATCATGAGGTAATTAGCCTTCTGTCTGCCTATCACATACATTGCTGTTTGAACTGCTGTTGGATTTTGTTTGGGTGGTTGTTGTTGTTGGTTTTAATGAGTGGCACAGGATTGCCAGTCCCATAATTCAGACTGAATGAGTTGCTTTAGCTCAGTGGTTCTTAACATATGACAGACACTTAGGTCTGAGTCTCTCTGAACTACAACCCCTAGCTCTGATATGTTCATGTGATCTAAGAATGTTATTAGGTTTAAATGGTAAAGGTGGCTGGAATTCAAAGTGAGGTATAGAAGTGAGAGCCAGCTAAAAGGTCCAACTTGACCATAGCTTGTCATCACCACATGCCATAGTCTTACTCTAGAGAGATGGAATCCAGCATTTGGTTAAAATAAACCACTTGGCTACAATGTCTACAAAATATAAATGATGGTAGTTCCTATCCCTCCTTTCTTGCTCCTCCACCTCAAAGCACATGTTTATTTGCTGGCTTCTTCCCTCCTGTGTGGTTCAACTCCATTGACAGGATTTAAGCCTGTGATCCTGTGTGTATGGGAGATTTGGGCCTGTGTGTGTTGGCTGTGCTGTGTGTATTGCTGTGCTGTGTGTATATATGGTTGTAAAGAAAATAAAATCTTTGGCAATTCCGTGCTTTAAAATGCTCAGTAGCTCCTCATTGCTTTCTAAATCACATTCAAACTCAGCTATCCATTCTTCTCTAAATTAAGTCCCAAGGTCTCATTCCAAATACCTTAGCCCCGCCCTACCCTGCCTCAGGTCTGTGCTCCTACTGCGCCTTTCATGAGTCTACTTCCCCACACACACACACCATTCTTCATGGCCTCCCTATCCTCACATTTCTGACTCAAAATCCTAGTCATCTTTCAAACACTATTTCCGTTTTCTCC
Source organism: Heterocephalus glaber (assembly GCF_000247695.1). The sequence goes on along the minus strand of NW_004624894.1, from coordinate 893,090 downwards.
TTCAAACTTCTTGTTTCCTCCAGCTTTCTTTAACTCTCAAGGCTCTCTGTTTCTCTTACGCACTTAGCTGATATGGCCTGGTGTTGCAGTTATCCAAGAATCTGTGTTATTCACACTCTTGGATTATGAGCCCTTTGAGGGCAGACCAGGTCTAGTTTCTGTCTGTATCTAGCCCATGCCACCTAACATCCCGCTCTTGCATGGAGGAGATATGAGAACCCAGAGTTAACAGTGGGAATTTGAAAAAAAGAATTTCTCAGGTGCCCTCTTACAATTAGTTGGTTTTTTACTAAATCAAGGAAATCCATTTTTCATATTAATAACTACTTATCTTGAGAGTGTAGTTCTCATACCTAATTTGATGTTGGTAACTTCAGAAACATCAAAAATAAAGATTGAAATTCATAAGTCAGATACATCAATTACAAAGCAGGAAGCATAGTAAACATTAGCATTTTATTCATGTATTTCCTAGTTAAATGTAGTATAGTTATATGTGACATTTCTTTGCTCTAGGATGAAGTGTTATGAATAGTTTTGTTTGAGAAACTATGTATACTTTGTATTTAAATGACAGTTGAATAATGTTGCAACCTTTCCATTTTACCAGAGACTTATACAATTAGTATTCATTTCCTCTTAGTCTGTGTACCCAACCACCAATATCATGAAATCTCTGTATTTTTTCCCCTGCTTTATTACACCCCGTCCTTAATAGTTGCAAAAGAGAATTTGGACAATAGTCTGAAACATTAGATCTCAGATTTCCTAATAAATCACTGACTCATTTCATCAGTATGGATTTTCTTGGCCAAACTGTATGTAGCATTTTTGTCTTCAATAAGGTTGATAGTTACAGTCAGAAAAAATTAGGTAAATTTAATCAATTATAGAAGCTACCTGAAAAGTAAAGCTTTTTATTAATGATATTAGTAATATATGAATTTCTATAAATTCTATGAGTTTTGAAAAGGGAGGAGTCTGATTTTTTATTTCAGGATTAGAGACTAGTTAGACCAAAGGAGAGGGGGCTAAGTAGGAGAAGGAGCAGCAGTAGATTCTCAAATGTGTGCAGAGTAGGTTTTGTATATCTGTGCATCAGTATGCCCATATCACTATAAAAGTCTTTTAGGTCATTAACCAAATTAATGTCTCTTCAGTTTTTATTTTTCATTAATATTATTTCCTAAACTAGGTAATCTCAGAAGAATCGCAGTATAAGAGAACTGGTTTGAAAGCTTTTAAATTGTTTTTAAACATATTTAAAACTATCTTTAGCCAGGTATGGTAGCACATGTGTGTAATCTCACCACTCTGGGAGGCTGAGGCAGGAGGGCAGCTTAGCAAGACACTGTCTCACACAGTTTATATAATATTTTTCATAAGTATAACTTCTTAGTATAATAGTTCATAGAAACAGGAAAGCATTATAGCTGAAAAACAGCCACAAAAGGTTCCATAAAGAAATGAGGAACAGAATTAGGCTTAAAGATGACCCACATTTTGTTTTTTATTGTTGGGGCGGGGGCTCTGTGGGGCAGGTGGGAGTGTTAGACAGTTATGAATAAGCTAATAAAAGAGCAAGTACTGTATCTTGCAAAATTCCTAAAACATAGATCCTCAATTCACATCCATTTCCCTTATGAAGAATAAAATGAGATATGTGATAGAATGGTCTGTGCTCCTCTTAGAATCCTAAGACCTCAGAGATTCTCTCCACCAGCCAGCTTACTTTGCCTGTGAGGGAAGTGATTTGCCTAAGACAGGAAAGAATATACCCAGAATCACTTACTGAACTAAGAGGCAGAAGTGTGGCAGAAACTCAGGCTTCTATATCACTGTCTAGCACTCTTGGCAGCACAATGCAATACTATATGGAATAAACTAAACAGTGTTGAAAAGTGAAAATGGGCCTTGTTGCCTGAGATGTCAGCAAAATGTGTTGTTAGTTAAGAAATTATTTGGTTTGTGGTTTGGGGGTGTAGCTCAGTGGTAGAGCACTAGCCTAGCATGTGCAAGGCCCTGGGTTCAATTCCTAGCACGTGGCAGGGTGGGGAGGGTGGACAGAGACAGAGAGATTGTTTTGTGACTAGTAAAGAAATCTATTGTATTTCTAATGTACTTGGCTCCCTGAGACATTATTACCTAGGCAGGCACTGGAGAGAGCATCTAAGAGCTTAAAAAATGCTGACCTGAAAGCCATTCGGCACAGCAATGGGGCACTTCAGCATGGCACACAATATTAAGAGCATTCCCCAAAGTAAAGGACACTTGAAAGAAGCATATCACACACTCTGAAATTCTGGCCCTGAGCCTAGATCACAGCAAAATAGATTCAGTTCAAAAGGGCCTCTGTTCTGTTACCCTCCTCTCAATACATAGAATGAAAACCCAGTGAAAAGTGTTCTGAATGCCACTGTGAGTTCAAAAGCCAGGCCACTAGACCCAGGAGTCCGCTTGTGTTACTCTCAAGAAAGTGTCTACGCCTCATGTGAGGACATGATAGAAACAATAATTTTGTTTCTCCTTTAATTTATGAGAAATGACAAAATGACACTCAGCCTGAACAAATTAGACCCTTTCAATGAGAAGGTAATCAAATCCTTATGATTTTAATCCCTTGAGCGATCCTTGGAGCAGTTTAAGTATATCTGCACCCCCAGGAGGATCTTCTCCATGCCGAGTAATGCAGTCAGTAATAGAAGAGTGCTGATGGTTTTTATTACCACTCTTCCGTTAAGTTGAATTTCTCTGTTGCTTTCAGAGGCTGAACAGTTTCATCTAATTACTTCAATGTTTCTTATTTTGCACTCTTAAGAATCTGCACCAAGGGGTAGTGTGTTAGTGCGCCGATGTGGGGTTATCCTCTGCCCTTAACATAATGGGCAGCTGAGGCAAAGAAGAGAACAGAATTACCAGGCTAAGGAGTCAAGACCTTGGAGCAGTCTCTTTGTACCGTGGTAACGGGAGCCAAACCCCACCAATACCACTGTGTGCACATACACATATGCACAAATATACACTTACCGCTCTGACTGGCAGATACTAAGACTGATAGCCAGGTAACTGATATCTATGCCTGTGTAGTGAAGGTGGAGACTGAACAAGGTAGGATGATTAAAATCCTAAGACCTTATTCTAAATTACTTGCGGTCTTACTCTTGAATCTAGTGTGCATTGTACATGTTAGGTTGTATATCATAAGTTTTAAGTTTTCCCCAAAAACCCAGTAACAAAGTAAAAAGCATATGGTAAGCCAGCAAAATTAAGAGAAAGCCACAGGGAAATGTGTCTAAGATCTCTTCTGGAACCAGCCTTTCTTGCCCACACGTTAGTTCTCATTGAAATCCACTAGGAACTGGCTCGAGGTAGAGCTCTGCATTTGAAACTTGGGGTTTCCAATGATAATTTGGTTGTTTTTTTTTTTTAGTACCAGGGATCGAGCTTGGGACCTTGCGCTTGCAAGGCAGGTGGCAGGACCATGGAGCTAAATCCCCGGCCCCTTGGTTGTTTATTTTTAAATTGTTTTGGGGAAACTTTTTTTCTTTTAGTGGGAAGAAAAAAAGAGCAAAAATTAAGTGCTCTGAAATGGTTCCTCGAGTAAATACACAGTGTTTCATATTTCCATCTTAAGTGTCTGTCTTTCCCACTGCCACTGACAGGCCATTCCTGAGGCTCATCTCCCTTTGCTAGGCAGACACGGGTCAGAGACAGGAGCACAGCCATCACAATGCTCCTAGGCTGCTGACTGCTCAGCTCTTCTGCTGGGCACCAGAGCATTCTTGCTTTCAAAGGCAAATGTGGTAGTAACGAGAAAAAGAAAAGGTAACAGCCTTTCTCTAAATTTAAGCATGTTTTTATAAGAATTAATTCTAGGTATTTTGTGTACTTTTTTTCATGTTACAAAGGTTTTAGAATCTTCAGGGTTTACTAGCAATTTCTTCAGTATTCATTTCTTACTGTTCTCTTTACCATCTTATGTTATGCAAGATTTTGAACACCACATTAAGACGCTTATAATTATATTCATTATACTTTCAACTTCAATTTCATTGAAGAAATGGCAGCCAAAGCATCTTGAAATATTGACTTTATTCTTAAGGATCATTGTTGAATCTATTTTGCAGTGGTTTTGTGAGACTTTATTTTAATGGCTTATTGTTGAGTTAATTTCAGGCTTCATTATTCCTTTTCTAACTCATAATTCTTAAGCTTTCTCACTTATAGAGCCTGGTTATTTCTGACTTCCTGGTTTTGTTTGTTCTTCCTGAAGAAAGTCTGTAAGAGCCCCAAAAACTGTTCCCTCTATATAGACTGTTCTTTTCTGACAAATAGAAGTACCAGTAGAATATCAATATTATTGTTCATGGCTGCCAGAGCTCTGCTTACAATTCTTACTGTCCGCTCTGCAAATTACCTCAGAGAGCATTGGACCAGCATGACCAATTACTCCGTTCTTGCCCCAACCCCTTTCACAGATGTATACTGTTGAGTATTCAAAGCACAGAACTAAGAAATGGTTTCCAGATTCTCCACGAGAGGAATACATGTAGATTTTTATTTAAGGTTTCTCATTGCACAGCAGATGTACCCCTGAGAAAACTGACTACTTAACTCCTGGAGCTCTATGAAGTCCAATTCCAGTGAAAAGGGGAGAACAGTCCCCTCACGGGCTCACCTAAACTGATTCTTGCTCACCCTATTTCTTTAAGGAAGACATGATCATCGTGCCTCAGGCACTACTATTTAATTCAGCTTTTAATAATTAACTTTTGTTCTTGATTCATAGAAAGAAACAGAAGTCAAGGAACGGTCGGTATTTGACATCCCTATATTTACAGAGGAGTTCCTGAACCACAGCAAAGGTGATTACAACAGTACAGTACTTTTGTGTCCTCAGGCCTTTGACACAGGGGATTTAATTCCCCAAATGAGTTCATTGCTTGAAAGCAGTGGTAGTGATACCCCTCCTGCTTCTGTTTCATTCTGTAATAAAAGCAGCTACTCAAAGACCAGTGAATGAAAGGTAGGCCAGTGTTGTAAAGCTTCTTAGTCTCTGGATCAAAAGAAACAGATATAAATCATGAGAGCAGTTGCTTCCAGCTTGGTAGCTGGAACCCTGTGTACCAGTGAAAGCTTACACAGGAGCCCAAAACAGAGTGAGTGATTGCAGAGCTGCTCCCCTTGAGGTACAGATGAGCACCATGTAGCTGGGCCTGGCCAGGCTTCCAGGATCCACCTTACTGTCCCCTCAGGCTTCAGACTGCATAATTTTATAAAGCAAAATCTAACCCCCTCAAAAAAAACTATACCAGGAATTGCTACTGTTTGCTGCAATCTAACGTACAGCATATACAGCTTTCAGAATTAAAATACCTCTGGGGAGCCAGGCATTTCATTGCTGAAACTGCTGTCTAGAGTGCAGTAATGAGAGTAAGGAGATGAGGTGGGGTAGCTAATGAGAGCTGCTGAGCAGAACTTCCTATAAGAGGCATGGGACCCCTCCAAGACGTCTCTTCAAGCTGCCTGTGTTCTGGGCGGGTCCCCAGCTCGAGAAGCCGAGCTACGACAGCTCCGAAAGTCCAACATGGAGTTCGAGGAGAGGAATGCAGCCCTGCAGAAGCACGTGGAAAGCATGCGCACAGCTGTGGAGAAGCTGGAAGTGGATGTGATCCAGGAGCGCAGCCGCAACACAGTCCTACAGCAGCACCTGGAGACCCTGCGGCAGGTGCTGACTAGCAGCTTTGCCAGCATGCCCTTGCCTGGTAATGTCATCCCTCTCCAGCATTTCTGGTGGTGGGGTAGGGAGCTCTTCTTTATGTTGGTGTTGATGTGTGGAGGCTGAAGTCTCCCTAAGAGGAAAATCAGTAAGATAAGTTTTTTCCCCCTCAAGGTTTTCTGTAGTATTATGTATCACAAATGTATACTAATTTTAAAAAAAGATATTCTGTGGATCATGTATTAGACTGTCAGTACTCGCTGGACATGGAGGCACACATCTGTAATCCCAGCATTGGGGAGGCTGAGACAGGAAGATTGGGAGTTAGGGGCCAGCCTTGGCTACATAGTGAAACTTATCTCAGAGGAGGAAGGGAAAAAAATAAAAGGAGGAGGGGTAGGGCTAGAGTTGTAGCTCAGTGGAAGAGTGTTTGCCTAATACATGCAAGGCCCTGCTTTCAATCTCTTGCATCACACTACAAAAAAAGTTGGTGTTGACTAAAATCGTCCAAAATTGCAGACTCTTCTGGTCATATAAATTTTTATCTATGTCTATTTTAATAGAACCTATTTTCTTTTCCATTAAGCTTTACTTGATATTCAGAACAATAGAAACTGAGGAATAAATCCTAAGGAGAAGCTTTCCCTTTATGTATGTTCGCCTGCCTTGTATTTGTTTTTGCTTTCTTGAGAAGGAAGAAAAAACAAACACTGGTGTTCCTTATATCCTCTCATTTGAGGACAGTGACAGCAGAAGACTGGCAGAATCTCTAACCTTTTGTTGTTACATACAGCTACTCAAATATGCTGCATTATATAGCCCATCTGTTTATAGTATTTAGAGTGTATGGATTAGCTTCATCTCTTTGAGGTCTAAAAGTTTTTCCTTATAAAATTAAAATCTGTGGAGCAGACCACAGTAGAGTCACAATTTCTTTTGCTGTGAATTTCCTTAAATGTTTTGCAGTTGAGCTAAATGGGAAGATTTCCCTAACTTGCTCCTCTTCTCTCACTCCAGGAAGTGGCGAAACACCAACAGTGGACACCATTGACTCCTATATGAACAGACTACACAGTATTATTTTAGCGAATCCCCAAGACAATGAAAACTTCATAGCTACAGTACGGGAAGTTGTGAGCAGGCTAGATCGCTAGGGAACGGTGAGTACTCGTTGCTGGGATGCTTCTGTGGCAGCATACCATCAGAAACCAGATATCCTCAGACCCTGCCAGTACTGCTGAAACCCTGAAATTGCATCGGGGGAATGAGCTGAAGGTTTGATTTCGAGTCCTGCTGCCTGGTTGCTGAAAGTCTTTCTAAATAATTTAGAAAACAGAATCAAGACAGTTTTTTCTTATGCATGCTTTAGAATGGTTTAATGGAAAGAATATGGTTTTTGTGCTTGGACCTCAGTTCTAGCTTTGTCACTTATTCTCAGGTGTTAGTTTCCCAAAGAATTTTGAAGACCAGCTAAGAAACTTCAAGGAAATCTCTCACAGAACAAAATAAATATCACTTAATGGTTAATCTTTCTATTCCTTGGAAAATATTAATGATTTATAAGTGGTCCTTGAGACATTTTATATATATATGTGTATATATGTATATATACGTACATATGAGTATACATATATGCATGCCTACATAAGTAAGAAGCATTCTCATTCACCACTTAATAGCAGAATGACTATAATATGTTAAATGTTGTGGACTAACTATACAGTGAAATAGTTCATACCTTTATTAAGAAATAAACAGAAACATGAGCTTTTAAAAAGTATATCCAACAAATGACTAGTAGCATATGTTAAATCCTCTTTCTTTTCTTTTTTTTTTTTTTGGTACCAGAGATTGAACTCAGGTCCTTGCACTTTTGAGGCAGGCAGAACCACTGAGCTAAATCCCCGGCCCTATTAAATCCTTTTAGAGGAGTCAAAAGTACATTTCCAAAAGAGATCTTCCAGTATACACTTTTTGGTACTAATGATCAGTCATCAGTTATCACTGCTTAAGTATAGTTCACTCAGATTCCCAGAGATAGTGTGCTCTTTTAGTAAACTATCCCCAAAATTGGTGGCCCTATGATCTCTGGATTAAATTGTCCTGTACTGCAGATCTGTAAACAGTATGGAAATCTGAGTTGGACCAGACAGTGAGGTACCATATATTAAAACAAGAGTCAACAGCAGGAAACTCCTTTGAAACATCATGAATTTGAGTCTTTGTGCTGCAGGTCTAGGAGCACCCTCAAACACAATTTTTGTTATAGTGTGGTTTGGACTGTGAACATGTAGAAGAATAAATAAAACCCATAATTCTTTATCTAATGAGGCAACATCTGCTAGTGGAGTCAAAAGCAGAAGTCTTTATCCTTCGTGGTCATGCACTTGGATGGTAACTGTACAAGACAATTCATTACCCTTCAGCTTGGGCCGTGTTCAGATGGGGAAAGGATTACTGTCCTTCCAGTGCATAGCCAGATGGAACAGACTGTACTTCTGAGAGACGGCTGGACTCCCTGAAGAATAAAGAAGTGGCTTTACTGCTGCTGCTTAGGAAAGAAACAGCTTGTAAATCTAGGCCTGGGATTTTCGGGAGCTCATCATCCTTCTCATTTTCACACGGTGTTTTCAATTAGCACTCTTGTAGGCTTGAAAAGAAAGTGTTGGGAGAAGGAGCATAATGATGGTGAAAAAAAATAGTAATTGATAACGTGGTGTCTCCTCGCCTGGGTATAGGGCAGTGAGTGCAAGGAAGCCAAAAGTGGTTTCCACTTCGAGCATGTTGCCCAGTAGGCTCTCCTGAAGCCCTTTTCACATCAAGGATGGAAGTTGCAGTATCTGCTCTCTCAGGGGTCTTTGAATGTTACCATTGGATGTTACCGTTCTCCTTGATTTTAACCTACAAATATTTTGTCCTTGGAAAAAATGCCTGCAAGTAAACTGTTACATCACTACAGATTTTTACAATCTAGCCATCCAAACATAACTATGAATAGTTGGTTACCCACATCACCTCCCAGACTGTCAAATGGAACAATTATGAAGCCTGTGATTAATTCTAGCTTGGCCTCATTGTACAAATATGTACAGACAGCTAGGCCTGATGTCCCCAGCACTCATGCTGCAATTAATTACTCTGACATGAGCTTGGCAAAGGGTTCATTCCACTGTCAGGAGTCAGTGAGTGAAGGGAAGCTAATGCTCTACAAGTTTTAGAGGAGCATAATAAAGCAGGAAAGGGCCTTTAGAAATCCAGCATTTTATACATGAAGAAACTGAATTCCAAAGAGACAAGATGCCCTGCCTGAAAATACCTGAGAGGATGAGTACAGATACCTAACCCTCCATTCAGTGGGTGTCTAAGACATGGCTATAAGGAGGCACAGCTGGGAGAAGGCAAAAGCAATGAAAAAAATCTTGCAACAGAGCACTAAGATAAACAGGAAAAAGTACAATCCAGTAATTATGATATTACAAAATTTTGGTCAGCCCATTTAAACATTTTTATAGCTATACAATGGAAAAATTGCCCCATCTGTCATCTTGTGGCACAAGTGGAACCGAGACGGGGCCAGGGGGTTAATTTTAAGTTGAGAGGTGACCACATTATATAACCATTAAAATGCATGTGTTTCCTAGTTTCATTTGAACCAGTTGATAAATATTTAGCTGTTTCAGAACTGAAAAATGTCTTGTGTGGTTGCATTTTTATCAATATGAGAAATTGCATTGTTCATATGTGTACATGTTGTTAAACACATGCAGATACCCTTAGGTTTATACTTGAAGAGAATTGATGTTGATTGGCCTAGAGTGGAACACTAATTCCCCTCTTCAGATTTGTCCCTCATATTTGCTCCTCTGCACTCAGCTGCTGATTTTCTATTTGTTGCTGACCTGGCCCAAGCCCGGTCTTGATTGAAGTGTTCTCTGAAACATCTCAGTGAGGCAGTCCACTTGCACCACTACGCACACCCCGCTCCTTGCCCCAACCCTTAGGAAAATAAAATTTAAGCTTTTTTTTTTTTTTTTTTGGTACCAGGGATCGAACTTGGATCCTTGTGCTTGCAAGGCAGGGAGCAGAACCACTGAGCTAAATCTCCAGCCCCATTTAAGCATTTTTTTAATCCATAGTCCTAACCCCTTCCCATCAGTACCTACCTTTTTGGTCTCTTCCCTCCCCCTTCTACAGGTCTTACAGCTCCCAGATGTCTCGTGTTTTTACTTGTGTGGAAAGAGAAGCCATCCATAGAAATTGGAACTGTGTGGGGGCCCAGAAGGACCATAGACCCTTCTGCTTATGAAGAACTGTCAGTGAGTGCAGCCCCTGCACCCCAGGTAGCCAGATAAGGGAATACAGAGGCACGTGTGTGAGAACGGATCATTCTCTGCGAGCTTTGAAAGTGTACAGCCTCTCTCCTGAGTCTTCGTCTCCTGTCATCTCCATCTCTGTTAAAGCAGATCTGCATATATCCTGCTGACTAGGTGATCCTGAAACCACCGCCTCCCCACCTGCAGCAGAAGGAAGACTTCAGTTGTCACAGTTCCCAATTGAACCCTTTTATCACTGGAGCTCCATTTTTCTCACCTAGCTGTCACTTTTTTTTAATGCCTTTGGGGTGATTTTTGCTTCCCTTCACCCCCACCAAGTTATACATCTCTATTTTCTGACCTCTGGGCTACATTGCTCAGTGGGGCTCTGAAGGAGCATTTCTCTCATTGGATGGGCCCAGTCTTCTCTCATCATTGCCCTGCTGTGACTGCAAAGAGAGGAGCTTCTTGTTGACAGTGCCCTGTGGAGCTGAGACTGTGTTCCGCACCCCACACAGTGCTCCGTGGGTGCCAGCCCTCCTCTTGGGCAGCTTTGTGATTGCTGCCCTGAAGGGGAAGGCGCCTTCTTCCTCCCCGCGCTGCCTGCTGTTTTCTGAGCAGTGCTACTGCACAGACATGGCATCCCCACCCCCATCAAGGCTCTTCCGTCCCCATCTGTTGGAAGCATCTTGTGGAGCATTTTGCTGAGGAAAAGGTCAACAGGGAGAAGGGGAAAAAGTAGTTCTCATTTGGTATTTTTTTTTAAGCCCAGAGTTTATCCTAAGTGAAACCTAAGATAATCCCTCTCGGTTAGGTGTGAGATTCATGGACTTAGGTGGATGTAGTGTTGGAAATAGTCTCTTGAGCTGCCAGAAAGGGCACAGAGGAATTTTCATGTCCTTTGTCTTCTTTCTGTAGCCGTTAGCTACTGAGTATGTGCAAAAGACAGGCTTCTTCCCTTCCCTTTCCTTAGTAAGTAAGGGATTTTTGTTTTTTAACGGCAAAAGTGAAGAGGGTTCTGATTATCTCCTCAGGGTCTTTTTATCTTTTCTCTTTACGCTCTGGAGCACAAGGCTGAAGGTGACAGCTGAGATCTTTGGAACCAAAGCAGAGCATGCTGGGCCTGTGGCCTTGGCACCCCACCACTGAAGGCAGGTGTATGGCAGTGTGGCCCCTCACAGTGTGCCCCAAAGCCCCAGTGCAAACCAGAAACCCCATCCTGTAGCTGCAACATTTCCTCTCAACACTGTGTTTTCCTTGCCTGTGTTTGTCAGTCCCAAGGAAATTAAGAGCAACAACAAGTCTCTCTTTGTGATGTCTAGTGTTAACACATATGCAGTTTCTGTGCACTGAAGCCCACCTGCCACCACTTGGCATTTTTTTCAAATATGACCCCTTTCCTTCACTCTCTGTTGCTATAAAGCCAGCAGCTCTCCTGCCTCTCTGTATTTTTCCATTCCCTTGCTCTTGTCTTACTGTTTTTGCCCCTTAGATTCCTTATCTGCTGAGTCCAAGCTAGAACTCAGTGTCTGTGGCAGAAGGACATCCAAGCTGGCTCTGGAAGTTGGTGTCTGCCTTCTGCCAGATGCTTTCTGTCCCCTCTTCCTTCCTTTCTGTGTTTCTGTTTCTGCTTTGTGCTCAGTTTTGTGCAGCGTCAGCAGCACTACTTTTGTGGCCAGGAAAGGCTGTGACTAGCTGGACACCTCACAGTGACTGGACACGTGTGCATGTACAGGGACATGGAGCTCGGGGGCAGCCTGCAGTATGGAGCCACACACACAGAAGCAGCTCCACGCCTGCCTCACAGTGCTGTGGGAATGTGAGGTGGGGAGAGGCCTGTGCCACCTCTCTGCTGTCACAGGCTGGCACGACACCTCATTCCTGTGTCCCAGGAGACCAGTAGACACTCCCGCATTGACATGTTCTCTTAAGAAATAAGCTGTTGTCTATTCAGTGTTAAGGCTCCCTTCTTTCTTTTTATTAAAACACAAGGAGCAGCTGAGGAAAGGGAGACGAGGTGTTCTATTTCTGACAAATTTTAGAAAAATATTGTGTACTTGTGTTTGGAACTGTTGAAATGCCAAGTTTTCTGTACAAGTGTTTTTGTAATTAAACTTTTAGATTTTCTTTGTTTTTAAAGAAGTTGATATGCTTGCTTGACATTTGTCTCATTAAAACTTTTCTATGTTGAATCCACCTGATCTAGTTTTACTTGCATTGTAGTAAAAAAAAGTCCTACCGCTGCTTTTTCTTCGTAAAGGCTTTGTCAACTCCACATTAATCATCAAGTCTGTTAAGCTTTCAAAACAGTAGCACATTCATTTTACTAATTGCGTATTCAAAATGTGTCTTCACCTGTTTGAAAATTCAGCTCTTCGATGTATGTTACAACAATACAGTGGATCCTAATTTATTTTAATATGGCAGTAGTATTCTAGAGGCAGCTTGGAGGATGTGTTTAAAGTCAGTGACTCTGAAGTCCCCTTGATAAAGAGATCTTTTGACAGAAATAAGTTATGCTTAAATGCTTGCTTTTAAAAATTAACCACTACTTATCCAATCAAAATATGTCTAAAGAAAATGTTTTTAAGATCCTTAGGGTAAGGTGGCCTGACCTCCAGTGCCTGCTGCTCTCCAGGTAACCAGCTGTGTGATGTTGCTTTGTTTCAACTCCAGCTTCCTTCTGTGACAACACACACCTGAGCTCTTACGGTATTGTTCGAAGGACAGAATTAGGGAACAGAAACCACTGTGAAATACGGGAATGTCAGAGTTAGGATGGAGTCTGACTACATCTTGCAGAAATCCAAATCAACAACAGCTTTAATAAGAAGCAGATTGGCCTCCTAAAAATGCAGGCCAGCCTGAGACCAGCATGGAGACTGTCATCTGCACCACAGCATGGTTTCTTTCTCAAGGACACTTCATGGTCCAAAATAGCCACTTGGCCAACAGCCATCACTTTGAAGTTCCTGGCAAAGTGAAGGAAAGAAGGCAAGTACAAATCGGGCAAGCAAGCCTAGATTTCCAAGAGTCTTCCTGGAAATCATACTCAACACTTTCACTTAATTTGGCCAGAACCCAGTCACATCTAAGAAATGTCATATCTTTGTGTACTGCCCCAATAATGAACAAGGTTAGTAGAGAAGGAAGAAATGAATATAGAGTAGGCACTTAAGTTAATGTCATAACTCGTGTGTATGACTGTACTGAGCTCAGTCCAGCTGTGTTAGTGAATGGAATGTCTTATCTTTCCTTTGCCTCCTGGCCTTTTTCCATATCCCCTCACAGACACCCAGAAAACAAACTAGTTTTAGTCTGAATTGGCATTTCCTGATCCCACCTTACCTCCTACCCTACCCTTCAACAGCTGGTGGCCAGGTTTATTTGGCAAAAGTCAACATAAACAGGTGGTAATACTTCCTCTATTTGTTTGTGCCCTTTCTCTAACTGCTCAGCATCTGCTGGATTAAAACAATACCAGGATAATTTCTCCCTAAGGGTGGGGATAGTGAAGTATTGTTTGACAGAAAAGCTCATAGCTACTTCCTGCCCTCTGAAAGAATTTCCTGTCTTGCAGCCGGCAGTTCCAAGTCAGGGTTTTTTCCTTTGTTTTATTTACCTTTGACACAGCTTGCACTCAGATACTGTATGCTTTACAGTATCCATAGACATAAACACTAGCTAATGTGCCAACTCATAAGGATTGGGAGTCAGAAAGATCAGGTGAAAATGTTAATGTCCATCCACTCATCTAGAAACCATTTCAGGGAAATAATGTGTCTGCAGGGAGAAGCTTGCCAGAGGTGGAAATGTAAGCTCTCTTAGCCTAGCAAAATGTAGAATGGCGAAGGAGTCTCCAGAGCATAGGGGTGGCACTGGGAAATTAAGAGCAGATAATGCATATTTTCCTGGTGAGAGGGTTTTTGTAAATAACGCACAACACTAGGTCAGTAGGAAAAAGTAAGGGACTAGGCACAGGGTTTCCTTTTGTTTGTATTTCCAACACTCCACCCAAACACCTAGGAGCCAGAGTTCTTTATAATCAGCTCATCTTCATTTCAGTTCACTCTTTGAGACTAGAAGGGTGTTTATAAAACGTGATTTCAGATAGTCTAGTAGGAAAGACAGACATGTATATAAAAAGTTCTAACATAACACATACACGAATGAATAGTACACATAGCTTATATGAAGAGATTTAATAAAAGAAACTTTTTTTAAAAAATAAAGTCTTGCTAAGTCATTAAATTGCCCAGACTTGCAATATTCCTGCCTCAGCCTCCCAGAATACTGGGGTTACAGGTGTGCACCATTAGGCCTAATTAGAGGTAAAAGTGCAAAAGGGAATAGATTTGAGTTTTGGGAGATTACTAACTTAACGAGGACTGTATCTGGAATGTAAATGAATTTTTATTTATTTATTTTGCAGTACTGGGGATTGAATCGGCCTACATCTCCACCAAGTGCTCTGTAGTTTGTTTTGCTTTGTTTTTTTGTTTTTTGGGGTTTTTTGTTTTGTTTTGTTTTGTTTTTTGTACCAGGGATCAAACTCAGGAACTTGCGGTTTTGAGGCAGGCGATGGAACCACTGAGCTAAATCCCCAGCCCCGCTTTATTTTTGTTTTTGCAGTACTGGGGATTGAACTCAGAACCTTCGCACTGAGCTGTGATCCCCATTCCTTTTTTATTTTGAGACAGAGTCTTACTGAATTGCCTCCCTGGACTAGAACTTGCATTCCTCCTGCCTCAGCCTTCCAGAGTGCTCGGATTACAGGCATGCACCACCAAGTCTGGCTCCCCTATAGAATTTTTATGTGGGATAATTCATGTAAAACACTTAAGAGTAGTGCCTGACACAGAGTAAAAGACAAATACAGACTTAAAATTTATGGAAGACTCGGAAGAAAGAAAAATAAGTTGACACATAATACAGGCCAAGAATTCCGTTCTGCTTTTTACATAAATTATGTCATTTAATTCCTACCCCAGCTTTGCAGAGTAGGACTACTGTGCTCATTTTATAGACAAGTAGATAAAGAGTAAGGGATGATAAATGACTTGCAGTTACACAACTAGAAATGGGTAGAGAAGGGATTGATGCCCAGAGGATTCTAACTGAACGTCCCACTATATCCACACTGTTTTCAGTGCTAAACAGGACCACCAAAGCCCAAACCAGCAGCACACAGCTCCACAGTGTTTCTGGAATTTCTTTTCTGGGCCCAGGTCCCCATGGAGCTTATCTCCTGGTGAGTGACTAACACCTCAGTCACTGTCCAGGAGGAGATGAAATGTTAAGGAACTAAGGTAAAGGAAAGGCCTTTCTGGAACGCCGCCCCCCCCCCCATAGGAATTGAGCTTTTGCACTCAGCTGCATCCTTATCCCTTTTGATTTTACTTTTTTGAGACAGGATCTCACTACATTGCTAAGTTCCCTGAGCAGGGCTTGAATTTGCGATCCTCCTGCCTCAGCCTCCAGAAGTGCTGGGATTACCATAAAAAAGTATCTTTTGAAGAAAAATAAGATTGACTTTACAGACCCTGCCATGGGAAAGGCTGAGGGAATAGCAGGAAAGGGGTCTGGAATTCCAAAGAACAGCACGAAGGCCTGGAAGAGAGAACGTAAGATGTGATGAAGAGCTGAAATTGTATTGCAAGTGCAACGTGGAGAGTTCCACACAAGGAGTTACAAGGTCAGATTTGGATTTTAGCGATCCCTCGCTGTTGTGTAGAGACTCATGGGAGGCAAAAGAACCGGGAGCCACTTAGCACACTGGCACAGAGTACAGTGAGAAGTGATAGCCACGTGGCCGGGAGGAGGCAATGTGACTGGCAAGGAGCAGATAGGCTGAGGATATATCTTGGAAGTGTAATGAAGAAAAACTTTATAAGAGATTGGATGTGAAGAATGGAACAAAAAAATCGAGGATTCCATATACAGGCATGGTGGTGCACACTTGTAATCCCAATTACTCTGGAGGCTGAAGCAGGAGGATTTCAAGTTCAGTCTGAACCCAGCAAGACCCTGTGTCAAAAGGGACTCGAGGACGCAGCTCAGTGCCCAAGCACTTGCCTACACTCTTTTTGAGTTCAGTCCCCAGGACTGGGGTGAGGCAGAGAAGAAATACACAATGGTCCTAGTTTTTTTGGCTTGAGCAGCTGGGTAGCGGAGGTGTGATTGTCTGAGGTGGCATAGACCTCAGGACAAAATATGTTGAGGAAAGATCAAGAATTCTGTTTGGACTGGCTGAATTTGAGATTTCACCAGCAGCAAAGCCCTGAACTGAAACCTCTGCTATCAGTTTCATAATTCCTTTTGGCTTTTAAAATTCTGTGGTTCCATGAGCTGCTAACTTCAAGTCAGTATTTGCTACCATTCCTTCCCTGCTTTGCACATGCGCACACACACGCACACGCACACTCGAACACCTTGCTACTCAAGTTGCTCGCTGAACTATGAAATTAAGGAATGGTCTCCTTTAATTCTTCAAGCTCCTTAGGAAAAGAAATTTTAAAACATTGCATCTGCATTTGTTTAAGATTGCCAAAAAGCAACTAAATGCTGTAGAGTATAAAAATCATACTATAACCTGATGGTTAGAAAATCCTGGGTAGTAATGGAAAGCGTCTGCTTGAAGGAGACTGGCCGAAAGTATATTTGGCATCCTCCAAGGAAAGGAAATGTGAAATGACATCAAGACACAGCCAGGAGGTTTATCAGCTCAGCAAATGTGTGGTAGCGGGAGCTGTTTCACCCTCTGCCAGGCACTTTTGTCTGGGACGGGAACGCCCAATGATAACCTCTCTCGGGGCTGGTGCATTTTTTAAGTGAGCTTTTGTTATATTTATCAAAAGTTCTTATTTTTAAGGACAGACTTATGTGGTCATTGTGAATTTTACTCATCTCTCAGGAGAAGGAATATTTTAGATATTCATTCAGACATCTCCAAGTACTTAACAGTGCGTTTCGGATATGAAGTTGAGGAAGCTCTCTCCTGGGGGAGATCTTAACATAACAGAAAATAGACACAAACACTCACTCCAGTAGGGTCTAATCAGTGATCAGACAGCTGTGAGCACAGTGTTGTAGAGAATACAAAGAAGGATTCAGGGGCTGGCTTAGAGGAGGTCAAAAGAGCTCTACCAGGTAGAGATTTTGAACTGGGCCCTAGAACAAGAGTAGTTCTTTAAGAGAAGTTAGAAACAGATCTGGAGCCCTGAGTGCATTTTTGGTGTGCTCAAGTAATTCACTGTGAGTAGAAAGCATATCTAGTGGCTGGATAAAAAATAAAGAAAATGGGGTGTTTTGAAAATGGGCTCTAAATGGGTCTTGAACACCATGCTAAGGGATTTGTCTTTGGTTTTGCAGCAGAAGGCAGGCATGAAGGCTGCTTTTGCAAGGCAGTGACATGAGACAAAGAACAACTAGACCAAGGTTCTTACTCCTTTTTCTGCCATGAACTCTCTGACAACCTAGTGGACCCTTCTAAGAATAATGTTTTTAACTATACAAAGTAAAATATAAGTAAAGTTGAAAAAGAAACCCATTATATTGAAATATAGTTATCAAAAATCTTTAAAATGTTATGTGGTCATAGTTGTGCTTCTTAAGAAAGCATTAAATAACATGATCTAGCCACAGCTTTAATAGCGACCATAATTTTCAAGTAGTAATGATCATAAATGATATCTCAACATCTGCTATAATGTGGTACGAAAATACCTATGATACTACTACTGGTGGCAAATTTAAAAGTCCTGCCAGGGCTGTTGGGATAGGTTGGTAAAATTTATAATCAAAACAAATGCAACTTTTCAGCTAGAGGGTTGTGAAATCAGGATGTGATTTTAACCCATCTGTGCTCATGGTGCTTAGGGTCAGTACTCAGGAATTCAAGGCAGCATAAAGGTGCTGTTAGGCTGGTGGCCAGACAAGAGACAGAAGAGCTCATGATGGGGAGGGAGCAATGGGTTTATCTTGATTTCTCCCACCCCTCAAGGAGGAATTTGTGGTAACAGAAGGGCTGGCTGGGCAGGCTCTACCAGAAAGGAAGGCAGCTCACATGCTATAGGTAGCTCTTGTGCATTCTGCTTTCATTCCTTTCTTCAGCTCTTTCCTGCCTTCTGCAGCAGGCCTCAGGAATCCAGTAGGACAGAAATGTTCTTACTTACTGTCTAGCAGAGAAATGTGATGAAACCAACAGAAGTAGGTACTACATTACCCATTACTGCACGGGATCTATTGCAGGGAAGAGCAGGTGTGCAAGAGCCTCCTGGCAGGGAACCATAAGCTATTGTAGATAAAGGGGAAGTGACACGTACAGTCAGGGAGGTGAAGCCAGCTTCTCTCAGGGCTTTAGAGGAACTGAGAGAGAAGAGAGCCTGAGAGAGAGACACATGGGGAAAAGTGGGGATAGAAAAACAGGCATGAGGCCACAAGGCCATGTGGACCATCCTGAGGGTTTGGAATATTCTTCAAAGTGCAGGGGGAGATCATAGACAGTTTCAGAGAGACTCGTGATATAGTCAGATTTGTGATTTTTAAAAATTCCTCTGCAGCTGGGGATGTTCTTCAGTGGTAGATCACTTGCCTAGCATGGGTAAGGCCCTGGGTTAACCAACAATACAAAAAAAAATTTTTTAATCCTTTATAGTGGAAAGAGTGTATGGTAGGAGGCAGTCACTGAAATTAGGAGGTAAGTAAGTGGTAACTAGAGCTGATAGTGTTGCCTGAGACTAAGACTATGGGGAGAGGGGATAAAGCTGTTCCAATAGTAGAATGAGCAAGATGAGGGCCAGCCTGGAGGGGGAGCAGGAGGGCAGGAAGGCTGCCACTGATAAGTGGGTACACACCACTTCCCGGAGAGACATACTGGGGCAGGCGGGGTGTTCAGTCAGAGGCCCTGTGGCCTGCTCATCTGAGAAGCAGGTGTGTAGGTGCTATGTCAGCATTTCTATTGACATTCTAGAGCTTTAAGATAGACCAAAGATGCTTATTGAAGTGTTCCAAGCACTTCTTTTATTAGCACTTTCCTGGTGCCATTCTGCAAGCAAAGTCAGACCCCACCTCCCTCTACCACCCTGAACTAAAGATTTCTGTTTAACCCTTCACCTTGCTGCCACCCTTGATTGTTACACCCTTGACATAAGAAACCCCCATTTGGACCTGGGTGCACATTTCTGTTGGCTTTAATCAGGCAGTATCTCTACAGTGAATTATTCAGAGCACTTCCTTGTAGGTTACTGTGTGAAGTCCTTCAGGGATGGGGGTTTTATATACTAGAAAAGACATTAGGCATTCCTTCTAGTGAGGAATGTGTTTTGTCTATCTTGGTAGATTTTATTTTTTTTTATTTTTTTGGTACCGGGGATTGAACTCTGGACCTTGTGCTTGCAAGGCAGGCGCCAGAACCACTGAGCTAAATCCCCTGCCCCCGATCTTGGTAGATTTTATAGCAATTGTGATTGGGATGTTTACTGGTTGTCTCTTAGAAGTGAGTGAAAATAACAGGGCAGACCAAGCCCACAGCAGCAACTAAGCATGCTAACCAGACAGAGGAAGGGGTGTGGATGACACTGGGACCATGCAAAGAGGGGCTTCACCACCATCTGAAGACTTGACCCCCGGCTAAACAGAGCCAGGATTAATCATGTCTCAACCTCCAGCATAAGCCAAAGGATCTTTGCTAAAGATCATGCTTATTAAGACAGTAAAGACTTTCTGCAGGATGTGCCATAATGAGCTGCAGGCTTTTAATGAGAGACAAGTGCTATTGTTAAAGTGGTAACCTTCAGCATCTAATCTGAAAATGAAGTTGGTCTGCTTGCTCTGCAAAACGAGGCCCCAACTGAGCCCGCCGGTTGCAAGAGGCTCACATTTTCAGAGGCTCTGTTGCAGGCAAAAGCTAAATCTTTTGGGAACAGTTTTGGTTTTGTAATTAGGTAGGGATTTTACAAGGGAGGAGCAAGCAGCTGACTCAAGGCTGAAGGGCCAGTAGGTTCCAAAGGCAGCATCAAGGTAAAAGTAAGGCCCTTGCTGGAGTTTCCCAAAGGCCTCTGAAAAAATACATAGCATTCTGAGGCCAGGAACCTCAGCCTCCCCCTCTAATAATGGCTCCCTCCGGTAAGGATAACTGTCTGGCCAGAATTATCCCCAGCATCAAGGAAAAGGTGTCATCTCTCCCTGGTCCCTGTCTTCCAGCCCCTGGAGGCCTCTCATCCAGGGACCATGTGAAGCCCAGTCAGCACTGACTTTGTTGCTTGTGGGAAAGGTTTGGCTGCAGCCCTGACCTCCTCCCTCTGCAGCTTCGCCAGCAGGAGGCAGCTGACTTGACTACAGGATGCTGCCCTGAGTCCTGGACCATGCCAATTCTTCCTGCCCACTTGCTGCTTCTGGCTTCCTCTAGTAATCCTGAGAAATGGAGGGCTGCGGGGGCAGGAAGGAACCAAGCATGGAATCCACTCAGAAAATGTTCAGGATCTCTGAGCCTCAGCCTGTCTGCCTTTCAGGGAGGGGGAAAGAGACCTCCAGACTCCTCTAAATGTCCTGTCTCAAACACATGCAGCACGAAACAAGCCAGTTCATTGTGTTCTTGGATATAAATATTGATTCTAGGTGATGTTAACATTCTGTTCATAAAAGAATGTAGCATGCTTCTCCCACACCATATTAGACTGATGTGTTGTTTGGCCCAGAGAAGCACAGATTGCTGGCTTCTGAGGGAAAATGTGGATGTTTAAATGCATGCAGCTTTTGGAAATCTAGGGAGAGTTCTCAGCCCTTGGCTGGCTCCAGCCCTATGCTCCTTCCTCCAATCGCTCCTTCCTCATCTTCATCGTTTGCTGTCACTTCAGTATTTTTAATCACTTGATATTTTGGAAGATGCTTCCTTGAAATATATCTTGTTCTCTGAGGACCGAGAAATGTAGGGCATTTTCTTTCTTCAGGAGGGCCCTGCAAGGTCAGGGCCAACATTTTCAGTTTTCTTCCCTGGGGAAAAGATCTGGGAGGTCTCCTGTTTTCTTTTCCTCTCCACGTGGGTGGGGAGCGTGAAGGCTCAGATCAGAGGTGGTCAGTCTAAGCATTCCTCCCACCAAGCCCAGCACTCAATGTGCAGGCTGCTCTGGCCAGGCAAATTCCCTGCATTCCACAAGTGCTCCTGAAGGGGAAATCTAACTCCTGGTAGAGTGGAATTCTGGATGTGTCTGCGTACTCTCTTGAGTGCCAGCGCATCTCACAGAGACAGATCCCCGGCCAGTATTTCAAGAGTGGTCCAGCCCATTTCCAGATGTGTGTGAGGGCAGCCCAGGACAGTGCTGCCAGGAGAACCTGCACCCTCTGCTGTCCACCCAGGAAGCACCACCACGGTGGCCTAGAACCCCGGGGGATCTGCAAGGCCCAGGCCTGGGTGAGAATCTACAGCAGGCATGCTGGAGTGGGCAGGGCTGAGGCTTCTTGCTCTCTGCACTATGCTCCTGCATGGGACTATATTCTACTAGCTCCCTTGATCTGTGGCTATGACTTAGCCAAAAATGATGAGGATTTACAATAAAACCTGAGCCTCCTGCAGCATCTCCTGGGCCCCTTGTCTCTGCCTGTGATCCTGGCCTGCAGGCCCAGGCAAGACAGGAGGGGCAGCATGCCCAGAAGGAGGCTTCCAGGGACCTGGCTGGCTCTGAGGCTTCCAGCTGAGTGGAAGCTCAGCAGCCCCACTCCGGCATGCCGGCATCTCCAAGGGGCCAAGAGCTGACACAGCCCAGACAGTGCCTCAGCCTACAACCCTAGACCCAGCCCCCACCCCACTGCTTGCCAAGGGCAGCTCAGCAGCAGGCTGCTGTGAGCTTGCTGCTGTAGGTGCATCTGTGAGTATGTGAGTCCATGCATGTATGTGTGTGTCACACACATATTGGTGAAAGGCCAGGTGGGGCAGAAGGCTGGTGAATCAAACTTCTTGACAACCTTTCAATTTTGCAAAGAATTGAAAGACGAAGTTTTTGTTTCAGGGAAGGTATTTATTTATTTATTTATTTTTGGTAAGCCAATCTCCTCTCTATGGGGAAAAGAGAAAACGCAATCTACCAAACAGCCCGTTAACAACAGTACAATGCCCTTTTCTCTCTGGGACCAATTTCCAGACTGAACGGTAGTCCTGACAAGGTCAACAAGCTGGAGCTGTGAGCAGAAGATCTTTATCTAGGTGGGAAATAGGAAAATCTCTTGACTGATAAAAGGAAATACAATAAATAGCATCTAAATTCCTGACTGCATTCCCCCGAGCCCCTCCTCTGCCAGAGAAAGTGCCCGTGCAGGAATCTGTGTGCTGCTCCAGCATGTTTAAAAATAGCATCGCACACAGCCCTTTCTTACCTTCCAGAAGGACTTCATTACCGGAGCGTGAGCCACCAGCCTGCAGAGCTGCTGCTGGCGCTTTCTTCCCTCTATGCTGGATTTTTCTTTTTTGGAAGCAGAAAAGCAGCATGTGTGATGCATTTTACTCACGGGCCAGTTCTTGCTCAGCTAGTTTCAATCTGAGCACGTCTGGAGTGCGCAGTGAAAGTCCATTGTATTTAATGGGGTGTTAACGCTGTTTATTCTCTGGGACTTGTGTGGTAATTTTACACTCTGCAAAACTAGCAGCTTGAGCCCGAAGTGGTGTCCCTGCCATTCCCACCTCAAGGTGCTGCAGTCTCCAGGCCCCTCCATCCCTGCCAGCAGCATTCCTTGAACTCCGGCAACCCTCAAAGCCCTGTGTGTGGTGGGGATGGGGATCCTGGGGCACACCCCACTTTCTGCCACTTGTCTGCATTGGTGTGGCCTGAGCTAGGTCTCTTCATCCCTTGGAGATGCACTTTCCTCACCTGCTAAATGGAGCTTTTAATCTGCCCCAAGAACCTGGAAAGGCTGTTGGCACACAGGAATCTCAGTGTGGAGAAGCATCCTACCGGGACCTACAAAGACATTTGTCCTCCACGTCACCTCAAAGTTGTCTAATATCCCTCAACCTCCATCTCTCCGTGGAACCTGGGGGGTTTGGGTTGGACTGTGAGTTCCACCCCCCAGGCCAGTTGGCATTCTGCCATGAGAGAGCGTGTTCTCAGCTCCTGCTTAGTCATGACCCTGACCCTACATAGTGCTGAATACATAAGCAACTAGACAATCCCTCTGAGCCCTGCATCTCAATCAAAAGAAATAAAGCACATACCATTCCAAGAAATTATGCCTTCCATTATTCCCACCTGATCATAAAACTTGACTCAGGGACCTTCCAGGTCCATACCATTCAAACATCCCTTGGGCCTGGGTACCCTTCCTCAGAGCCAGCTTTGCCTCCTGCTGTCCACAGCCCAGATCTGCGCCCTGTCTCTCCCTCTCCAGAGTTCCTGATCTCTATTTCCAGCTCCCTCAGGCCTTCCCCATCTGGTATCCTGCAGAATTCTCAACTCAATTTGTCCAAATTAAATACATATTCTCCCAAATTCACATCTTCTCCAGTATCTGTAGCTCAGTTAAGAGCACTACGGCTCCACCCAGCCGGAAAGCCAGGAGTTGCTCTGCACACCTCTCCCTTACTCCTCACCTGGCCCCATTCCCCATCATCTCATCTGTAGAATCCCCCATCCAGCCCCATTCTTCCCATCCCCAGGGAAGCCTTTGTGCTTCTCCCATGAGAGCCCACTGTCTTGTTTTTCTTCTTCTGCAGGAGTGTGGGACCCCCACACTCCTCAGGCCCCTTCTTGGTTTCCAGGCCTCCCTCAGTCTGTCCTGCATACCACTCCAAGAGCCGGTTTTCTAAGATGTAAGACCATTCTTGCAAATATTGCACTGCTTTAAATGTGATCATAGTTGTAATAGTTGCTTTCCCCATTTATTTATTTGATCCTGGGGATGAAACTCTGACCCTTGAGCATGTTAGGCAGTGCTCTACCACTGAGCTGTATTTAAGCCTTGGAAAAGTCCATGTGGTCAGAATTGTCCCCATTTCACAGATGAAACTGAAACTTGGCTAGGCTGCCCAAAACCACACAGTAGTAACGCTTTACAGAAGCAACCCTTGTGCAAAAGTGTTTCAGGGTGTGGGCTCAGTATCTGGCACATACCATTTGGGCCAATGGTATTTTCCTTATATTCTTCCTTTTTAAAAACTTTTTTTTTTGGTGGTGGTGGAGGTTACGGTGATGCCAGGGATTGAACCCAGGGCCTTCACATTGAATCATATCCCCAGCCCAATTTTTATTTTTCATTTTGAGATAGGGTCTCACTGCTTAAGCTGCCTAGCCTGGGCTCCAACCTGCCATTCTCCTGCCTCAGCCTCCCAGAATGCTGGCATTATAAGTGTATACCATGATGCCTAGCTTAACTTCATTCTCTTCAGCAAGGGATGCAGGCCTATTCCAAGGCAGGTAGCTGATCCTGTCATGCCCTGTGGCCCCCCCATTGCCACCACACATTAAGCCACATCTGACCACTTGCTATTCTCCATCCCCTTTGCTCTCATGATTTGGTGTTCTTGAAATCCTCCTTCTCACTGCTCAGCAGCCTTGTCTTTCTGCAGCCTTCTGAATCTGCAAGCTCCAGGCCAGATAGCATCTGCTCGTGATGATTTTCCTGATACTCAGACACAGACTTCATGGCCCCAGCATCCCTTTTACCAGTACCACTTGTTATATGTGCCCATCTTGTGCTGTGCCTGTTGGAGTGTGGTTAACCGGGCTTGTCTCTTTGGCCCTCAGAGCCTGGCATTGGGCCTGGGCACAGTGGGCACTCGGTGGAAGTTTGCTGAGCTTATTTCCATCCCTCAGCCTTCCCTATGACTAATGTGTCATTTCAACTGTCTTGCACAGTCTAGGAAGTCTCTAAAGAGTGGCTGATGTCACCTCTGTTCTCTCTGACTCCCACACAATCCTCCCCACGAAAGCTGCTCTTGGCTAAGTCACCAGAGTCCTCCATGTTACCACATCCCCAAACCCTCTCTTTTCCTCATCCTCCCAGGGCTCAGCCTCATCAGGCACTGTCACCTCCCCCTCTCCAAAGTTCCTGTGTCCTCCTAGCCCCTGAGATCGCAGCCTGCTAGGCTTTCCTGGCTCTTGCACTTTCCTGGGTCTTCCATTTGATCCTGGGAATGGAGCACTCCAGACCTTTGTCCTTGACTCCTTTCTCCTGAATGGACTAATCTATTCCTGCCAGTTAAAAACCATCACCATCTTCAGCTCTCAGCTCTAGATTCAAATATGTAATGACTGACTTGAGTTAGATGATTCTTCAGAATCTCAGGCTCAAAAACCTAACAATTGACTGACAATTTTACCCCCAAGCTTTTCCTCCCCTAGACCTCCCCTTTCAGTAAAAGGCACAACCAGATCCAGGCATAATGGTGCACGCCTATAATCCCAACACTTAGGACCCTGAGGCAGGAGGATCCCAGCAAGTTCAAGGCCAGCCTGGACTACATAGCAAGATCCTGTCTCAAAAACAAAAAGTCAACAAAACAAAAAGGCACAAACCATGATGGAATCCTTCGAGGGATCTTGAGAGCCACTCTTGGAGAGAAAATGTCTTGGAAGAGGGGTATAATCTGCGGACAGCTAAATCTTACGGATTCAAACATCTGACTTTGGTTTGGAAAAAGACCAGATTTTTTTTTTCAGTACTGGGGATGGACCCCAGGCCTTGCACATGCTAAGCAAGCACTCACCACTGAGCTACAGCTCAGCCCCAGAGGACCAGATTCTTGAAGCTGGTATTCAATGCCCAGTGACATCCGACCCCAGATCAGAAATGAGCAGACTGTGATCCTTGAGTCAAATCTGGCCCACATTTTACACAGCCTGTAAGCAAACTAGTTCTTATATTTTTAAATGATTGGGGAAAAAAATCTAAAAGAATATTTTGTGACACATGCAAATGACATAAAATTCAAATGACTGCCTGTAAATAAGTTGCATGGGACATGACCACACTGTTTACTTCTTGTCCATCCCTGCTTCTAGGCCACAGCACAGACTAGAGAGCTGGAACAGAGAACTTAGGACCTGCAGAGCTAACAACGTTGGCTCTCTGGTTTCTATAGAAAAATGCTACAATTCTGTGCACCATTTACCCTGAGAAATCCCACTCATCTCTGTCCTCTCTGTTTTAGCTCCAACTGGCTCCACACTCACCATCCAGCAACTTCTAGAATCTCCCGTCGCTGCTCCACCCCACATTTCTCATCCCCTCCACCCCTCTGTTAAGCCCTGCAATCAATGGGCTTCCCCCCCAGGTCCTTGGGCTGATTGCTGGCTTTTCCAGTCCCTATTCACATATCATCTCCAGACTGGGAACAACAGAGGACAGGGATGGTGTCTTGTGTCCCATCCTTGGGATAAATCATCCTGTATCCCTGAGCTCAGCATAATGCCCAGCCACATCATATACACTTAAAAAGTAGGTGTCATTACCTATTTAAGTCTGAGAAAGCACTCTCCCCTTGTAGTACTGACCTGAGTATCTTATTTTATGGGAGATGCAGTTTATCCAGGCTTCCTCTAGTTTATCCCCAGGAGGCTCTGAAGATGAGGCATAGACCAGTGACTTGCAGGACAGCTTTGTGTGCCTGCCTGGGCTTAGGGGGCAGTGAGGTGGAACGATCCCAGCTTTAAGCTTCGGCCACTCACATCACTTTGCTATTTCACCTGTCCTTCCTCAGTTTCATCATCTGTAAAACAATATGGAAATCGGACATCTGCTTGGGCAGCAGATTCGTAAAACCCTCTCCAACTCCAAAGCCTAAGGATTGTGTTTTTCCTGTAAGTCTTGGAGGAAGTGACAATTCCAAACCCTCCCCACCCATCCACCCCTCCCTGAGCCAGCACAGGTGCTCTCCACCCACTCCTAATGGACAGGAAGTGCCACTTCTGTGTGACAGACAGAAAATGGAGACCCAAGAGGAGAAGTGATTCTCCCAGGCAGGGACAGCTTATTACAGGGCTCTGAGCATCCTCACACTATGGCCCCAGGATCAGAATGCAAGTTAGTGAAACTGATATCGGGGCTGGGCTCACAACTCTGCCTTTCCAACAGGCATCTGTGTGACATAGGTGCTACTGCTGGCTTCTGGACCCCACTCTGAATGGCCAGGTAGCATTCAGCCAGTGCAGCCATGCATGGCAGCCTCACCAAGCACACCACTCAAAAGCAGCAGAGGCAGCCCAGCAATTTGGGTCTTTGGACTCAGAGTCCAGTGTCTTCATTGTCTAGCCAGAACTTTGAGGAGGGCAACCTCCTCTCTGGGATCTGTGTCATATTTACTAAGGAGAAACTAGTCCTACTCTACTGGCCATGCACCCTCCACAGGCCCTTTGGCATGGGTGTGGGGGGCATCTGAGTAAGGTGGGAGCCAAGGGCCTGCACAGTGAGCCTGGTGGCAACCGAGGCCTAAAGGGAGGAGGATGGGCAGAGGGCCCACAGAGAGTCCAGCTGTCTTCTCACAGGTGCTGAGGAGCGGGGCAGTGCTCACAAGGACAGCTCATGAGCTGCAGCCTGGGAGGCCCGGTTCCCGCTCCTCCCAGCCGCAGCTGGGCTGGCTCAGGGCCCATTTCTGTCTGTTTGGAACAGCCTGGCATTTTGTAAGGAGCACAGATGCCTTTGGCCTCTCCAGGGTGGTTGCCTAAAGGTGCAGGTGCTCCCCACCAGACTGGAGTCTCCCTCAGGGATCAACCCAGTGCCCCACACTGCGAATGCTCTGTACGCAGATGTGGAGCACAGTGCAGATGCCTGTTCCTGCTGGGCCTGCAGGAGGTGCAGCTCGGGCTGTGCTTTGTCAGGAGGAGGGGGGTGGGCAGCTGGCTGCCTGAGAGCTGAGCTTCACAGACAGAGAGGGCAGGAGTGAGCAGCATACTGTCAGGTGGGTACCATGGCATAAGGGCTGGCCCGGCAGTCCCCGCTGCAGCCAGGTTCTGTGTTCTCCATCCAGGTCTCTGTTGGTGTGTGAGTAAGCTGTGGAGCAGTGAGACCAAGCATCTCTATTTGGTGACTGTGGGGTTGAAGTGTCCTCAGGGCCAGCACAGTGTATGTGAGTTGATCCCTGAGGCCAGGGTGCTGTGTACAGACCAAGAGGGACACAAGCCCGTTTGGCCACCAAGTCCTGCGCCAGCCCTGATCTAAGCCTTACTTCCTAGCTCTGGTTTTCCCTGAGGACAGCTGGAGGAGTGGGCCCCACGAGCACCCCCTGACCTGGGCTGTGCTCCAAGATGCTGCCAGCACAGCCTGAGTCAGGAGGTTGCTCTGAGACCCACCCTTGTCACAGTGCATGGCCAGGGCGATCTTCCCTGGACACAGCCTGCGGGCCAGGGCTTCACAGAGGCTCTGTTTGTTGCCAGATGCCCAGCTGGACAGAGCGAGACATTGGGAGGTCGTGCCTGGGCCTCATGGTAACCGGGCTTGATCACAGGGCCCTGCCTCCCCCTCTGCTCCCACGACCCACGTCCTAGGCCAGAGAACCAGCAGGATGCACTGACCCCTATGTCCACCAGCCAGCTCCTCCTCCTTTCACAGTCCAAAAACGCAGGGATTCAGCTGGATTTGCCAGCTGGAGAAGTGCAAGAGGAACACGGGTGTAGACCAGGCTGTAAGGGGGTGTGTGGCCATGGAGACCCCCCCATGCAGAGAGGGCAGCTGGAAGCACACCCACAGCCTGGTGCTGGGCATCTTCTATCCCTGCCACTCCATTTGGAACAGGCCATGCAGCTGCTGTTTCCAAAAGCCACGTTCCAACTCTCTCCCAGGACAGCCCTCTGGGATGGCCAGCCATACCGGGATAAACCCCCTCTGTTTCTTCAGATGTTTCTCTGTGGGATTCTGCCCCTCCTAGTACTGAAAGAGTCAGTAAGAACCAACATGTAATTCACCAATGCAGGACACCTAGTTAAATCTGAATTTCACATAAGCCATGTGCTAATGGTCTTTTAGTGTAAGCACTTCCCATGCAATATTTGGTAAAAGATTACTTGTTCATCTGAAGTTCAGCTTGAACTGGATGTGGCACATTTTATCTGGTGGCTTCCCCAGCCCCACCCCACCTAGTTCATCTCTCTGTTAGTTGAGGCTTCCCTGATGCAGACCCTGAGTCATTTATTAGGAAGCTGAGAGGGAGAAGACAGCAGAGGAATAGAGAAGTGGTACAGGAGGCAGAGAAAGACACAATCAAGGGTGTGACATCACACATTACACAAAGGTGGCTTTGGCCTGATGCCGAGGGATCCCTGTCTGACACCTCAGAATTGTCACGCCCAGGGGCAAAAGGGTGCCAACCATGGGTGCACCCATGTCTAGACATTTCCTGTTTGGGGTGGAATGGGCAGCATGTTCCCCACAGAGAAGAGCAATGGCAAGGGGTGTGCAAGGGTGGAAGGATGAGGAGGGAATGCATGGAGGACACCCTGGGCACAGGTCAGGGGCTGGAGGTTCCACTGAGCACCACCTCCAAGAGCTCCTCTGTGAGTCAGAGTTCCCCCAGAAAGAAGGCTCCTAAAAAGCCAGCAACACATTGCTCTAGCCCCAGCCCTGAAGTCTCCAGTGTGAGGCTATTTCTGTCTCACGTTAATAACAATAAGCTCATTGTACACACTTCCTGGCTGGTTCCCTCCAGTGGCTGGGAGGAGAGGGGCAGGTCCAAGCGTGAGGGCCCAACTTCAGTCAAAAATCAAGGCAGAACCACCAAGCTAAGTCAAGGGCAGGAAAGATCCCGACTTCCAGGCCCAGCCATCATAGCCACCTCTACTTCACTTAAGCCCCTGCTGGTCTCAGACACAACTGAATTTCTGCTCTGCACAGCAACCCAGACAGCTAAGGATCCCCAGCCTCCTGAAGTGACCTAAGCATAGCAGGGACTCCCTGTCACCCACTGTGTGCCAGATGTTACACTAGGGCCCTTTCTATGACTTCACTTCCCCCATGCCAGCCTGTTTCCTGTGTCACCATGAAGAAGCTGCTATAAGCTGTTACAAAGCAGGCTGAGGCTCAGTGCAGCTGAGGGGCTGATCCCACAGTCAGTGCTGGTGTATGGCAGCATCCTACTCAAAGCCAGGCCACTGAGCCACTTCTGGGTCTTTAAATTATTTATTTATTATTTGCTCCTTTGAGACCTTGTAGCTAGGGGTCCATGCTGGGGCTGAAGGAGGTAGCACTAAGGCAGGACCAGATGGATCCCTGGACAGGCTGTGGATGTGCCTTGGCACATCTGTAAAGCATTCAGACCTACAAAGTGCACCCTAAATGTACTGAGTGAGGCATGTGCAGCTGAAATCGCCTGTGTCCATTACCAGTCTCCTCCACTTTGCAGCCTGATTCCAGGGTTAGCCTGGCTGGGTCCCCCTAGCATGGCTGAGGGACACTCAAGGCCACAGCATCCTGCCTGGCCCTGCCAAGTCCAAGGTCTCCAGACAGAGTTCAAGTGTTGGAGAGGCCCAGGACAGCATGGCTGCTGCTTGCCCCCTGCTACCAACAGCTCTGTTGGTGGCCCACTTTGGAAGAGCAGAGCTGAGCAGACCAGCTGCACAGAGTCTAGGGGGCATCCTGAGCCAGGGTGGGACAGGAGGATCCCAGGAACACGGGAGTAGAGGGGAGGTCACAGCCTGGGTCTGTTAAATGCAAGCTCATTAAATGGGACAGCATTGCATAGCACTACACTTGCTTGCTTCTAAATAACTGAATAATCCAGTCAAAAGCCACTAGAGGGCCAGGGATTTAGCTCAGTGGTTTCACCACCTGCTGTGCAGGCACAAGGACCCGAGTTCGATCCCCGATACCCAAAAAAAAAAAAACCACTAGAACTTCTGCCCCTCCACTAACACTTGAAGGCCGCAGGGGGCTGGGTGGACCAGGCAGGGGGCCAGGCAAGGGTGGTAGCCATCGAGGACAGGAACCGTACAGGAACCATCCGGGCAAGGAGCAGAGAGTAAATGCAGCAAGGTGAGGCATAGCCAGTTTTCTCACTGTCAGGGAAGAAGCTGCAAATGTGAAAAGAGAGAAAAGTCAGAATAAAACCTGCGAGGATGGGTTGAAAATAGAGGTGTGGATGTGAATATAAGGCTTTCAATATATCAATCTAGAAATAGATCCACATAGAGGCAGACACACACACACACACACACACACACAGGTGTCGATCACTTAGGGCTGAGAACAGCAAACCCCCAAGAGCAAACCCAATTCCAGATGTGCTTCTAACTAAACCATCTCTGCAGAAATCGCTGGGGAAACAGCTAATGCAGAGCTGAGCCAGGGAAGACGAATGTTTGTAACACCTTGTTTCAGACAGGAAGTGCTCAAAGGAGGATGGGATATGTTGAAAAGCCCTAAGATAATATCCACAATATATAAAGAACTTCTGCATTGAACAATAACAACAGAAAAACCCAAACACCCCAATTAACATATAAGTAAAGGACCTGAATAGACACATCTTTAAAGAAGATATATAGATGACCAGAAAGCCCATGAAAAGCTGCCCACCACTGATAATCACTGGAGAAATGCAAAACCAAGCAGCAGAGATACAGCACCTCACATCCATTGGGATAGCCACAGTCAGAAAACAATGAGTGTTAGCAAGGATGTGGAGAAACTGGAACCTTGGGTGCTATCAGTGAGAATGTGAAATGGTGCATCTGGTGTAGAAAACAGTGTGGCAGGTCCTCAAAAAATTAACAGTACAGCCGGGCATGGTGGTGCACACCTGTAATCCCAGCACTCTGGGAGGCTGAGGCAGTAGAATTAAAAGTTTAAGCCCAGCCCAGGCAACTCAGTGACCTAGTAGGACCCTGTAGCAAAATAAAAAATTAAAAAAGAGCTGGGGACATGGCTCAGTGTGAAGGCCCTGGGTCCAATCCCCAGTACTGAAAAGAAAATAAATAGAGGCTGGGGATTTAGCTCAGTGGTTCTGCTGCTTGCCTTGCAAGCACAAGGACCCGAGTTTGATCCCTGGTACCAAAAAAAAAATAAAATAAAATAAAATAAATAGAAGGCAGGGGTGTAATTCAGGATAGAACACATACCTAGTACATGTGAGGGCCTGGATTAGGGCACTGCAAATAAAAAGAAAATTAAAAGTAGAATTACCATATAACCCAGCAATTCCCTTTTGGGGTATATATCCAAAATCATTGAAAGCATAGGCTCAGATTTTTTTCAGTATTGGAAATTGAGTAATCCAAAGCGTCACATGTTAGGCATGTGCTCTACCCTGTGCTACACCCCCAGTCAAAAGGGTGGGGCTTTGGCTCAGTGGAAAGTGCTTGCCTGGCATGCAGGGGGCCCAGGGTTCCATTCTCAGTACTGTAAAAAAAAAAAAAAAAGTTACAAAAAAAGAAGAAGCATGGAGGGAGGTACTGTGTGAACTGAAATGAGGCTGCCGAGTCTGGGGTAAAGATCCCAAGGGCGTGGGAAGAGGCTGGGAAGAGGCAACCCGGACCCAGGCCCTTGTAAGGAGGATTGTTTTCCTTGTAAGGAATTGGATTTTTCCCCCAACAAACTGTGAAGGGGTCTAAGCAGGAAGTGAGATGGTCACAGCGCATTCCTCAGAGTCCTCTCTGGCCCCTGGGCTCTCAGTTCAAGAGGGCCAAGAAGGCAGGAAGTAGCCATGGTCCCAGCCAGGGATGACAGTAGCTTGGCTCAGCAGGACAGCTGTGAGAACGAGAGCAAGGGGAAGGTGGATTTTGTTTTTGGGGACAGGGTCTTGCTATATACCTCAGGCTGGCCTTGAACTTGTGATCTTCTTGCCTCAGCCTCTCAGGGGTGGAATTACAGGCTTATGACACCACTCCAGGCCATAGTGAGCAGGTTCGCAGAGCAGCTGGTTGGTGCAACCTGCCTCCTGCTGCCCTTGACCTCATATCCACATATGGGGGACATGGAGCCATGGGCTTTTGTGGATACTCAAAAAGCTTCCTAGAGCCAGGTATGGTGGTGCATACCTGTGATCCCAGCACTCTGGGAGGCTGAGACAGAAGGATCACACATTCTAGCTCAGCCTGGGCAATTTTTTTGACTTAGCAAGACTCTGTCTCAAAATAAAAAACAATTAAATAGGGCTGGGACTGTAGCTCAGTGCAAAGGCCTTGGGTTCAATCCTCAGCACCAAAAAAACAAAAATACCTTTCTGACCCAAATGGTCTCTTCTGCCAGTGCCTGAAGTCCTCAGCTCCGGCTGGTCTGAGAGTTCACTGAGGGGAGTTTCCTAAATTACTAAATTGTTGTCTTCTGGCCAAGAGGGGTGCTGAATAGGCTCTTTTCCTGGGTGATGGGTGCCATGGCCTCCTCTGACTCTGTCCCGTCATTAGCCATCATCCCTAGGGTCAGACTCCACCCCAAGCCAGGCCATCAAGTCCACTGAGGCACTGGGTGACCCAGACCTGTGTGTCCACTGTCAGTCAGTTGGGAGGAGGGAGGCCCATGGGCATCTCTGAGTCCCTGAGCTGCCGGGTTCCTGGAGTTGGGGCAGGTGACAAGGGTTTGGGCACCAGCATGGCAAGCAGCAGCAAGGGCAGGGTGAGAAGGTCACAGAAACCCTCCCAATCCAATCTGAGGACTGAGCCATTTTTTGCCCTGCTGAGATCCCCCAGGGAGGGATTCTGGGGCTTTGTCTAAGGGGATTAAGGCTTTAGCCTCTCGGCAGGGAGAGCACTTGGGCACAGGCATGTAGCAGCAGAGCTATGTTCCCATGTGGCTGTGTGGCCATGTGGGCAGTTGATGGCCCTGACTCCCAGGCAACCCCCTTGGAGGGTGTTCCAGGGGATGGGGATAGGAGGAGACATCAGGAATACATCACACCAGGCAGGAGCCCTGGGGGCTGCATCCTAGAGCCCAGGGAGGACCGGTCACACTACTGTTTCACACACAGATGCCCATGCTCTGGGAGGTCATGTCTGCCGACAGTCACACAGCCAGTCAGCAGCAGAGTGGAGCCTAGAACCCAGCCCTGGCCCAGGGTTCATCCTGAGCACTCCAGCTAAGCCTGGCTGTGACAGGGCCTTTCCGTCCGCTCTCAAGCCCTGGGTATCCTAGTGGGAGACAGTGGGGCAAGATCCGCACAGGAGCCTTGTTCCCTGGAAAGGGATAGGCGAGTGCCAGGGAGGTCTCAGCCTGAGTGGCCAGAGAAGGAGAAGGGCCCACTCCACGGTCAGCCTTTCCCTCCACACAGCTGA
The DNA here is from genome assembly GCF_000247695.1 of Heterocephalus glaber. Next base: position 858,876 of record NW_004624894.1, on the reverse strand, counting down.
GGAGAGCCCGGAGGGTGCCAGAGTGGGCACAGGGAAGGCTGGCCTGTGCCCCAGTGCTCACCACCTGGCCTGGCCTGCCAAGGCCTGGGCTCATAACCCGGGGGGCACCCTCCTCTCCTCTTGGCTTGCATAGCTGGCCTGGGACAGGCCTCAGCCTCCCTGGGACCCTGTGGTTGGTGGAGGGGAGGAAAGACCGGGACTGAGTGCCCATTTGTCCCTCCTGATGGACTCAGCGTCTGTTTCCTCCTCCTCTTCCAGGGGTAGTGAACCACTATGGGCTGCGCTGTAGAATCCAACCATCAGCATGTGGCGAAGACCTTGGAAAGCAGGTGACATGCTATATCCATAGTGCAGAGGGGACAGGGATGCCCGGGGAGATTCAGGCAAACCCGTAGCTGAGACAGTGCCATCTCCTATTGTAGCCTGCAGCCTGGCCCTTGGTACTTCCTAGCTCCAAGCAGAGATTCTCTCTGGTCACAGTGGGGCAGGGCAGCAGCTGGTTTGTCCTGTCCCTTGGGCCTTGGACCAGACCAGACAGGCTCAAGAGGAATCTGCTCTGGCCAGAGCTGCTCCTCAAGCGCTGCCCAGTCTGAGCCCCAGGTGCGGGGCCCAGGCTTTCTGTTTACTTTCTGCCTGGCGTCTGCTTGCCTGCGGTTTCCATGCTCCGGTGCTGGCAGCCTGTGGGAAAGTCAGGCTCTGGCCTCCAAGTGTGGGACCGGCAGCTGGGTCTCTGTGTTCCCACGATGGAGGCACTGCCTTTGGCTGTGCTGGATGCCCCATTTGCGAGCCAGGGTGACTCTCCAGTTCAGACTCCTCTCCTCCTATCACAGATGGGACACCAAGGCAGAGAAAGGCTGGAGCTGGTCCAAGGCCCCTCCTGGCCCATAGCTGAGCTGGGCCTGGAATGTGACACTGCTTGGTTCCCCCTCTGGGCCTGAACCACTTATGCTTTCAGCATTCCCTGGGGGGGGTGGGCATTTTCTGAATGCTCATCTCGGAATGTGTGGAGGGGCCCAGGCAATGGGTAAAGGAGGCAGGGACAGGGCCACCCGCTCCAGTCTTCCCTGAGGTCCAAGGAGCCCCAGATGGGCCCTGAGAACCTGACCCCTATCTCTGCTCTGCCAAGGCTGAGGACCAGAAATGGTAGCAAGTTCCAGCCCCTTGCCTCTGGCTGAGCATCCTGGGAAAGCCTCCCCAGCTCCACATGCCTCAGTTTCTTAGTCTGACAAACAGACTCATAAGGTTCCTGCCTCCTGCAAAATGATAGCCAAGGTGCTAGGGGTTTTTTTGTTTTTGTTTTTGTTTTTGTATCGGGGATCAAGCTCGGGTCCTTGGGCTTGCAAGGCAGGCAGCAGAACCACTGAGCTAAATCCCCAGCCCTAAGGTGCTAGGTAAACCACACAGATGGCTCAGGACCACACAGAGAGGAGGGGGAGGGCCGGGCAGGGCACCAGGTGGGTCCTGTTCATGAGTCTATGTCACAGGGAGACAGCTGATGCTTACTGACCCACAGGACAAGTGACACAGATCTGGCCTGCTGAGGGGCCCTGGAGTGGGACTCGGGGCCCAGGAAGATGTGGGGTGGAGGGAACATCATCCATGTCCTCAGCCCGTCTGTCCCAGGAATGGCTGTGGAGAGCAAGGACAAGCTGATCTCTGTGCTGGAAGAGATGTCCCCACTGCTGTGTCCCTGGCCAGCGTGGCCCTTGTCCTTGTCACCTGCCTCTTTAAGCCATTTAGCGCCTCTCCCAGCCTTGTTTCAATACTTTTCCTCAGCTCAGTCCCCAGAGCCTCCTTGACAGGCAGTGACAAAGGCGCTGGAGTTCCAGTCTCACAGCCCCAGGCTCTTCCCTGGGAGGGGGCAGGCTTCAAGGTCATGCTGCTGCTGGCCAACCTTGAGCCTGACGGCCTCTGTCTCCAAGCTCACTGAGCTCCACCACACCAGGAAGCTGTTAAAAGCACAGTCTGGCTGGCTGCCTCTGCAGCTCATGATCAATGGGCAGGGAGGGTAGGCTCAGCTCAGGGGCCAGAGAGACGCTGGTGGCCCTGAGGACTCAGGCCCCAGCTTCCCACCATCCATTCTCACTCAAGGGAGGAGGACACCACAGTCAGTCCAGGCAGGTCACGCACTGCACACTTTGCCTCTGGAAGATGTCCCCTGCAGTTATGCTGTGACGAGCCTAGATGGCCATGGTCACACTCCACCAAGCCAGGCATCTGCCATCGTGCTTAGGTAGGTAACCCATTTAATGTTCATAGCTGCCCCAGAAAAGGAGGGCTATTATTAACCCCATGTTGCAGCTGAGGAAAATGAGATGCAGAGAGGTGAAGTAACATACCCAAGGCCACACAGCTGGTGAGTTGCAGGAACAGGAAGAGGACCAGGAACTCTAGCTCCAGAGCTCCCCACATCTGGAGCTGGGGAGGCTGTTTCCTTGGTGGGGGGACAACGCTGTGTTCTTCCTGCAGCATTGTCCCTGCAACCCTGAGAGAGGAGTGCAAGGAATAAAGGAACCAGGGCCCAGGAAGGCCAAGCCACCTCCCTAGGGACCCCACCAGCACACAGAGGAGAAGCCTCAACCCCAGACCTCACTGCTCCAGGCCTACTGCAGGGCTGCCAGTGTCCAGGGCCGGCCCTGCCCAGTGATGTGTGGCCAGCTGCGAGTGGCAGCCCCTGTGAGCCACACCTGCCCTCCACGCACAGCACAAGACAAGGCTTACTGGAGTCCAAGAGCTTTGGTCTTGAATTGCTGTGTGGCAGGGCTGTGGCTGGGCCCTGGGCCTTTATGAAATCCCAGGAGCTCAGCTGCAGGGCACTGCAGTGGCCCTGGTGGCCTCCCCAGTCCCTATCTGCCTGTGAATGTTTTTCTGCTCATCAGGACTGGCAATTTAAAAGAACTGCAGCTACCACTTCTGGGCTGGAGGGCCTGACTTCCCCTCCACCCAGCCCAGCCAGCCATCTCTCACAGGCAGTTAGGGGAAGGCAAGGCCTGCACTGCCCCTCTGAGAGGAGCCTGAAACTTCCCCACTTGAGACCTTCAGATAACCTGGAGGCCAGATTCCAATGGCAGTCTCAACACCAAGGTCTACACCCTGACCCCTGGTCTTCTTTCTCCCTGCTTCAGCCAAGGCCTCTCTGCGGGCCTCCATCATAGGCCCATGAGTGCCTCAGGGCTTTTGCACTGGTGGCCCTGCTGCTGAAGCCCTCCTGCCTGGGACAGAGGCTTTTGTTGGCTTTGCTCTGCATGACTTCCTCCTCAGCATGAAGCAGTGTGGTATACAGCACTCCCTGCGGGGTGTCGGGGGGATGGGCCTCAGCACAGCTCAAAGCACCCTCGCCCTCTGAATGAAGGACAGCAGCATGGACCCAGGAGGTGGGACTTGCCCAACAGCATGACAATGCTGGGCACCTGCTGAGAGCCTGGCATTGTACTGAAGTCCCATTTCAGTCCTCTGTTCCCCCCACCCAGCCTCCTGTCCACCCAGTCCTAGCCCCACCCCTCAGGTGTGTGCAGGAGTAGGGGAGCAGACTCTGGGAGCTGGGAGCTCCTGGCTGTGTGTGGCTCAGGTCTGCAGCCCCTGTAAGACACTGATGAGAGCTGCTCCTTCTCCCCAAAGAGGCAGCTGAACCCACCATCCCTCAGGGCCATGTCAGTGAGGCGCCACCATCTGTGGTGCCCCTGCTGGGGCCGGGCCGGCCTCTGCCCTGCTGCTGCATTCTGTGTGCTGACCACCTGCTGCCTTGTCAGAGCTCTGCGCCAGTGTCCTGTGAAACCAGGATGGCCGCTGCCCTGACCTTGACACAGGGCCACTCCAGTGCTGTCCCCTAGCAGCCATGATTAAGTGGAGGCAGCTATCCCCAGCCCTGTTTCTCGCAGGGCCTGAACCTGGGAAAGACCAGGTTGGCTGGGCTGGGAGTTTGATGAGACAGCAGGAAAAGCCCAAGAGTCCAATTTAAATCTTCTACCCAGGTGTGGTGGTACACAGCTCTAATCGGAGCTACTCAGGCGGCTGAGGCAGGAGGATGTCAAGTTCAAAGCCAGACTGCACAACTTAGTGACATTGTTTCAAACTAAAATCTAAAAAGGGCTATGGATGAGTTCAGTGGTAGAGCAGTTGCCTTGCATGCATGAAGCCCTGGATTCAATCCCAGCCCTGCAGGAGAAGGGAAAGAGAAAGAAAGTATTCTGCAGCTCTGATTCATGCAATAGTCTTGAGAGGAAGGAGGGAAAAGCTGATTCCTCATTTCACAGATAGAGAGACTGAGCCCAGGGAAGTCACAGAGCCAGGGAGTGGAAACCAGGCTCCAATCTCTTCTGATGGCTCAGGGAGCCGGGTCTTGCCACAGTGCACGGAAAATCCTCAGCTTTAACTCAGCATGGAGTGGCCCTGCGTAGGAGGACTTGGAGACAGAGACCCACAGGAAGGTCAGTGTCCACCAGAAGCACCCATGAAGGTGACATCTGTCACAGCAACGAAGCAGTGACAGTCACATTTAGGGCCACATCCCGGAGCCAGCATTCCGCCAAGTGTGCGTGACTGTCTCCTGCAAACGCTCTCAGAGTTGGGGTGTGAGCAGCGGCGTACTCACCATCTCTGCCAGTGTTGGTATTCAAATGTGCACCATTTCCTAAAGCAGAGGCTCAGGGAAGAGAGGCTTCCCCCTTCCTGTAACCCCACAACAGGGTCTATCAACCCTGATCCCAGAGGACAGGCTGGAGTTGCCTGAGGCTGAGTCTGGGGTCTCCGAAGCACAGGGTGCTTGACAAAGGAGGGCAGGGTGCAGCACCTTCTCCCCCACAGAGGCAGCCACAGCCCCGTCCCTCAGGGCTGTGTCACAGCCCCGTCCCTCAGGGCTGTGTCACAGCCTTCCAAGGGGGGTCCCTGTCCTGGGGAAAGATGGGGTGCAGGGTGCGAGCAGCCTCCCCGCTGGCAGAGACAGCATTGGAAGATCAGAGAGGACATTAATACAAGTAATGGCGGCAAGGGAGTCACGCCACCCCATCCCACTTTCTGGGCCTCAGTTTCCCCTTAGTGAACAGTGGGAGCTGGGCCTTCAGTGGGGTTTTCATCCCAGGCAGTCAGCCAGGGCAGGAGAGGGGAGCTTGGTCCCTCCTGTCCCTCCACCCTCACCCTGTCATAACTGTGACTGGTGACACAGCGCCCTCCGTCCCACCTCAGTCCCCTCCTGGCCACCCCAGCACGCCGTGCAGTTATTAGTTTAGGTTCATTTAGAATCGGCTTAGCAACCCCACACCCCTGGAACCTGCAAGCTTAGAGCACAAGATGTCTGACAAATGGAAATTCAATTGCTTTAATATAGAGACTATTTTGCTGCTGCCGAGCTGGTCGTCTTATTAAGAATCTGATGGAATTTCTAAACAGGAGACAGCCCCACGGAGGGGCATCGCCCACCGCTCGGCAGCATTGCTCTTGACATATTTATGGCTCCAATAAAATCTCCCATCTGGTATATTTTAAAATAAAATTGAAAATTTATCACTTTCCCTGAATCGGTTTGTCGTTCTCCCCAGGAGGAGATAGCCAGCCCGAGATTACAGGCTGGGTGAAGCAGAGGTTAGTCTGCCTCTGATTTAAATTTCAATACCTTCCCCTTATGGCTGCTGGCTGTGGACTCTACCAGGAGGCGGGCCAGCCTCAGGCTCCTCCTAGCTCCCCTGGGCACCCACTTGGCTCTCTCTGCCAGGGTCCACAAGCTGGGTTTGTTCTCTCCCCTGTATGGGGATCTGGATGGAGACAGCCAGCCTGGGAGGACAGAACTTCCTGGGATGCCACACCCTCCATACATGACACCTCTGCAGGCCTCTAAAGAGGCCCTTCTGTTATTTATTTATTTATTTATGTATGTATGTATCACTATCGCTGTCACATATCACTATGTGGTTCAGGCTGGCCTGGAACTCACTATGTAGACCAGGTTGGCCTCAAACTCACAGGGATCCTCCTGCCTCAGCCTCCTAAGCGCAGGGATTATAGACAGGTGCCACCATCCCAGCTCCCTCTGTTTATTAGAACTCAGAGATCAAGATCAGGGCTTAGGCCAGCAGAACCAGTGTTAGGGTCCAATCTGAAACTAAGATCAGCATTAAACTCAGGCCAGGATCAAGGCTCAGTCTGTACCCAAGGGCTGAGGCCGGGATCAAGGTTCATTCTGTGGACAGAAACAGGACTCAGAGGTCAATGTCACAGATGTCAGATTGTATCTTGGAGCCTGTGTGCTGCCCACTCCACAAGGCTATGCAGAGGAGAGAAGAATCAAGAATGTTTTCATTTCTACACCATCCCACAGCTTCTAAGACACCATACTCATTTGGTCTTTGAGACAGTCACAAGTCTGAAGACAAGTGTTCCGGCTCAGATAGGATAGAAGTGCATCCAAGGACAAACAGCCTGTCAGCAGGCTTGGGTCCAGCTCTCCCTGACTCCAACCAGCTCCTAGGACACCGTAACACAAAGAAGCCATGGCTGAGATGGCCCTTGTCTACCCAGTCCACACATCCCCTTTTCTGTGGTAGCAGAATACTTACTCTAATCTGGGGGCAACATGTCCACCTGAAAGACTATATTTCCCAGCTTCTCCTGCCAAGGAGCCATATATAAGAGAACTGTTGGACAGAATTCCTGCGGAAGTTCTTCAATAGAGACACACAAAGCACGGGGGTTTTCCATGTACCCCTCTTTGTTTCTTGCCTGGAATGCAGCTGGGCTGGAGCCCAGCAGCCATTTTGGACCATGAGGTGATAATGAAGACAGACCGCTGTGCAAAGATCACGCTGCCTAAAGAGGAGTTTGAGATATCATGACATGGTGGGGCCACCATCCCATGGATTGATTCCTGCCTTCCAGATATGGGAGACTGAAAGACACAACACATTTGTTCAGGATACTGTGGCTGGATCTTTGTTACAGCAAGCAAAAGTAATTTATAAAAGATTCAAAGACATGTGTGTCCTATTTATTTCACTTAAGAGGATAGCCTCAATATGCATCCATTTAGCTATAAATGACTCTAGTTTCTCATTCTTTATGGCTGACTACTACTCCATTTTATTAAAAAAACCCACATCTTTTTTATCCAGTTTCCAGTTGACAGGCACTTGGGCTGTTTCCAAGCTTTAGCTATTACAAACTGTGCCACTATAAACATGGGTGCACATATATCACTGTGGTATGATTCTTTTAATTCTTTGGGGAAGATACCCAGCAGGGGAATAGCTGGGTCAAATGGGACCTCTAGCCCTAGTTCTTTGAGGTATCTCCATATGGATTTCCACAGTGGTTGCACCAGTCTGCACTCCCACCAACAATGGAGAAGGGTTCCTTTCTCCCCACACCCCCGCCAGCATTTGTTATTGGTTGATTTCTTGATAGCAGCCATTCGTGGGGTAAGGTGGAATCTCAGTGTTGTTTTCATCTGCATCTCTCGAATGACCAGGACACACATGTGTAAATACCGAATAGTTTCTCTACTGTGAGAAACTGAAAGTGTAAATAGGGGTTAAAATGACTAAAAGGAATAATTGATAATTTGAAATAGGAAAAAAGGTCCAAAGAGGTAGGGGTGAAGGGAGGGGAAGGGGAAAGGAAACAAGGGAAAGGAAAAATTATGAGAAAATAAAAAAATGGAAACAAAGTCTATGTAAATAGGGAAGGGTGGAGGGGGTGAAGGGCGCACAGGTAATGGGGAAAAAATAAGAACCAAGATTCATCATGTACAGGTACAAGCACCCAATGATAAATGTAAATGTATTGTATACCTAAAATGTACCAATAAAAGAATTTAAGAATTTTTTAAAAAAGAGAACCATAGATTTCCTAAAAAAAAAAAAAAAAAAAATTCAAAGATTATCCTGAAAAAGAGCATGATCACATGAGCCAGAGAAATAGCAAGTTACACAGGGTCCTTCATGCAGGTCTCCCCAGAGCCTTTAAATCCAACCACTTTGGGATACCATCTAGAGGGGGACGGATCTGCTACATTTCCTAAGCTGTGATGTGGAGCCTTTGCTCGGGGGCAGTGTGTGTGTGTGTGTGTGCATGTGTGTGTGTGTATGCACACATGTGCAGCCTGGATGCTGAGTACCCACTTCCTGACATGTTATGGGGCCAGAAGTTGCCTCCTCAACATTCTCATGATAAAATGAAGACCCTGGATCCTCCTACTCCAGGGTCTTGAGCTGTGACTGCATTCACAGCTGCAGTTCCTGGTGTCTAGGGGAGAACTAGGAAGGCAGGGCCAGCAAGGGAGGGCTGGTGTGGAGACACAGCCATGGCGGAGCTGTAGGGAGCAAAGGACCAATGCCTGTCCTGTCGTGGTGGTGGTGGTAGTGTGTAGAACACTCCAGCCCGGCACCCCATAGGGCCAAAAGCAATACAGGCCCAGTGTGGAGGGCCATTCTGGCCCAGGAGGAGCAGGACTGCTCTGGCTGCTGCCCAGGGCTCTGCCCACACCCCTGCTCCTCAGTTTTCTGGAGGCTCGGCCTGAGTCCCTGCCTGATGCCCTGTTTCTACCTCTGGGTGCTAGCCCTGGAGGGGGATCCCCATTGAGGGCTAGGAGATCATGACGCACATACCCTTTCAATGTCATCTCTTTTTTTCGTACTGGGGATTGAACTCAGGACCTTGTGCTTGCCAAGTAGGTGCAGCGCCACTGAGCTAAATCCCCGGCCCTTGAATGCCATCTTAAGAGACATGAACAGTGGCAGTGGCTAAGGCGCTAGCTGCCTGACAGTGTGATGACTGCCCCCTGTTGGGGCACGGCTTGCTGCCTGACTACAGGGGACTGGCACCCACATCACTTCTTAAATCACCACCAGTCTTCTGCCTGTTTAGTGGGAACCAGATCAGAATTCAGAGGACTCATCTAGCACCAGAACTCCAGGCTTTTCCTCTGAAGGAGGGAGGAAGAAAGATAGAAATCAGCTTGCTCCCTGTGGCTGGGATGCCAAGGCAGGTGCCAGCCTACTTCCTCTCCATCTCCGAATGAGGTCATGGTGTGGCTGGGAAGAAGAACCCACCCTGGAGGTGGATGGGACTCAGCCACGGCCCAACAGGGATGGAGTCAGAGCCATAGGAAAAAGGAGTGGAGAATGGTGGAAGCACAAGCCTGAGACCCTCTTTAGACCCCAGCAGGAGTTCCAAACACTGAGATGCCAGTCTTGGGCTCGGAGCTGAGGGGCCCTTCAGATGGCCGCAAGCTGGAGCCCGCCCAGCACACATAGCCGGTCATGCACAGGTGGCTGCACAGAAGCCTGGAAGCAAAGCCAGAACCCTTTTTTTCTGCACCCCAGGCTTGTCTGCAATGCAGATGAAGCATCTCAGAAGCAGAATGAATAGTATTTGAGCCACACAGAAGCCGATTCACAAGGACTTCCTGTCCAGCCCAGTGCCTGCGAGAGACAACTGTGCCCAGGCACACAGAGCTGCACAGTCCCAGCACGTGGACACACACATGCACACACTTCGATTGTCAGCAGTCTTTCTGGATTGGGTCTTTACAAGAAGATCCAGTCCATGCATGGCTCTGGGAGCAGAAAGTTCACTGACTGCACGGCTGCCGAGCCTGGAACTGAGGAGACCACGACTAACAGGAGGGGGCCTCTAAGGGTCACCAGCCATGGGGGATACAGGGAAAAGAATAGAGCACAGGGAGCAAAAAGGGGGGCACCTGGCTCAGGCCTGGAGGTCCAGGAGGGCTTCCTGGAGCTGCATTACCCACTCAGCACCCACAGCACGTTTGCCATTTACATTCATTAAAAACAAATTTAAAATTCAGTTCCTCAGACACACTGGCTACATTTCCAGCAGCCAGTGGCCACCATGTTGGATAGCGCCAGATGGAACGTTTCCACAGTCACAGGAAATTGAAGTGGACAGCGCCATGAGGGTGAGGGGACCCTGAGGGCCAGGAGCAGGCCTGCTTGAGGCTGCCCAGGGCAGCACAGGTGCAAGGAGGGGACGGTGACAGATGCACTAGACTGGGGGGAAGAACACAGACAGTTGCCAAGCCTCCACACGCACGAGCTGGCAAGGAGCCGGGCTTGGCTGATGGCGAGGAGCCCTGGAGAGGATCCAGAGGGAGAAGCTGGGCCAGGCCTCCATGTGGGAGAGGCTAGGGCAGTGCCACAGGGAGCGGCTCCAGCCACAGGGACAGTGAGACTCAGGGGGCCTGGCCAGGGGTTATGCCAGGAGGAACTGGTCTGAGTCACCCGGGCACAGAGGGAGGAGCCTCAGCTGGTGTGCTGGGCGCTGGGGCTGCCCTTGTGCAGAGGACAGGGCCATGTTTAGGTTGCTGAGTGTCAGGGAGACAGGCAGGGGGCAGAGGCCCTGGTCCTGGGGAAGTAGAAGCTAGAGCCACTGATGGGGTGGCTGTCAGCACACAGATGTAGCTGAGGCCTCAAGAAAAGCCCCGGGGGCTAGGGATGTAGTTTAGCAGTGCAGCAACTGCCTGACAAGTACAAGGCATTGAGTTTGATTTCCAGCACCAAAAAAGAAAAGGCTCAGTGACACAGGCCTGGGTCAGTGGCTAAGAGAAAAAGGAGCCAGAAGCCGGAAGACCAGGAGACTGAGGAAGACTAAACATCCCTTAGGAGCCAGCATGCTGTGGCTCTGGTTCTGGCCCCTGGGGTGTGGTGAGCGGACACTGTCAATCCAGGCAGGGCTCCCGACTCTCCAAAAAGGGCCCTGGCTCTTCTGCAGTGTGACCTGGCCATCTGCTCCTGGGTGGAGGGCGGTGTCCCTCTGGGAACCTGATAGGAAGTTTGGAGGTGATGCCATGGGACTTGAGAACTCAGATCATGAGGTTTCCACCCCTCCCAGACACTGACCTTGGAGCCCTAAGCTGAAATGTAGAACAGGCAGGAAGCAAACAGGCTAGATGGTAGGTGTGCGGCAGGGGCTGGGACTTAGCTGGATGCAGGACAGGGACTTGGATGCCACCTGGCTGGCTGGTCAAGCTGATGTGGTTGAGTGGGTTGAGCAGGGGCTCATGGTACAGGAGTCTGGGGTATGTGGGGAGCAGGCATGGATGTCAGAGAACATTCCGGTTCAGGCTTACTGGTTCTGGTCCAGGAACTCAGTGGAAGCAACATCAAGGGGTGGGGAAGGCTCAGGTCTTACAGTTTACACTGTTCCTGTGGCTCCCACTGACCAGCTCCTCTAAGCCTCAATTTACTGCCCTGGAAAATGGGGTACAGAGCCCTCCCTCGTGTGTAGTAAATGCAAGGTGAATGGGATGTCCCTTCTTTTTATCATTTTTCTTCTTTATTTCTTGTTATTGAAACAAGGGACCCTCACATGTGTGTGGACTTCACTGTTGATAAATACATTCAAGGACAAGGTTACTATATTTGCTTCATTTTATAGACAGGGAAAATGAAGTCGGAAGCAGCTGAGATGATAACAGGTCTCAGAGGACTGGAGTCTTCGGTTTGTGTTTTTCTGTAGCCACTCACTCTTCCCCTGGGTAGAGGCAGGAGGAGGGAAGGTTCACTGGGGCTTCTCAGGGCCCAGGACCTGGGTTCGGTCACCAGGAACAGATTAAGCTTCTCCCTAGCCCTGCCTGGCCCAGCCTCTGCACCTGCTTGACCTCTGAAGTCCAAGACAAATTGTGACCCAAGAGTGGCCACAGGGAGGTTACAAATGAGGCTGATCTAGTCCTTCCTGACACACACTGGAAATGCCTGGGCCATCCTGGGTCTCCAGCATCCAGGAGCTGCTGGGAGATGGCTTGCACTTAAGGATACTGCGGTCCTGACTGTAGGGGGTCCTCACACAAGGCCTCAGAGCCCTGATCTGCTGCCTGGACCCCAGCTTCCCTCCTCCTGCACCATCCTCAGCATCTGGTCCTTCTTCCAAATGCAATGCTGTTGCCCCTAGCAACCAAGCTCCAGGCCAATCCCAGCCCTCCTCCCTTCTCCCTCCCTTTTTCCTCCTCCTCTTCCTTCTGCTTCCTTGTTCCTTCTTTCCTTCCTTCCCTCCCCCAACCTGTGGAGACAGTGCCCAGGACAGAAGGTCCCTCACGCTCCATGCCAGCTGGGAACCAGCCGAGCTCCCTGGCCTTCCCTGGTTACTGGTTGGCTGATGAGAGTGTGCTCTGCCTGCCCAGCCGACCTAGTACCAAGGTCACACAGGCCAGTGATGTCCTGGGAAGACCCCCAGGCAGGGTTCTCAGGGTGCCCCCAGCTCGCAGCTGGCAGCTGGAGAAGAAGGGGGCCTCAGAAGAGCTGTGTGAAGGGGTGAGCCTCTCAGAGCTGGATGCAAGCAAGGAGAGGCCTCTGCAGTGATGATGGGCTGTGCTGGTCCTGCACAGAACAGAGAGGACTGCAGCCCCATCCCTGGCAGCCTCAGAAAGGAGGGCCAGAGGGCTCAGCTGATGGCCACCTGTCCTATCCCTCCATCATTATCTCCCTTTCCCTGTCCCCTGAGTGCCTAAACCTTTGGCATCATCCCCTCTCTGCCACCACTGCCTGCCCTGAGGCTCCGGAGAAGGGGACAGTACCAAGGAAGATGCCCAGCCACGGTGACGTCACCCACCCACAGAGCTTCAGATGGACACAGCAGGCTCAAAGGCAGTGACAGCCCCATGACCAGTGCCTGCAGGTCAACTCCCCCTGGGTTCAGTATTCTTTCATACACTGAATAAGAACAGTAGAGCACCACCTGCCTCCTCTGGGCCTCAGTTTCCCTACCTGGAACATGAAGGAAAAGACTAGTGCCTCTGAGGACCCTCTCGGCTGGTGCCAATGACTAAGTCCAGCTGTTGGACCAGGGCAAGGATAGCAGGGGTCATCTCTGTCTTCCCTCCTGGATGAGGGCCAGTATGGGCTGTGGGGTCCAGGCGGTTCTGACCCTCACAGAGGCCTGAGTCTCCGTCTGCTGAGTGGGGATGACAATACTGCCACCCATCTCAGGCTGCATGCGGCCTCCAGGATGGTGCCAAGGTGGACTTCCTGTCCAGTGCGGCCTGAGCCAAAGGAACAGCTCTGCATGGCCACCACCCTCTGGATGCCCAGCCCTGGGCTCAGGGGTCCTTGGGGCTCTGCTGCCCTCCAGTGGCTGGAGGCCCCTGGGCACTTAGAACTGGAGACCTGGCTGATTCTGCCGGCATCTGACATAGCCCAGGACCTTCGGAGAAGGTGGCAGGGACCTGCAAGTCAGACGCAGAATCTGGGGTTCCTGTCCCCAGAACTCCTAAGCTGGGATGGGACTGTCCTGGGGACCTGCTCACCTGGGGATACTGCTGTGTCCTGGGCCCCTCCCTTCCAGCCACTGGCAATGCTGACCTGGACCTCTGAGAAGTGTTCTTGTGCCTGCCCAGGGGTCACTGCAGATCTGTGGGCCAGTGTGGGGAGCAGGGCAGGGACCTTAGCCCCTCCCCCTTGATTAATCAAATACTTGAAATACTGGCCTTGGACATGATTGATGGACGGAGCATAGCTAATTACCCTGGAGATTAAAATGACTGTTTCTGTTATAAAAGGCTGCAAATGAGTTAATTATTTCCTTTGCTCACCTCTCTAACCTCGTTACACTTCTAAATGAATAGCAATATTGATCTTGGAACTGATTTTGGTGTTACACCGCCCGAGCCGCTTTAATTAGGGTTTGAAAACACTGCAATGCCTCCTCCTTCTGACTGAGGAAATTAGCCTTGGGTTTTACTTACATTTCACAGCCACGTCCTCCACCAGGGAGAGGGCTGCCACACAGCTCCATCCTGCCCTGGCCCGGGCTCCCCTGCCTCTCACCTCTAGGAAGATGGCAGGAGGGCCTTGGGGACAGCTCACCCAGCCTCTCCAGTCATAACTGGCAGCCTAGAGATGACAGGGAAGGGCTCAGCATCCCTTGCTGAGGTGGGGCAGGTCTGGGACCTGGAGCTGTCACGGATTCCCAGGTCTGGATCTGCAGCTCCCTGACTGAATAAACAGCTCTTCACTGTCCCTGCTCAGCTCTTCACTCAGACTCAGGAGCCCCTGTCCAAGTTCCTGCCCCTCCTCTCCTTAGGGCTGGTGGAGTACGAACTTCCAGCCCCAGTATAGACCAGGTCCAGAGGGGACAGGGGCAGGCACCAGCATCCTGCCTTGGGTCACTGAGGTGACCCAGGTGACACTGAGCTCAGTTGACCTCTCCCCTCTGAACTTGACCATCTACCTTAGTCACTCTTCCCACATCTGCCAGCACTGCGTCTTCAAGGACAAGTTGGTGTAGCCAGGCAAGTAGGTGGGGCCAGGAGAGTGGGTGGGGTCATACATGTGGGTGGGGCTAAGAAAGTGGGTGGGACTAGGAGAGTGGGTGGGGCCAGGCAAGTGGGCAGGGCCAGGCACTCAGACAGGTGGGGACAATGAATAGGCTGGGTCTGCCCCGTTATTCTAAACAAAGCCTTCCCTGGACCTCAGCTCCCTTCGGCCACGGCCAATGCATACCCAGTTCTCTGTTCCCCATACTTACATCTCCCCCTAAAGCAAGTTTCACAGAGGTCACCAGCCGCCTGCGTGATACCTCCTTTTCTTCTGTGGCACAGTGATGCCTGTTTCCCTCCTTCTACCGCATTGTTCTGCACAGCTGTCCCCCTCCTGTTCTCCAGGGCTCAGGGTCAGGCCTCTGCTCTTCTCTCCCTGAACACCTCCCTGGCAAGGCCACCCTTCTCAGGTTGTCTGCAGTTGTAGCCAAGTGGCTGTTGAACTCAGTTCTCTCACCTGACCCATAGGTAGGAGCTTCCAGGGAGGGCCATGGCCAGAGTCACACTTAGGCCACTCTAGCTGTGGTCTGGAGTATGTAGGGGGAGGCAAGGTGGAAACGGACCAGGGAGGGGCTGTCTGCATCTAAGCAAGAAGACATTCTGAGGGTGGGAGGAGGGGACCATCCTTGGGGTGGGCAGCTTTGGGGGCTGTTTCCTAGGTTTCCAATCCAATGCCTGTTGTCACGTTGGGCCACCACATGCCTTTGGGTAACATCAGGGAGAAGCAGGCTTCCAGGGAGTGTCCACTTTGCAGAGTTGGGTTGAGGAGCCTGCAGGGACATTAGGGGAAAGGGGCTGGGGGAAGGTAGGGGACTTGTTCAAATGGCTCCAGCCAACTAGTGGCCCTATCCCTCAGGGTAGAGGTGAAAGGAGGCTACAAGAAGCCTGGGGTAGGGCCGGGGCTTTAGCTCAGTGGTGCCAGAGCCTGCCTCGAAAGTGCAAGGTCCCGAGTTTGATCCCTGGTACCCCCCCCCGCCCGAAAAAGGAAGCCTGGGGTGACTGTATACCAGAGATGGAGTTCTTCTGGTTATAAGGCATGGCTATAGGTAAGAGGCCAGGATGGGACTGCCTCCAAGCCAACAATTCAGACCTGGTTTGTCCAACAGTGTCCAGGAGCCAGGCCATGGGTCCTGTCAAATAGAAAAGGAAAGAAGGAGGTTATGGCTCAGACTCTGAACCAAACCCCAGCCTTCACAGCAGACTGATCCTGAGCCCTGGTCCCAGCCACACACTGAGCTCCAGTCCCAGGCACATACTGAGTCCTGTTCCATTCCATACCAAGCTGTGGTCCAGGACACACGCTGAATCCTGGGCTCAGCCCAAAGGAGCAGGCTTTCTGCCCTCTGCAACCATGGGCTCTTTCCCCTTTTTACCCCTGGATTGGGGATGAAGGAGAGGGTGCTCAGTAGTGCCAAGAAAGATGGGCCTAAAGTAATGAAGGCGAATGTTCAGTTCGTATCCTGATCCCCACCAAGAGCCTCATGCACTTCTAAATGGGCATTTAAAGGAGGACTGGCACTACAGTTGTTAGGAAATGGGGCCTGGCGTGAGTGGAGGCGGTCCCCAGGGGGTGATCTGGAAGGGTAGATCTCCCTCCCTGGCTACCACGTGGTGAGCAGCTCCCCTCCACCAGGTCCTCCTACCACGCCTTGGACCCGGCCGACTGTGGCCTAAAAACATGAGCCAGCATAAACCTTTCCTCCTTTAAGTTACAGGTGTCATATATTTTGACCCAGTGCTGAGGAAAGTGACTAAGACAGCAAGATAAATGACTGGCAATGTGTAGAGGCAGGGATTCTCAGCTTCCCTGCAGCTCCCAGCTTCCCTGTGAACACCAGAATGCCACAACTGAAGAGATTCAAGCTCACCCTAAAGGAGCCAGCCTCGACGTCCCTTTAGGCACCACTGTGCCACCAGGGAGCTCAGATGCCTGGGAACTCAGGGTGGCCTTCGGATGGAGCTGTTCATTGTCCTTCTGTTCTTTTTTTTTTTCTAATTTAATTAATTAATATTTTCTTTTTGGTACTGGAGATCGAACTCGGGTCCTTGTGCTTTCAAGGCAGGCACCGGAACCACTGAGCTAAATCCTCGGCCCTGTCCTTCTGTCCTTGCAACACTATCTTTCTTGGGTGGCTGCATCCTATGATGAGGTTCAGCCCGGCCCACTAAACATAGCAGCCTATTGTGTCCCAGAGGCACCAGGACAGTGGCCTGAGTCCCAGCCTCTGGAGCCAGGCTTCCTGGAGTCCATCCCAGGTCTGCCAGCCCTAGCTATGTAACCAAGGTCAAATGCCTTCATCTCCCTGTGCCTCCATTTCACTTGTTTTTTGTTTTTTGTTTTTTTGAGACAGGATCTCACTGTGTAGTTCAGGCTGGCCTTGAATTCACTATGTAGCCCAGGCTGGCCTCAAACTCGCAGTTGTCCTGCCTCAGCTTCCAGAGTGCTGGGATTACAGGTGTGTGTCATCACACCTGGCCCATTTCACCATCTATAAAGTGGGAGTGACCATAGCACTTCCTCCATGGGGTTGTGAAGAGGATTAATGTGTGTTCACATAAATCAAGCACTGTGTGCCCGGCACGTGGTGCATCCTCGAATCTGGCAGGATGGTTGTAACATCACCTGCTGATGCGTTCCTGGCTGACCCTGAGAGAAGATGGCAATCCTTCAGGGAGGCCTGCATTCAGGTCGTGGGAGCCAGGAGGGTTCAGTGACAATGGGGTCTACTCTGCCAGGCACGAGTGACACATTTGGGCACATTCTGCGGAGAGGCAAGCAGGTGAGATGGCTGGGATGGGTGTTTGTAGCAAATAACATTTATTGAGCACTCACAGTGTACCAGCTCTGTTATGGAACTTTACATACACTGTGTCATTTTATCCTTCCAAGAGGATGCTTTATAACACGACAATTACCGTCTGCATCTTAGAGACGTGGTAGAGGCTCGGAGTGAGTTGATTGGTGGCTCCTCCTTGCTAGGGAATGGTGTGGACAGCAGTGTGCCTGAGCCAGGGGCCCAGGAACCAAGGGACCACCCTGTATTTGAGTCCCACAAGGCCCCACTGTGATGGGTTTCCTTGTGCAGAGAGCTCCGTGCTGTGTGTGTGTCCCGGCTTGCATGTGTCCCATCTGTGTCCCAGAGCAGGACCCCACCCAGCGGTGGCCTGCAGCTGGCCCCAGAAGCTCCACATCTATCTACCATGAGGCACCGATGACCCCGACCAACTCCACCCTCCAACTGGGGAGCAGAGCAGGCTGGAGGCTGCCAAGCAGGCACCAGCTGGGGTGTGGGCGCCTGTATCTCCCCATCCCTCCTGCCCCCATGGCCTCCCCCCACACAATTAGCTGCTCTTGTCTCTAATTGATTCCTTTGGTACTGGCAGGACAATTAGAATTTAAATTGCTTTGTACAAAGGTCACAAAAACGCGATCAAAGAGAAATCTATTAGAGGGGCTGGGACCTCATTCTCAGCCTCCCAGAACCTGGGGTGGAGCCTGGGTCTCAGGGAGCCTCAGCCTGAGGAGCCTCACCACCTACTATGGTGTTTCAGTCACCCCGCGGCTGCCCAAGGCTTCCCGGTTCCCTGTGAGAAGGGAGAGGAGAAGGCAAAGCCTCACTCCTGCTCCCCCATACCCATTGCCTTCACCCCTTCTGCTGATGCTCCCCCAGCCCCAGCTCCCCCAGATGGCTTGGCCTGTGCTTCCGAATCTGAGACCTTATGCACACATGGCCCATTTGGAACCTCAGTGGCCTTGTCTTTGAAATGGAGCTTGTACAGTCTGCTCCCAAGGGGTGGGCTCTTCCCTGTTGTCAATTCAGACAGCAAGGTTGGCTTTCGGGGACTCAGGCCTGGGCTGGGGCTTCTACCTGCCAGTGTATTCACTGGGCTGGGCGAGGTCTCTGGCCTTCCCACTGACTCAGGTTCTTGGACAGGGGTCAAATACAGGTGGTGCAGCTGGTGGAGGCTGGACAGGAGCCTCCCTTGGGCAGCCCAGGCTCTAAGTGTAGCCCACAAGCCTGCCTGCTGGGGTTGGGAAGGTTGGGCCGGGAGAGTTCAGAAGGAGCCAGGGCTCCAGAACACCTCCTCTCAGCCCCATCTCCACCCAGTTTGTGCCCTGGGGAGTGGTGGCCATGCCTGTTCTGCCAGACTGGCCACCGGAAAGAAGTGGAGTGAGCCGAGTGCTTTTTCCATCTGGGTGGCTCTCCTCTGGGACCTAGGCCCCTGGTGCCTCCCCAGACCTCAGAAAGGCAGCAATGTTTGCTGAGCACACAGATGTGCCAGTCTCCGGGCTGGACACTTAGAAAACAGGCTCAGAGAGGCAAGACATCTTGCCCAAGATCACACAGCAAGGAATGGACAAGGCTGAGATTCAAATCTAGGCTTGGCTGGTTCCAAGAGAAGCCCTGTGCGGTCCAGCCCTGCAGCTGGTGCTGCCTGTCAGGAGCACTCCAGGTGGCCAGATGCTGTGTCCTCTGCTTGCTGGAGAGAGCAGAGTCCGGGCACTTTGGGGAGAGAGTATAAGGAATCAGTATTCCTCCTGCACCATGGCCCCAAGGTCAGGAGACATCATCATCCCTCATTTAGAGCCACCAGGAGCCCTGGGTGGTAGGATTATGCAGTAATCCAGCCAGATCACCAGGCCTTGGGACTTCATTTGAATGCGGAGGAGGCTGCACCGGGACCCTGGCAGAGGGAGTGCAGTCAATGAACGCCTGGTCCCTGACCTGCAGCAGGGTATGCGGACAACTGCAGAGGAGAGGTGAGGTAGGAAGCCAGCTCAGGACCTCGGAGGGTGAGCCCACCCTGCAGCCAGTAGCCAGCCAGCTTACAGACCCTGTCTTCTTGTGGGCAGTGGGCTATGTGTAAGGGTGGGAGAGAGGCTGGGGTACTTGGGGACAGGGTCTTGTCTGGGACACTCAAAGGCAGGGCATCTGCTCTGACCCACATCTGGGTAGGGCTGGGCATCCAGCCAGGCCTGAAGAACAGGAGATCTCTGGGGGTATCAATCCCACAGGCCCAGGCGAGCAGCCACAAAACTGTTGTGACAGCAGTAGGTGAATTAAGTGCCACCAGAGCCATGCAGGGCAAGTTTGCTGAACCTGGATTTACGACCTCCAGCCCCATTTACTGCCCGGTCAGCCTGGCCCTCTCAGCCTTGGCCCCAGAAGCTTCTGTCCTGGAACCAGCAGGTGCTGCCAAGCCTGGATCACAGAAATGGAGGCCTCCAGGACAGTGGTCTCGGAGCCATACCACTGGCTGCCTGTTTCCAGGACAGCCGAAGGCCCAGGGAGGGCATGAGGTCATTCAGGGCCTGCTCCAATGTCTGGTCCCCAACAAGTCACCCACAGTCCTGTTTGGGATTCTGTCTGACCTGCAGCCCTGAGGGCCCCAGCTGGCCAGGGCCCAGTGTCAAGCATTGCCCTCAGCACCTACCATGTCCTTTACCTTTTCCCATGCTGCTTGGGACGGGTGGGGTGCCCTGGTTGTTGCCCCTGAGGCAGTCATTCCTCACGTGTGCGAGGTAGCCGCATTAATGTGCCAGTGTTTGAGGTCAGTCACATTAGGCAGAGACACAGCTTGGAGCCTTTCATCCCAGAAACCACTGACCTGGACACTGCAAGATGTTTGCTTGAAACAAACAGAACATCGATCATAATGATGAAGGCTGCTGTTATTATACAAACTAAAACACGTGGGATCTGGAGTTGCCAAAGCATCCTTGACCAACCTGGCTTTCAAAATGGTTTGGCCTTGGACCCCCAACCCCACAGGGGTCCTTAACTGAGGAGACTCCAGCAGGGTAGCACTCTAGGCCACCCCAACTCCCTGCCCTCAGCAGATCTGTGCCCAGGCCAGCAAGAGGACTGCTGCCGCCCAGTGCTCGGGCTGAATAACTTTAGCCAAAGGGAACAGTGACTTGTGGGTGGCCAGTGACCGCTGCCCAAATAAAGCCCCACCCAACATAGAGATGTCCTTGAGCAGGGACACTGGTGACTCTGGGGAGTGCTATCTCCCTCAGGGCAGTTGCAGGGACACACGGTGCCTGGCCTGCACCCCTTGGGAGTGGCTCCTCCTGTCTGGGCTCCTGGAGACCCTGAGACTTCAAGCTCTTTTTTTTTTTTTGTACTGGGGATCAAACTTGTACCGGAGACCTTGTGCTTATGAAGCAGGCAGCAGAACCACTGGGCTAAATCCCCGGCCCGAGGCTTCAACTTCTTAGTCCAGGTCTCTGTGGGAACCCAGGGCTTCCTGGCACCAGGAGAAGGCCTCCGCCTGGCTTCAAGTCCCTGTGGACTCAGCCTCCCCTGCACTCAGTGCCCAGCCCCAAAGCTCACCAGCAGCATCATTAGAACCTTGCCTGTTCCCACTGCCTGGCCTCTGTTCAAACTGCTGCTCCTCCCAGAGGACACACACACACACCCCATCTCCACTTTTGATCCTCTCTGTCCATCAAGGCCCAGATCCCTGATGGGTCTCATGCTGTTAGATGTGGGTCCTGGGCCTTCCCCTCGGTTGATAGGGTCTGGTGTAGGATAGGACAGACATCAGGCCCATTTGGGCCCATTGGGTCATCTGTGGCCCAATCTGTAAAATGGAGACAGCAGCCCTGCCCACCTCCCTGCTCCTCACCCCATGCTCTGGACGACAATGGGGACCTCAGGGTTTAAAGACAGGAGTCACCCAGAAGGATGGAGCAGGGCAGCCCAGAGTAGAACCCCTGCCGCTGTCTACATGGAATTCAGACTGGAGGGCCTGCTGAGTCAGGGTGGTCTCGGAGCAAATGTACAGCATGAAAAAGAGGGGAACTTGCCTGTGCTGAGGATCCTGCACAGTGAAAGGCTTGCAGGCAAAGCCAAGGGGCCTGCTCCTGGGGAGTGATGGGGACCACGTACATCTGGTGTGTTCATGCATGTGCATAGTGTATTGTGTGGTTGTCATGCAAATAAGAGTATGCATAGGTGTCCATGTGTGTCTGTGAGCATGTGTGTGTATCTGTGCACATGATATGTCTAATGTATGCACATGTACATGTTGTGGGTGTGTGTGTACAAGCAAGTACGGCATATATAGTATTGCGTGGAGGTGCAGGGAGTTCTCATGGATGTGAGAGATGTGTGTTCTTGTGCCTGTCAACACCAAGCCTCCTTGTCCAGTGCCCTTGGCCCTGGGCCCCTACTGCCCATTATTTCTCAGACCTTTACAAAAGGACAATGTCCATGGCCCCCACCAGGCCCCTTCTCTCCAGGCAGCAGCTGGGCCCCCTCCCCTGTCCCTCCTGGACCAGACCAAGATGAGCCGGGAACCTGGGGTGTGAGTATCCCAACTCCCTCTGGATACCCCACTCTTCTTAGGCTAGGAACTCCAAAGCACAGAGGACTGGGGATCCCCAACCCCGAGGTTCTCTCACTGGAACCCCCTTTCTGGAAGAGCCCTGGTCTCTTTCCCCAGAAAGGGCAACAGAGAGACTAGGGAGACATTAGGGAATGACTGGCATCCAGCAGCCAAGGAAGAATGCCACGCAGCCCCAGCTCAGAGTGGAACAAGTCACAAGGACAGTTCAGGGAGCCTGTGCTGTCCTCCTGGTCACTGCCCTTCAGTGACTGCACATCCTCAAGCCCTTGGTAGCTATAGTCACAGGAAGAGGACACATGGGGACAGAGGGTCACCTTGCCCAGCTGCCCCTGCCCTGCCCCAGCCCTGCCTTGCCCAGGGCCCCTACCCTGGGGGCCACACTCTACTCTGGGGCAATGTACTTGAGCAGAAAGGCTGTGCTTCTCTTGTGATTTCACCCCAATTTCAGGGCTCCCTCTGGGTGTCAAGGCCTTGGCTTTCTCCACCTGCTTTCCCAGCCCTGAGACTGCCTGCAGCTCGTTCCTGGTGCCTGGCCTTGGCTAGGCCTGTGAGGGGCAGCAGAGAAGCCAAGGAGGTCTTGCCCAGAGATGTGGGAGACTGAGATGGGGGACAGACAGAGGGGTGAAACTAGGCCCTGGCTTAGGATGTCCCTCCCGGGATAGGGAGCATCCAGCCCTCAGATGCACACCCAGATAGGGGTCCGAGAGGGAACAGATTCAGCCCCAGGGATTCCCAAGATGCGGGCAGAGGGAGCTTCCCAAGAAGGCTGCCCCTGCCCAGGTGCAGGTAGGGATGGAAGGCTCAAGGACAGTGGGAGGCACAGTGCCCTAGGCAGTAGGAGGGGACTGTGCGGCCAGACCAAGTCAGCAGAGCTGGACATCAAACCCCGGAGATGTTCCCAGGATACTGGCCTCCCTCCCTTGGAGAGACAGATGTCCTTTTGATGGTGCAAAGAAAGCATGTTGTACAGTGCAAGGGGTAGGCAGGGGAGACAAGTCCCCTCCCCATGGCCACCCAGGGATCAAGAGGGCTCATCACAAGTGTCAAGTCCACCACTTCCCAAGGGCTGAGAAGCCAGTTCCTCCACAGAGTCCTCATTTGCTAAGGGGATGGGCAGCTGTGTGAAGTCAGGGATTCACAGTGAGCCACTGTCCAGCAGGCTGAATGGGGCAACTGTCAGGGTAGAACAGCTGTGTTCTGCAGAAGCCAGAGCGTCGAGGGCCCCGGGCCCGTGGCCACCTCACCCTGACTGCTGCTGCCCCTAGGCATCTTGCTGTGTCTTGGGGCTCACATGTCCTGGCCCCTTCAGCTTCCTTCTCCCTCCAACAAAGATGAGCCCCCTGCCTAGCACCCCCAGGTGTACCTGCGTCTACCTCTCCTAGGTCCCCAAGGTGTCCTTGCCTTGTATGCCCACCCACATTCCCACTGCTGGGCTGCATGATACCTTTGTAAGGAGTGGTATCCAGATCTCAGACTATGTGTGCCATCCAGGATGGGTACAAGGTGATGGCGGCCCTGGAGTTGTACAATGAGGACCTAGACCAGTGATGGCCATCCTGATGGAAAGGTCCCCACCACAGCTCCATGGGCTCTGAAAGCCACAGGCCTCTCTGGGCATCTCACTCCTGGCTCTGTGGAAAGGATCTTGGTACAGAGGCACTCCTTGTGCCCTCTGCTCATGCCCCCAGGAAGGCACAATCTCCCCAGTGCCAAGGTCCCACCAGCTGGGGCTGTGGGACTCTCTGGCCAGCACCCCATCTCTGCTGTGCCAGGGCACCTGTCCTGACTGCTGCCTTGGTGCCATCTGCACCCCCAAGCTCTCCCCGTGCCTCTCCCCACATGCCCCAGAGACCAGACTGTTCCAGAAACCCCTGGCTGCCCTTCCTGCTCTTCCTACAAACAGAAGCTGGCAGCCTGCAGTGTCCACAGCTGCTGACAGCCAAGCACAGACCCAGGTGGGGCAGAACACAAGCAGAGCCTCTGGTCCACACCACACTCTCCAGGCCCAGGTCCTATCCACAGCAGCCTGGGGCAAAAACCCAGGTGGTCCCCAGGGATACAGCCATGACTGCTGGGGAAAGAAAGTGGGAAATGAAACAGGTGGGGGAGGGAGGGATCCTGAAAAATAAATTCCCAAACCTCATCTGTGATTGTGATGTCCCAACAGCCACTGCTGACGTGGAAAAATAAAAGTTGCTGGCTTGTTTTCTTCCCCCTCTCTTTCTGAACGATTTGACGTTTTATTCCCCCATCAAACTCTCTATTCTCTGCTAATGGCAGAATAATAAAAAATTATCCCTCATAGTGTGTGAATGAGAGGCCAAGCCGGGAGCCCGGGAGAGGGAGGAAGGAGAAGAAGAAAAAGGTTATTATAAACGTGTCAGCCTTGTTTATGGCCCTTTATCAGCTAGGGAGAGGAGGGAGGGAGGGGTACCATCAGCCCATTTTAAAGCACTGCCAGCTTGGTTGGGGAGTGTAAATAATTTTTATTTTATGCTGCATTTAGATATTTTAAAGTACACACCCGCCAGCCATTGTGGGGAGCCAGCCCAGCTCTGCTGGGGGGAAACAGGTGGGGATGGCCAGCCTTCGGGCCCCTTTGACAGGGCTGTGTGACAATCAGGGCTTTCAAAAGCAGGGTTTGCTGATAAAGGCTTCTTTCTGGGGTGCTGGGGAGACAGCAAGCCTGGTCTAGTGGCTGCCAGACTCCTCAGATGGCCAGCTGGCCAGCGCTAATCTGACAGGGTAGACGGGTTGGGTGAGGTGGTGCAGTTGTCCGGTGTCCTTCTCGATAAGGGCATGGCCAGCCTCAGCCAGCGTGCCACCTCCCACGCTGCCAGACACATCTCCATCATGGACTTGGGACTCCTTTGCTTCAACCCTCATGTTTTGTACACAGGTTGGTCACTGAGCAACATTTATTGGGCACCTATTTTGTGCTGGGATCTAAAGACTCAAGGGCAGGGGGACTTAGAGAGATCAAGAGAGATCATCTTTCTTAACTGGTCTTTGATCTGTAGTCCTTCTTGACCTTTAGTGTGTTCCCAGAAGTGAGTCATGTTGAGTGACCTTAGCAAGTAGCTCCCAAGGACTCAGGCTCCACTGGGGATAATAATGATAACACTAACCATGTGGTCATGTGTGTCAAAATGAGATGAGTGCAAAGACTTTGTTATCCAACACCCAGGGAGCTCCCACTTAACAATGTCTCTCATGGGCCGGGGATTTAGCTCAGTGGTTTCACCACCTGCTGCGCAAGCGCAAGGACCTGAGTTCGATCTCCAGTACCAAATAAATACATAAATAAATAAATAAATAAATAAATAAAATTAACAGTGTATCTCATCACTGACTGTATACTGTAGTGGGAATATTAAATTCCACCAGAAGCCCCCATATATTGCAGTGTACCCAGCAATGAGGCCAGGATGGAGCGGAGGCTACAGGAAGCCCAACTTTTCTTCTGGGGGCGCCTGGGATGAGGAACAGAGGAGCTGTCCATGTAGCAAGTGAATCTCATGGGGACAGGCTTGGGACCAGGTGTCCTCGAGGGAGCAGGAAGATAGGGAAGGGTGGGATGAGCCTGGTTTGGAGGTGGTGGTCAGAGGCCAGATGGCCTGCGGACCTCTCCAGGCTGGTTCCCTGGCTTGGGCATTAATGCCCCATGGAAATTGGTAGAGTGGCCAGCACCCTGAGTCTTGGAGCCTTTATCTCTCATGCCCATCAATCACCTCTGTCCTGTAAATTCTGGGGACACCTCCCATTCCCTTTGTGTCAGCCTCAAGGCTGACACTGGCAGACAACAAGCATGGCCAAGCTCAGAGGAGCCAGTAATAGAGCCATATTCCCAGGCCTGCTGCTCTGCTGTTCATGGGACAGCAAGTCCTTGAGCCCTTCCCACTGGTTCCTCTCCTGGATGGAGCTGCACACGGCAGGAAAGACAGGGACATACCAGGCCAAAGGGTGATGACGCTTGGCCAAGGTGTTGAACTGTGCCAAGCCTTCCCTGGGATCTATGGACCAAGAGCAAGAGGAGTAGGAGGTAGGGAGAAGCAGGAGACAGGAGAGAGAGGCAGCAGATGAGGGTACTGTACCTGCCTCCCTGTCTTGTCATCCCTGCAGTCATCCTACATGCCACAGGCCTAATGTCTTCTGGTGAGTTTGGCCCTCTAGACACTCAGAGTCCCAAGAAGGAGACAGATATAAGCAGACAGAGCACATGGTGACCAAGTGTGGGAAGGGTAGGTGGGCATCAGGGAAAGTGGCACAGAGCAGCAGAGACTTGAGTGGCTTCAGAAGCAGCACAGAGAATTCCCAAGCAGATTAGGTGGGGAGGAAACTCTATGCATGAACAAAGCCCATGAGCCTGTGGCCACACAGCTCCCTGGGGGAAGTATGAGACAAGCTGTAGGGTTGGCTTAGTGCCACCAACAGTGCACTAAGGAGTATCCTTAGGAGTATCCTAAGGGGCATTAATGTGACTTGAAACAATGGTTCTTCTAGTCAGATATATATGGGAAATACCAGAAGCAAGAGCACAAGGTACAAGATCAACATACAACAGTCAGTTGTACTTCTATACACTGACAATGAACAAGAAAATTAAGAAAACAATTTCATTTACAATAGCTTCAAAAAGAATAAAATACTTTGAAACAAATTTAACCAAGTTTTCCCCAGACACTGCAAAACATTCTATAAGAAATTAAAGAAGATTGAAATAAATGGAGAGACATCCCATGTTCATGGATTGGAGGACAATATAGTCAAGAGTACAATATTCCACAAATTAATTTACAGATGCAATGCAATTTATGCCAGAATCTCAGATAGATTTTTATAGAAACTGACAAGATAATCTTAAAATTTTTATGAAAATGTAAGAAACTGCTAGTAGGAATGCAAAATGGTACAGGCATTTTGGAAGATAATTTGGTGGTTTCTTACCAAACTAATCATGTACTTACATCCTGATCCAGAAGTTGGGTCCCTTGATATTTACCCAAATAAACTGAAACTTTTTTCTACATAAAAACCTGCCAATGAATGTTTACAGCAGCTTTGTCCTTAAGTTCCAAGATTCGGAAGTCTCCAAGATGTCCTTCAGTAGTGAATGGATAAACTGTAGAACAACCAGACAATAGGATATTTTTTAGTGCTAAAGAGAAGTGAGCTGTGGAGCCATGAAAAAATATTGACGAACATAACTACATATTACTAAATGAAAGTAGCTAATTTGAAAAGGCTATATACTGTGTGCTTCCAATGACATGGCATCAACAGAGTTGATGCCTGCCAGGAGATGGGGAGAGAGGGATGAACTGGTAGAGCAAAGGGGATTTTTAGAGCAGTGAAACTATTCTGTATGGCACTATGATGGTAGGTACATGTCATTATCAAAACTCAGAAGGACAACACCAAGAGTGAGCCCTTGACAGAAACCATGCAGGCTTTGGGTGATAAGGATGTGACAGTGTGGGTTCATGGATTTAACAAATCCATATTAATGGGGTGTTAATGATAGGAAAGTTTGCGTGTGTACGACAGGTTACATGGGAACTCAATTTTGCTGTGAACTTAAAACTTCTCTAAAATATAAAGTTTATTTAAGAGACCCAGAATAGCCAAAACAATCTTTAAAAAATAACAAAGGTGGAAGGCTCATACTTCTAGATTTCAAAAGTTACTACAAGCCCACAATAATCAAGACAATGTAGTACTAGCATGTGGACAGACATATAGATGAATGGGATAGGGATGAGAACTCAGAAATAAACCTCACAGTTATGGTCAACTGATTTTCAATGACAGAGCCAAGATAATTCAGTGGGAACAAGGATGGTCTTTTTGATGTGTTAGGGTGGGACAACAGGATAGCCAACATGCATGACAATGATGTAGGACACTTTTCCTTATAACGTACCTAAAACCTGTTTCAATGTGGATTAAAGGACTGAATATGAGAAGAAGAAGAAGCTGGGAGAGGCCAGGCTGCCGGGGCCGGAGGCTGGAGAGAGTTGGATTGGCACCAGGTCAGGCTCTCTCTGTCTTCTACCATGATCACCACCATTCTTATTATTCCAGGACTTTTGAGGTTGGTGTGTCAGTGATGCATCCTAGGGTGACTCCATGGAGACAGGAAAGTGCCTAAAGATTTTCCATCTGTCCTCCAGTTTATCTGTTTTGAGAGTCAACGGGAGTAGACTCAGGTGCAAACTTTTGGGGAACAATTTTGCGGTCAATAACACCTTTCTTCAAGAACGTACAATAATAGTATCCCATGATCCTTCCGTTGGCATTAGCAGGCCCAGCCTGCAGCCTCTTGGAGTAGAAAAAAGCAAGCATAAATTATTCATCTTGGAATTGATTTTAGCAGGATCTTTGGTGAATCAAGGCCCCAGTTCACCGATCTCCCTGTATCTGCTTTGCCGATGTTACTTTGCAGCTCAGCCCACCGCAAGTGGAGTCAGTGTCCCCACCTTTAGCTCTGGACTGGCTTCTTGATTAGCTTTGGCGGATGTCATAAGTGGAAGTAATTGTGTGCCCACACCAGGTATAGACTGGAGGAGTCCTTTTATGCTTCCATTTAACTCTGGGAAGCCTGATCCCAGCACAAGGACAAGCCCAGGCTTACTGCTGCAGGATGAATGACCGCAAGGAAAGGGCTGAGCCCTCCTGGGAAGGCCATCCTAGGCCAGCAGCCCCAGTTATCTCTTCTGACTACAGGCCTGTGAGGAACCTACCTGGGATCAGCCCAGCCTGCCTGGCCTGCTACCACCTGCTAACTCTCAGGCTGTGAGCAGAATACAGAAATGTCCGCTTACAACACAAGACTCTGGGGCTGTTGGACAACCATTATTTATAGTTACCCAAACTGACACAGCCCCAAACCAGAGACAGCCCAGATGCATATCAATGGGTAGCTGGAGGTATAAATGAGGACCTGCGGTGCCCTGGGACACCCTGTGGCTGTTAACAATGAGATCTATGTGCAGGTACTGACCTGGATGATGGCTGTGATATATTGGTGAGGGAAATGCAAGTGGCTGATCAATATGTATGCCATGACCCCATTTTGCTTTTTTAAAAAGTCAGTGTTGTGGGCTGGGGATTCAGCTCAGTGGTTCTGCCACCTGCCTCGCAGGCACAAGGTCCCAAGTTCAATCCCCGGTACAAAAAAAAAAGTCGGTGTTGTAAGATCTACAGAGTAGATGCACCTTGGTGAAAGCTGGCATGCAACACACTATTTACAGGGATTGCCTCTAGATGAGACACAGTTTGATTTTTTTGTTTTCTTTCTTGTAATTTTTTTTTGAAAAATGAAGATTATTCCAAAGAAAAACACAGTTGATGTTTTCAATGACTGTGTTTATGCAAATCAAGGCCCAGTTGCCCTCATGTAGATTTTCCAGCTCTCTCTCCTCTGCCCTGGCTTCTTGGCAGCCTAGTTCTGCTCTGCTCCCAGGCCAAGGTTACCCCCTGTTTTAGTTCCCTTTCTGTTGCTGGGACAAAATATCTGCTGAACACAACATAAAGGAGAAAAAGTTTATTTTGGAACACGGTTTCAGAGAGGTCAGTCCATGGTTAGCTGGCTCCAAGGCAGACACATCATGGTGGAAAGATCTTTGGGAGGAAAGCTGCTCACCTCATGGCAGCCAGAAAACAAAGAGGGCAAGAGTCAAGGAGAGGGGAAGAAGCACTTCCCCAGTGACCTCCTTCCTTTCATCAGGCTTCACCTCTTAGCAGCCCATTTAGCTAATGATCAATTTCTAGATTAGGTTAGTGCCCCATGATCTAATTACCCTCCCAAGCCCCTCCTCTGGACATATGACATTGTGTTCACATGACAATAGGGACATTTCTGACCCAAAATCATAACACCCCCCTGCAACAAAAACCACACCCTAAAACTGAGGCCCTTTCAGCCTCATAGACCCTCAATATGCTCTGTATCTCATCATCATCAACGTCATCATCATCATCATCATTTTGCAGTACAGAGACAGAACCCAGGGCCTTTGCACTAAGCTACATCCCCAGCATTGATTTATTGATTGATTGCTTAATTGATTCTAATAAAGTCTTGCTAAGTCATCCTCCTCCCTCAGCCTCCCAGAGTAATGAGCCAGTTTGTGTCATCATCCCTGGCTCACCTTTGGTATTAGAGCAGGAAGAAATTTAGGGGTCAAATTCTACCTTCCCTTGGTACAGACATAGGGAGCCTGAGGCACAGACGGAATAGGGACATACCAGAGACCTGGGGTCATGGAAGGAACAAGGAGGTGTCCTGATGCCCTGGCTCTGATGCTCAGGAGCCCAGGCAGACCTGCCCTATCCAATCTCCACTGGGCCCCATTTCCCTTGTCTGGCTTGCGGGACTGGGGACAAGTTTCCTCTTTCTTGAGGGGCTGGGAGGGAGAGTGACAGGGCCAGAGCCAAAGAGGAGGAGGGCCAGGAACCAGTGGGCACCAGAGGCAGCCTCACCCCAGTGCCTCTGGCAGCAGCAGATAATAAGCAAGAATAATAGAGGAAAGAGAGCAAAATGTCACATATGCTCGCTGCCATTAGCCACCAGAGAAGGAAATATCACATAATTAGGCAGCGCCTTTGTTTGCCTTTGTGGAGGTGCACATGAGAGCCTGGCTTGGCAGGGGTGGGGGGGGCTGTGCCTCTGTGGATGCTGTTTACTGGGGACAGGGGTGGAGCAAGGAGAGGGGGATCTCAGGGCTGGGGGCGCTCAGCACCCTCGGGTGGCCCACTCCCCATGCTAGCCCTGCTGGGACTGGGGGAGTGGAGGGAGTCAGGATGGGAAAGGGATGGGACTTGTTCCACTTGGAAACCTAGCTGTGGAGCTCCAGGCCTCCTTGCTAAACCGCTCTGCTGTTGTTTGTTTATATTTCCCTTGTTATTACCCAAGTCACAGAAACACCCCGGTAATAGCTGTAAAATTACACACTTGCAGCTAATTCGGGGACGACTCTTGGCATAGCAGCCACGTTTTAAGGAGAAATAAACAAGGCCTGAAATAAAAGTCGGCAGGAATACAAATCTGCAGCAACAAGGGGCCTCCCCCTTCCCAGTGGGCACCCAGCGCACATCGCTCTCCTTTTGCCGTGTGCATCAGCCACGTGCCAGGCCGGGCCAGGAGCCCACAGACCAGCCTGCCAGCCCCTCCAACCCAGGGCAATGTGGAGGGGCCCTCCTTGTCCTATCTCACATCCTCTGCAGAGAGCCCACGTTCCTCTTCCTGTAGAGAAGGCTGAATGCCAGCTCAACCTCTTCCCCATCCGTCCATCCATCCATCCATTCATTCATTTGTTCATTCATTCATTTCTTGATCAACTACTTTGTGCCAGGCCCTGCACACTAGCAGTCAGTAAAATACAGACACTGGTTCTTTCTCAGGATGAATATCTGGTGCAGGAGATAGATACTAGAAAAATTCATAGGAGAATAAATATGCAGGCAGTCAGGATAAGTGCTCTATAGGAAAAACGCAATGTAGAAAGAAAACAGGGGAACTTTTGGACAGGCCAGGGTTCAGGAAAGAAGTATTTATGAGAAAGGAAAGGCTTGAGCTGAAGCCTGAAATAGTCATTTTCTAGGAGTAGAGAAGGGGGTAAAGGGGTGCCAGGGGCCAAGGCTCTGAGGCAGGGTGTCCTGGGCATTAGGGCTGGGTGTGATGTAACCTGGCTTGGTGTGACATCCAGCTGTGTCAGCCACCCCTGGAGGCTACAGACAGCAGGGTCCTAAAAGAAGGGGTGAAGAGGGGGAGACCTGACTTGCCCTGAGCGGCTGCCAGGAGTTGGAGGAAAGAGAGGGGTCCAAGGAGGCTGCCACAGTCATTCTGGGGTGAAGACAGAGCCTATGGAAAGGGCAGTGGCAATTCAACACGGAGAACTGAAGGGCTGAGAAACACCTCAAAACAGGCAGGATTTGGTTTGGGGGTGAGTGAGAAAGATGGGGTCCAGGGGCTGATGAATGGAGGCATGTTTCCGAGAGGGGAGGCTGAGGAGGGGCAGGCAGAGGCACATGAGGGCCTTCAAGGCCATGGATGGACAAGGCTGCCTGGGCAGGGTACAGCCAGGGAGAGAAGAGGAGTTTGGACCTGCGTGACGCACAGCAGGGTCTCTGTGACCAAAGATCCCTGGGTGTGTCAGTAGCAGTGAGAGTGAAAGTTCTAGTCACAAATGATGCAGGGAATGAAACAGAGCATCCAGCACTGGACCCTGGGATCTCCCAAGAGATGCCCCAAGGAGCTGTGGTCAGGCCCGTTGAGGGGCAGTGGCAGGGGCAGCCCCCACAGTGACCACCTGGGAGGCTGTGACCCAAGGGGTAGTTGAAGGTTGTTGGAGGTAAGGAGATGGAATGGTGGCCCGGGCAGGGAGCACAGCTGAGGCAGAGGCAGCTGGAGGTTGGATTGAGGCAACAAGGGGTCTCCTTGGCTGAGCTGCAGGAGCTGTTAGCCCAGGGCCATGTCCTGACCTTGCTACACCACAGGGTAGGAGTATGAGGTAGGCGTGGGTGCTGGGGGTATGGCTGAAAGGGTCCCTTCTCCTCTCCCCTCCCCCTTCCAGAACCTGAGGCAGGAGCTGAGCCGGGAAGCAGGTCCCTTGCTCTGCCTGGCCTGGGCCCTCCTCTCTGAGATTCACAGACCCTGGGCAGAGCCCTAAGCTCCCTGCACCCCAGCCTTGCCCACCTGTGTGCGGTGGAGGGTGCATTTACCAATGCACACGTATTTCCATGTTCGTGTACTTGGGCACCTACCAAAGCACACATATAAGTGTATGGTGTGCTCTTGTGCACCTGTGCCACACAGGTGCATATGCATGTCAGGTACAGGTGCAAGAGCTGAGTGCTATGGCTCCTCTGTCCTCAAGCTCTTGTAGCTGGACTCACAGCTGCTATCCTGAGCCCGGTGCCTGATTGCCCTGTAGGAGGGCGAAGCACCCTGTGCCTGCCAGACAGGGCCCTGGAAGGTGCTGTGCTCAGCAGTGACAAGGAAGCTGGGCTATGAAGGGGCAGAGGCATGAAGGGCCCAGAACTGAGGAGGGGAAGCCACTGATGCTGTGAGTGTGGTGTCCA
This sequence comes from Heterocephalus glaber, assembly GCF_000247695.1. The sequence continues at coordinate 826,175 of NW_004624894.1, read as the reverse complement.
CTTGGCCAGGGGCTGGGCCTTACTGGACTCTGGGGACCCTGATAGCCTGGCTCCTGTTTCCTGGCTTCTTGGCAGCGTGTGTAGGGTGAAGGTGCAGGTCACTCAATCTCCTCCTGCCCAAGGGCATTTGGAGGAGAGCTTAGTGGACACCATAGGATGAAGTTAGACTTAGATGGTAAATAGGCTGGGGTCCAGGTGCAGCCCTGCTACTGCCTGCCCCTTGATGCAGCAGCTTCCTCCACTTGTGGTGCTGTATGCTCGCTCATGAAAGGGTGGAGTGTTGGATGGTGCCCCAAAGGGCCCATCCAGTTCTATGCTGTCATAACTGAGGAGAGGCTGAGAGCCCTTGGCCACAGAGACCACTCCAGAAGCATTGTGTGAGGTGGGCAAGAAACCCAGGGGCCACTGCAGCACGAAGCAGACCTTACTGTTCCCAGTGCTCTAGAATGACTTGTCCCTGCTCCCTGTCTGCAGCTAGGAGAGCTCAGGACCATCTAACCACTATGCCCAGCTGTGCTCTAAGCCTCCCAGGGCTCATGGGTCTGCAGGGAGAGGACACAAAAACAGTCCCAAGCCAAAAAGCTGGCTCAGAAGTCAATGTGGACAACTGCACGGCCCCTGCCCCCAGCTGGTCTCCTCAGGCAGGGCCCACATTTACATCTTCCTCGTTGCTCGACTGCGTCTGAACAGGACTAGGGAGATGGTGTTAAAATTGTATTTTCTATTTTGAAAAGGGAATACGTTCATGTGCTTCAAAAATCAAAGTTAATGCAGTATGGCTCAGGGAGCCTCCCTGTGTCCCTGCTCCTTTCTCTAGCCCTGCTTTGGGGTCCTGTGGGTCTTGTCCAGAGCAAAGCTGACCCTGGACTGCTCTTAGCAGACAACCAGACTACTGTGGGGCTCCATGGTGGGGCGTGGGCCTGGCCTCTGTCCTGCCTGCCCTCAAGCCCAGGCTACGCCATCGCTGGGTGATAATCAATCAGAATCTCTCAAATATTTATGAAACACTGATGGATTTTCTCAGTCTGGAGCTGCAGCTTTCATGGAATTTGGCTTTTTAGCCAGGTCAATATTTTCTCTGAGCCATCGTGGAGATGCACATCCTCTTGTCTTGTGCCTGGACCTGGGGCCCAGCAGCTTCTGCCGTGTCAGCTTCTTGCTGGTGGCTGGCAACCAGGGAGGGAGGGACACATAAGGGCCAGGCCTGGGCTGAGTGGGAGACGTGCACCTCGTGCCATCCAAGAGCCCCCCAGCACCCCTGGTGCCTGTTGACCCCCCCTACTGCTGCTGTCCCCTTCCCCATCCCTGCACAGCCAAGCTCCTTGTTCCCCCACTGCCCCAGCTCTGTCCTCAGGGCTATGCACAGTCAGTTTGGTTCTCACAATCTCCCATCAGCCACCCTCACCCCATCAGACTCAGATACCCTCATCTTCAAAAGAGCTGCTCCTTCGGAGCCACCAAGAAAGAGGCCACCAGCTGGGGTCAGCCAGGTGGAGGCCTAGGCATGTGGCTCTCGGGCCACACTCCCCTTAGGTCCTCCAGAAATGGCTTTCTCCCAGAACAGAGCCAAGAATCTGAGCCCAAACCCAAGCTCTGCCCCTAATCTGGAAACATGTGAGATAAAGGAGGAGAGAACCTAACCTCAAACTTGAGAACCCTGTCAGCCTTCAGCATGACCTGGATATGGGGCTCAGTGAGTGCAGCTCAGGGCACTGGGGCCCAGAGAGGGGGACCCCACAAGGAGCCCGTCAGTGACGGGACTCCAGGTGTGCCCATGGGACTAGGAAAGCCACCTGGGGCCTAGGTGTGGTGGGAAGCAAAGAGGGTGGCCAACATCACCAGGAGCCAATGGGTGGGGACATGGGACCAGCAGATTCTCAAGGGACAGGACAGTTCCCTTGGTCAGGGCCTCTACTTCCTCATCTATAGAATGAGGAGGGGCAATGGAATTGGGGACTGGATAGGGCCAGCTGTCTGTGATTCTCTGGAGGCAGAGGAGCCCCCAAGAGACAGCACAGGCAAGAACAGGGGTGGGGCAGAGCCTGTCCCCCCGCCGGCTGCCAGGGCACCAGCTCCTCCCCTCCCCAGATGAGGCTGAGTCTGACTGAGGAGAAGGCTCCAGAGCCTGGCTGTCAGCGAGTGCCCCTGCCACCTTCACTGCTGATTTGCATAATATTTGCACAAATCTACATAATTTAGGAAGCAGCCCAAGCTCCTCCTGGGCAGTCCAAGTGTCTGTGATTTTATGAGCTTTGAAGTGGCCCTTTCTTTTCCTGCTTGCTCCCTCCTGCTCTCCTTGTCTCTGCGTCTGGCCTGTCAGATCCTGTTGCCTCTGCCCGCAATGTGCTCGGAATGGGCCTGTGAGGCTCTCTCAGTCCCTGGAGAGCCCAGGTAGGGGCAGAGTGGAGGGGAATGTGAGACTGATGTGGGTCCCAAATCCCCCAGTCGCAAGAGGCCTGCACAGAGGGAGTACGGGGAGCCCAAGAAAGCACCATGTAGATTCACCCAGAGCAGGCTGGGCCTGGGTGACCAAACCCTCTTTCCCAACAGTGCATGAGGGGGCTGGGCAGGTCAGAGTGGCTCTGAGGCTTCACTCTGGATGCTGGTGAGGCCGGGATGGCAGCAGTTCCCAGGGGAGGTGGCTCACAAATAGCTGCAAGTTTCTTGGGTACAAGTGACACTGGCTCAACTCCTATTGGTTTAAGCAAAAGAACCAAAGGCTGGGAATGTAGCTCAGTGATGTGTGTGCTTAGCATGCACAAGGCCCTGGCTTTGATCCCCAGCACTAGAAAGAAAGGAAGGAATGAAGGAATGAAAGAAGGAAGAAAGGAAGAAAGGGAGGGAGGGAGGAAAAAGAGAAAAGAAACAAGATTTTATTGCCTAAAGGAACAGAGAATTTCAGGTCATCCAGAAGCTCAAAGGTGGTCGCACATACACTGTCTCACTCTTCTTGCTGGTGGCTAACCCTGGCTTGCTCCCTGTCACTCTAGGCAGCTCCAGCATGAAAATCCTCTGGCTCCAAGTCCAGGGGAACAGAGTTCCCTCCCCGAGAGCAGACTTCTTGGTCTCATGTGGGTCCTGTGCCCAGATGCGGGTGGTTTTCTTATCAGCCAGACCTAGGTCTCATGTCCACCTCTGGGGGCCAGGACAGAGTCAGTCTCACTGAGAATTAAGAGTGCAGAGGGGGAGGTTGGGTGGGGAGAACCAAGTCCCCCAGAGGCCCCAGGGGCCTTGTCACTCCCTCTTCCCAGGGAAGGGGACCCTGCAAATCAGGTAGTGCTCTGGATGCAGACGCATGTATATCCCTCAGACACGGGAGCTGAAGATGGGGAGGGAGGGCGGAGGCTGTGGGTGGGAGCACACAGGGGTGGGGGCGGCTGGTAAAGGACATTTCCTCCCCTTCATGGCAGGACTTGAACCCAGCCACATGGGAGCCTGGGCACTAGGCAGGGTGTAACATGTGATCCCCAATAATTGGAGGGCCCAAACTGCAGGAGGTGTGGGAGGATCAGGTAAGCTCTTAGAAGATGGGGCTTGGACAGTCATCTTCTAAGGCCTTGTCCTTGTGTCCAGGGGAGCAAGGGAGCCTGGAGCCTGCAGCCCCCCAAGACATGGGCAGACAGAACTATGAAAGAGGCTGGGGGAGGCCTCGGGCTGTCCAGAGGAGGAGGAAGAGAAGGAGGAAAAGGAAAGGGAGGAGGAAGAAGAAGAGGAAGGGGAAAAGGGAGAGGAGAAGGAAGAGGAAGAAGAAGACTAAGAGGAGAAAGAGGAAGGGAGAGGAGGAGGAGGGGTAGGAGCTGAGGAGTGGTGCAGGAGAGGAGGGCAGGTGCCCAGCCAGGGCCAGCAGCTCCTCACAGCCACTTGTAGAGGATTTGGGGCAGAAGGGAGAAAGGAAGAAGGCAGGGCCCAGGGCTAGGAGGGGCTTCCAATGCCAGATGACAAACTGCTTGCTTGCTCTTTGTTTATTTATTTTTGTGCCAGGGTCTCACTACATAGTTCAGGCTGGCCTTGAACTCACTGTGTAGCCCAGGCTGGCCTCAATTTGAGGCGATCCTCGTACCTCAGCCTCCTGAGGGCTGAGATTACAGGCGAGCACCATGGCACCTGGCTTGCCCAACTGCTTTAATGGAGGGATTTCTGGCAGGCCAGTGACAGGAGCACGTGTGTCTGTCTGTGGATAGGCTGGGTGTCCCCTCTGGTGTCACCATGCAGTGCTGTACCTCCTCTCTCTGCGTCATCTGTCCCTGCACCAGGTTCCCTGGGACATTGCAGGGAGAGAGACAGTGTGAGTGAGGGGGTGAGGCAGGGGCCCGCCCCGAACACAGCTGCACCACCTCCCCAAAGGTTGCCAGCTCTCTTGTGAGCTGCAGGCAGCCCCTGAGCCCCCCAGGAAGCCACTAATCCCATCTCCGCCTCCTGTCTCCTGGGAGTGGTGCCCGGAGGATCCGAGCAACCCTCTTAGGGACAGTTGAGGTCTCAACTTGGTGGGTGGGTTCTGATTCCAGCCCCGGGTGGTCATGTTTCCTTCCAAGTCCTGGTTCCATAGATGCCAATGCCAGCTTGCAGGGCTGGCTGTGGTTACCCAGCAATACAGCTAATATTTGAGCTGCCCAGGCTGGTTGTGTCCCCACCTCCCATTTATCGAGACTGTGGAGGCCGCCCCATGTTCCACACTGGCCTCGAACTCTCTATGTACCTAGGGTGGTCTCAAACTTTCGATCCTCCTGCCTCAGCCATCAAGTGCTGGGCTTATAAGTGTGTGTACTGCCTCCCCTCCCTCCCAGCTTGTGCTAGGTCCTTTGAAGACATCTTTTATTTCCTGAAATCTTCCCACTGCTCTGTGCCTCGTACAGTGAGATTGCTGAAGCTTAAGAGGTTAAACGACTTTGTTTCCCAAGGCCACTCAGCCTGTAGGCGACTGAGCCCAGTGAGGGGTCCTGCGAGTCCCTGAATGTGCCCACAGCATGGTCACTGCAGAAGAAAGGGGCTGTCCCCAGGCCTTTCCATCTAGAGGCTCACTGGGCTCCCACCCTGGGGCTCACGCACCTGCACACCCCGACATTCGAAACTCACAGGGGACCGGCATCCTGGGCGGGAGGGTGTGTGTGGGGTGAGTGAGTGTCCATCCCCTGCAGCCGCCAGTTTCCCTCTGGCTCTCTGTCCTCTGCAAGGCCCGCTGGTGGACCGGGGCCACCTGATGCTACCGCACCTCACAGCTGGCCCACATCAACGCCCCTGGCAGCCTCCGGACAGCTCAGCTCCAATGGCTCAGCTTTCCCACCTCTGCCTACCAAGTCCCTGAGGCACATGATTTATTTCCTGACACTGCTCCTTTCTAAGCTACTTGTCACTCCCTCTTCCCATTTTAGCCCCTAGCCCCTCATTTCCTGCTGTCCTCTGCCAATTCCTCCTCTACCAGATCCCCAGCGACTGTTGTATATGAAATTATTTTGTGAAATCCAATAAAAATTTTAATCAGGTCAACATCATTACAAGAAATAAATCTTCCTCCATGCAGGAAAACTGTGGAAGAAAATCCCCACCGCCACGGGCACACGCATGCACTCACAGCTGCGTGCCCACACTGTGCGGACGGCAGGCACAAGTCCCCGCCCCTCTAGGCTTCAGTTTTGCTCTCTGTACAATGGGCCTCACTCCCGTAGTCACCTCACTGTAGAGGGGCTGCTCTGCCCTCCAAGGACAAGGAATCTAGTGAGGGCCGAGCCGCTGCTGAGCCTCCTCTGACATTTGTGAGGCCTGGGGCCACAGTGCAAGCGGAGGCTCCTATGACATGCGCAGGAATTTAAGGTTATAAATCAGGCCAACGAACTGTCCAGTAAAACATGTTAGGATTCCCATCTCGACAGCCTGAAAGGCCAGGATGCATCATTATACAGGACTCCGGGGATCACCTAGCCCCTATACTCTGGCTCCAGCCCAGGCCTGGTCCCTCCCTGCTCTATGCCCCCCTTCATTAAGGATGTGCCCACAGCCTACCTCCTGCCATCTCATGCTCTTGGGGCCTGCTGTGTGCCGGGAGGTCCTTCTCCCATGAGGGCTGTCCAGCCTGCACAGTGAGGGACAGTGAGCCCTCAGACTTATGCCCTGTCCCCTCTCAAGGGATGAAGCTTCTGTAGTTGGGGACCAGGCTGGCTCTGTGTCCTGTACCTTCCATTTCCCTTCCTCAGACTTCCCTGGCCTGGCCGTGGCCTCCAAACAGTCAGTGTCCAGGGTTGGAGGGGACAGGGCTGCCCTCCAGGCCCTGGACCGTGGCTCGCAGGCCTCTGTCCTGTGCTCTGGGCTGAATTCACAGCCCAAAACTCAGTCCCCAAGGCCTGAGTATCAAGAGGAGGGGACTGGAGAGGCTACGAGGTCGGGAGGGCAGGGACCTCATCCAAGGGATCAGTGACCACAGAGAAGAGGCCCACGGAGCTTGTCAGCCCTGGCATCAGGTGAGACCTCAGTGGAAAGGAGGTATTCACAGGGAAGGAACCCTCATGGGACACTGAATCTCCAGCACCCTGGTCTTGGACTTCCCAGCCTCCAGGACTTGGAAAATAAATTTCTCTTCTTTGTAAGTTAGGCAGCCTCAGGAATTTTGGTAAAGCAGCCTGAACTGACCAAGACAGCATGCCTGACCAGTGGTACCAGACCATGGGCCCCTGCGGCAGTGCTGAAGCTTCCTGGGGGCCAGTGACTCCTTTGAATAGTTGCCAGACAGCAAGTATTCATGTCTGTAGGGGAGCCTGGGCATGAGTGGGGACTGCACCCTGGTCGGCCACCCCCTAGACTCCTTCACCCAAGCCCACAGAAGGCCTTTGGATGGTCAGGGCTGCTGCCAGAGAAGGAAGGCAGCCTATTGAGTCCCTTCTGTGTTTGGGGGTTGGGTTGCCATCTCATTTAATGTTCAAAGCAACACTGTAGAGGGCTTGGTGTGGTCTCATTTTATAAGGAAAGCAATGAAAGCTTGGCGGTCACACCACTTCCCAGCATTCACTGTCTTGGACGCTGCAGCCCCCACCATTATGTGCGTCCACAAGTCCCCACCTTGAGCACCTGTAGTTCTTCACCTCGGCCTCTTCCAGCCCCAGGCACTGACTCAGCCTCAGACTGGGTAACCTAGCAATGTCAGGAGCTGTCACTCCTGGGAGCAGCCTCGGCAGGGGACAGAGAGGTGGCGGTAAACCTTCCTGCTTCCTCACCCGTGGGCAGGACAGCTCCGAGGTGGCTTTCTGCAGTTGCTCAGAGGTCCCTGGGGAAACTACACCCTGGTTGCCATGGCTGTCACCCTCTCAGGAATGCGTGGTGTCTCAGCTTCCTTCCCTTCCTGTCTTCCTCTCCTGCTGCCCACCCAGGGCACTCTGAGGTCACTTCCCAAATCAACTCTCGGTGTTTCCATCCTTGGCTCAGCTTCTGCTCCTGGGACCGTCATGCACAGGGTGGGTGCCAGCTGGAGCTGATCCTTTTCAGTCCCAGGAAAGCGAATCCTAGGTTCCCATCCTGTCTCTCTGCCGACAAGGCTGCACCTCTGGGACCCCCTTGGGTTCCCAATCCTCTGTGGCCACACAGGAGAATGAGCCAAGCCTCCAGTCCCTTCTCTGCCTCCCCAAAGCTGGGTGTCTGGAGGGTGGAGGCTGGGAACCTGGCACCAGCATGGCACCCAGATGCCCAGCCCCTTGCGGGGGAGGGCACTGGCTACACTTTGGAGCTCAGCACAAGGCCTGGTCACTTCCGGGGGCTCAGCCTTTCCCATGACCAGGCCAGGGGAGCTGCTGAGGTGAAGTATGCAAATCACCCCCACTGTGCTCACCAGGGCCTCAGGGCCTCTCTCCTTTGCAGTTTCACCAAGAGAGCTTTAAGCCTCCTGGCTCTGGGACAAGGTGGCTTTGGGGTCTGCCCCAGTCATTCCCTCTCAGTGGCAGGGGCCTTGGGGAATGGTTCCAGGGGTAGGCTGGGGCATGCAGAGGGGCTCCCTGAGGCCCTGAGGGTCCCAAAGTGGGATGTCTGCCCTGGGGTGGGGACAGGAGTGAGACTGTCCCCTGTAGACCTGGAGCTGCTCGCTGTGAGGCCTGAGTGGCAGGTTCCCTAGAACGCCAGGCAGGGGTCTCCATCACTCTGTGTACCTCCTGAATAAAATGATATTTTGGAAAGAGCACAGTTTGAAGTCTGCCTTCCAATCCTGACTCCCCTGCTTACCAGTAGGTGACCCTAGACTCAGTTTCCCCATCTGTGATGTGGGGAAAGGAATGGCAAAGCTGCTTCTCATGGTGATGAGGGGGCTGCTCCTCACTCAACAAGACTCCACTGAGCCTTTTGCAGGCACTGAGGACACACAATGAAGAAAACACAGCAGTCCCAGCCCTTCAGAAGTCTGGAATCTCATGGGGACACTGTCACATGTCAGTTCATGGAGGAGAGTCTCAAAGCACATTTGACGGGCACTGATAGAGGTGGAGGAGAGAGATAAAGCTGAGGAGAGCAGGAAGCCTGAGTGGTGGTCAGGGCTGCAAGTTTCAGGTGCCAGGAAGGACGCACTGAGGAGATGCTTGGACCGGAAGGAGGAGAGAGGGTGCTGCAGGGACCCTGGCAAGAAGGCAAACCAGGCAAAGGAAGTGGCGAGGCCAGGCTGAGAGGTGGGGTGTGGCCAGGAGAGGGAGCAGCCCCGAGGCTCCAAGGTTAGAGAAGCAGCAGGGGTTCGGAAGGAGGGACTGGCTGTCACCCCCAGGAGTGGAACTGCCCAGAGCTCGCGGAGAGGGGTGACGACCACACTGTTTTCATAGCTGCTCTCGCTGGCTGCCATAGGGAGGAGACGAGGCAGGAGCGGGAGAGCAGGAGGAGGCTCTGGCCATGACCAGGCTGTGTGCACGTGGTGAGGAGGCAGAGAGATGGATTTGGGCAGCCGGGGAGAAGCTTCTGTGTCATGTACAGTCATCCAGTCACTAAATTATCATGTGGATAGCAAGTTTTTTGCCTTTTTGTAATTTTTAAAATTTTCACCTTGCTCTTTTTGTCTGTCTTTTAGAGTTATTCTGCTTCCACCTAATTTAAAACCTTCTGGGAACAATGAGGAAGTCTGGCTGACGCTGTGAGCCCTCACACCTCTAACTCCCGCAAGCCTCCCGCCATTGAACCCAAAACCACAGCCTCGAACTAGACTCAGGGCGTCTGCCTGGTTCACATTTTAGAATGTGGTTGTGATTTATTTATCGTTTGTGTTTATCTGGTTTTACACTTGCCCTCTATTTATGAAAATTGAGAGTGGATTTTCTCTCAAGGTACTGACAGAAAGATGTCTTTTAAAATACATTTTCTATATAAGTTGGGCTTAAAGAATAATACGGAGAGTAGGGTGGTTTAGCGGCATTGCAGGAAGGACCCTAAATGAGTGATTTGGGACTCTGAGCTATGAAGTAGACAGAGCTTATCTGTAGCTGTGCCAGTCCCCACGCCTCCTCAACATGGCCTTGCTAAGGCCCTGTGGCCCTCAGTGATCCTTTGAATGACCTGGTGCCCAGACTCCGCCGGCCCTTGTGTCCCCAAACCACCTGCACAGAGCCCTTCTCCTAGCTGGTGGCTCTGGGAAGGGAGAGTTCCAGGCAGCCGAAAGGCGACCAAGGTTGCAGGTGGAGCTGAGGGGCAAGGGCAGGGTGTGAGAAGGGGCTGGACCTGGGGTGCCATTTTCTGCTCCCCTGGGCGAAGGGAGCTCCCAGACTCCAGGAAA